>CM057085.1:17637500-18095000 GCA_029959045.1 Taenioides sp. WSHXM2023
ACACCACCACCCACAGCTCAAAGAGAGAGAGAGGGAATGAAAGAGAGAGAGAGAGAGAGCAGTGGATCACATGTCTTCATGGCTGTCCAACACTAAATTAGAATGAGGAGCAATTTCCTGAGGCCCAATTAGCAGAAAATTGCTCCTGTCTGTTGGGCTGGGTCATTGGGAGGCGGGAGGGTATAAGGTGTTTGCACAAAGTATAGACAAAGATAAGTGATGTGTGGGTTGTCACATCATGAGGGGAATTTACAACAGTGACTAATGTAAACCTGCCCATATATAGGCCACAGTAATTGCTATATTCACTTATTGTTCAGTATATGAAAGCTGGAACACTATATTTTGGGGGTCAGTATTTATTGTGGGTACTTGGGGAGATTTTAGTTATTTTTGTTGTAATACGGTAAGATTTAAGCTGTAGATGGTTTAATAAGTGGCTAATTATTGTTTCATTCTGCTATTTATTTGTTGCAGCTTATGCCTTTTAATGTTGGTGTCTATTTAAAAATGTTTTATTGGGATTATCTTGCTTTATTTGAATTGCATCAGTGGTATAAAATAGTTTCAATATTATCGTTTATCTTTATAGCAATATATCGTGCATCAAAATTTGTTATTGTGACAGGCCTACCATGTCTTATCTATTTATTGAATGGATATTTGTAGTTCACTGATTGATGTCATCTGGCTGTGCATAATTCATGCAATGGTTCAATATGTTGACAGAAGCTGGTGATCACTCAAAACTGTCAAGTTGAGTATTGCTAGATGCTAGATGTGCGATCATTAAAATAAAAATTATCTTCATTAGTAGTTTGCAATTAATTGAAGCAAATCTTGATATGTCCAGGGATATATCACCAAGTTAATCAAAACAACTGGATTATTATAGGCTTCAACTGGAGTTTGCTAGTGATAGTCCCATTGTTACATCCGCTGGGAGCCAGTAACTAACACCAAGCCCTGAAGAAGCTACTTGGTCAATAGCGCAAAGTCGGCTGCAAAAAGTTTAGTAAGTCCAGTTGTTTTGATTAACTTGGTGATATAATAGTTTGTGATGTTTATTTTCAACAAAAGATTTCATGTTTTTCAGCTCCACATTTACATTGTCTTCTTTGCTTTTTGTTGTGGATGACTTCCATTCCACTTCTATTGTCCTTGCATTTTAACTCAAGCATGTAAATCGTTTGAGTGTAAAGCTGCTGAGTTTAATTTCCTTTTAATGGAGAATTGATAGAGAATGAGGCAGAGTGATGGATTTGTCTTTTTGGATGGGGTCCATTGGCCACACTGAACCAATCGATCGGTGCTCACATGGCTGCAGTTCGGAGGCCAATGACAGTGATGGTGGAATTGCATAGGCATGTACTAAGAAACAACTGGGTCAGTGCTATAGTCCCGGTTCAGGATTGAGCCATGTTGCACAACAATCGCTCAGTGTTAATGAAAAGGTCCCAAATCGATAAGGACCACAAAGCCATCACATAAGGCCTGGAGTCACTGTCTGGAATGGACCATGTGTCGATAGATTTATTGTTCATTCAGGAGTAATTAAACAAACATTTATGTGTGGTTGACTACTTCTGTGTGGAATTAAAATCAAGGGTTGTCCATAAATCTTGGTTGTGTGTATGCAAATGTGGCAGTACTTTTGCTCAACATTGGAAACATCTTTTGCAGTTACACTTAATTACAACAGTCAGACAAATAATGAGAGGGTGTGTTTATTCTTTCTCACACTAGATAATAGCATTAATTACACTTGTTGGCTGAGGAATCTTTTAATGCTTTCTAAATTAATATTTTGACTTTTTGCCTGAAGAGACAAGAATAGCTCTGCATGACTGGAATCATCCCTTTGGCTATTCCATTATTCCACATTAAATTAAATAAATCATAGCCTCTCTGACTTAATGCAATTCTTCTTATTAAATAATCATACAAACCCTCCTTGGAATTTCTTGAATTTAATCACATTTCAAGTATTGATTGCTGAAGGATGCTACTAGATTTTTGCTTTTGGGAGGGTCACCCCAGATAGACTACGCTGGCATGTGACTTGAAGGTGCACTAGGTAACATTTCTGGGGGAGGCCACCTACTTGTTTCAATGGAGATTTTATTATTTTGCCTGGAATGTGAACTCTGTGCAGTGTGGCCTCTTAACTATTTTTACCTTAAATGATCTATCTCAGGTGATTCCACCAAGTACAGGTCTGTGGAGAGGCAAACCTGCTCACAGTAAAAATGCATGTTTATGAAGGTATTTTTGTACAATAAAACAGCTGTAATTATTAATAATGTATGTCAGATGCTTTAAGTACCATACTGTGGAACATTTGAGACAAAGAAATTAAATCAGACTCCCCACTTGAAAAGTTAGCTAGTGAACCTTTAATTTCCCAAAAGTATAAATGCTTTAATGACTGCAAGCTGGATTGTTAGATTATCCAGCTCAGTGTTCATATTTTTATTTTTAGGTCCAACAAGCAGACAAGAACTATTTGTGCTGTGAATGTAGGACATAACTTTTAAATGTGAATCTCTGCAGATGCTACAAAGAGACTAGGTCAACCGGCTCTGTGGTGTATTGTGAGATTCTCTGTTGTTCTTTGCTGATAACATTCAGCCATGTGTCTCCCCATCCATCTAATTATCTGTCTACCTGCCTCCCTGTGTCCATCAGCACCCAGCTCCATTGTCCCTGCATCCGGGAGGACAAACACGACTGGCCGACCCTCTGGCCATTAGAGACCTCAGCGGCAAAGGAAGCTCGTGACCCGTTTACCTGTGGCTTTTGGGGTCATCGACTGCCACTGTTGCAATGTGACTCGTCATTATATCATTCAAGCATTGTAGCAAATAGTTTCTTGCTAGATTTAATCACCCAGTTTCTCTCAAAGGACTAGGGCAAGATAAACCTGAAAGAAGCTATTTTCAACAGCTTGGGAAATATTTAACAATCATTCATCTTCTTCCATGTATTCATGTCAGGAGCTGTGGTTGACTGGAGCCTGTCCCAACAACTCTTGGGCAATGTCTAGTTCATCTCAGGACTAACAACTCTTCACCCATACATTCAGTCATTAAGAGCTGGTTATAATTCACTTAACATTTTTATGTCATTGCGTGGTGTGAAGCAGTCATTTTATGCTTATTTTGGCCCTATTTTAGAATACCTTGAACCATTTTATAGGAAGCGTGACTACTTCTTCACTTTGGCTTATCCCTGGGCAGCATATGCATTTAATCCAGATGTCCTCCCTAATATGTAAAACATTATACAAACACACCTGGTGGATCTTTTTCAAATAGGCCAGACTTTACTATATGGCAAGTTTCATCACCTCAGCCCATCCTTAAAAGACAAAGACGAGTTAACCCAGAGTGAAACCAATTGAAAACTATGTAGACATTTTGACACAAGTTTATTTTACACACTTGAGGTTAATATATAATGTCCCACTCTACAGATTCCTCTAACATTGTAAAGACAGAAAAGGGCTTGACCTGAATTTCTCTAAAGCTCTCTGACTCTAGGCAATAGTCGTACTTTCAGGGTTATCACTCCTCTTTTTCTGAGTCGGATCACTTACTTCTTTTACAATAGACCTTATTCTGTGTGTGATTGAGGTGCGGCTTTGCGGTATGGCTCTTGATACATAGGGAGGTAATTTTATGGCTGTCTTGCTGCAGACACGAATCAGACACAGTGCCCCATTATCAAGGTATTAGACTTGGAGTTAGACGATAGGAGTGGGATATAGCAGCACATTGTTACTTTAGATCAGACTCACTCCTTGGTTTATGAGACCCAAAAAGCAGAGTTTTGGTTTTCTAAAATTAAAAAGAAAATTACAATAGTTTTTGTCAGGATTTTTATTTAACATCTGTGATTTTTGACCTGTCCTTGTGACTGAAACTGGTATATTGTTATGGAATATATAACATCTTATTATCAATCAAACATCAGACATTGTAATGTATAAGATCAGATATTTTTGAGTAAAATTATGTTTGTGCAAGGCAAGTTTATTTGTATATCACAATTTGTACACAAAGTATTTCAAAGTGCTTTACAGAATAAGAAAGACAAACTAATCAAAACATACATTTTGTTTAAGGGATAGAGCTAATAAAATATATTTATTTTGTTATTTGTTATTTTTGTTATAGAACTGAAAAAATGCCACGAATATGTCATGTTATGAGTAAAATCATAATATCTCAGCCTACTAAATATATTGACAATTGCAATTTAATAATTACATCTTTTATTTCATTAATAAAGGTGTGGGGGGTCTGGTATATCCCATGTAAGCCTTGCAGAATCTGCCTATAAGTGTGACAGAAAATGCCATTTGGCAAAGAGCCATAGGAACATGAGTGTATGCAGTCCTGGTGAAGCTATAGGAGGGATGGAGTGTTATAAGAGGGGGGTCCCATGTATCATGTTTCTGACTGTGTGGCTGCTGCTATCACTTTAAAGAACAAAGGGGTGTTTATGTCAAGCCTGACTGATTTGCTTTTTATTAATGTTTTACCTCCCTCTCCCTCAGTACACCAGACGCTTCCACCCATCACTCCCCTTCCCCCATAGAGACACCACAGGGCCATACCAGCTCCCTCTGCTCACCTCCACACTCTAGACAGCTCAGATGGGGCCTCTCTCATACGTGCCATGTATTTTTCCTGAGTGGATGAAGCGCGCAGGCCGACATTCAGTCATTCCCCCATTCAGTTCCTGCTTCTTCCCCCAAGCCATTTACACAGTGGGAAAGGTTAATTGCTTGAAACACAGCCACTGTTGTTTCAGCTGATTACAGAAGCATTAGATTTGATATTAAGCATGAGATTACTGTGGTGATATCAAACCATACCGACATTTTTTATACATGTGAATTGGATCTATTATAATTCTTTTAATAGCCTTTGAAGACACAACATGCCTCATAACACCCTTAGATTTACCACAACATCATCAAAGCAGTATCCTTTATTTCTCTGATCATTGTATTGAATGCTTTGATATATTATATCATTATTATTTAAGTATCAGGCCGTTGTTTGTACAGGTTTGCAGTCCACACTGCACATTATGCAGCTAAAATCCATTCATTCAATAATTAAAAACATGATTTGTGCTAACGGAACTCATGATGTGAATGAACATTAACATCATAACTGAAGGTGCCAATCTCTTGGACCTTTGTGCATCCAATGCTATGAGGAAGCGTAAAGAAATAAAAATTTAATATTAATGGGGGAATTTGAACAAAGATCCAAAGAAATGTGAACTGGAAAAAGAGCAAATGGTTACAAAAGCCTGTGCCTAGAGCAACTCAAAGACTTGCTTTTCATAGAAGCTTTGGTTATGTTTGTGAAGTTCCTATGATGTAATCGCTTGAGGCGTATGTCAAACTGATCAAATATTTTACTACCCTACAAATGTCTTTGCTCTAAACAAAAGGACAAGAGACACCATGTTTCTGAAACATTAGTGAACATCTATATTATTGACGCTGCATGCATTCAGTTTTTTTTACAGGTTATTAAGTGTACAAACAGGACAATTTGACCTATGCCACTTTACCATATTCAGCCAAAAAGGTCATTTAAACTACAGGCGTCAGAGCAGCTGGCATGGTTAAACAAATTATGCAAAGAGTGGGACCTTGTTCTGGAGCGAAGCTCTAGAGTGTGGCATTCTTCAGTGTTTGGGATAGAGCATGTATTCAAACACATTATAGACCTTAGAGATGGGGGTTGAGCACAGAAATGCTTTACTTTACATTACAGAGTAGAAGAAGTGGAGGGAGTGCAACATTTCCAAACACATTATGGCCGAGCAGCGATGGCATGTTAAACTCAGTGTTGATGGAGAGAGAGGTCAGCAGAGTTTCTGTTTTATTTCTGTGAGCAGTGTGTGCAGTGTCTGTCTGTGAGTGCTGATGGAGGTTTGACATGGGCTCAGGCTGAGTACACAAACACGGGGATTTCACCTAAAGAATATCTTATTGACATGCTCTCATACTGAACTAAAGGTATATCTGAGCTCAGGTTTTAAGTATTTTTGGACAAATTCACATCTACATCTAGTTTCTGTTGTCTATAATTGCTACCTTGAGGCAGCCAGTTTTACAATCACTGACAGAACTCCACTCCTGACCCGGCCGATAAAGTCTGTCATGAAACATTAAACTCAAGTCCTACAAAACACTTGAAGACAAGCTTCCCCATACTTTGTCTTGGCACTCTGTCTGGCCCAATTAACCTTACAAGCATTCCCCTTTTTGTGGTACCATCCCAGGGGCAGAAGGGGCACCTCAGCTTTGGCATTTCTCTGCACTTGGCAATGGAACACCTTAAACAGAGAAAAATGCAGAAAATGCTCTCCTCTCCTCTTGAACTCCTGTGACGATACTCACGTTGAATCTTTTCAATTAGGCTGCTTGACTTTGCATGGCTAATTAAGTCCTCATTCTGATGAGCTGTCTGACTTCCCCCAAGCCTCTTACTTCAGACTTACAGCTCCACAGGGGCCACTGGTCAGACGGATTGTTGTCCAGCTGGAATGGGATTAGCAGCGCGCCAGGGGCCTGAGGCCCAGAGTCCCTCTGCTTTGTTTGAGTCTGAAGTGTCGATTTGGACGGGCTGAAGCAGGGAGAGGATTGAGGTAATCCCCTTCTTCAGCACTGCGCCCCAGAGGAGCCAATCCCAGTAAAGCCCCCAACACTGGACCACCAACCACTATCAGAGCAATATTTACCACTAGAACAGCAGGTATCACACCTAGACATTAATTAATTTGTATAATGAAGCTTGATTACTTATTTGTGTCATAATAAAAAAAATATATCTTTGAATCTAACTTAAATGATTGGAATTGTCTGGCAGGATTAGGTGCATTTACCCGTGGCATGCAAAAGTTGAAAAGCCACTTGTGCAAGATTATTTCACAAGCAAAATAAAATAGTAAACAAGTCCTCTTAATAGCAATACTCCATGTGCCTGACTCAATGACCCATGGGTCTGACTCAATGAGTAAAATTACACCCATAACCTGAAGAAAGGCTTCAATATACTTTGACATTGTTACTATAAATAAGAAGGGATTTTTCATGGGGCATGTCATGTTTTGTGAGATAGGTTTTGTGTACATATTTTGTTGACAGATGTTGCTATAAAGTAATCCCTTATAGACTTGAAGAGACAGTATTCATTGAGAGTAGTTGGAATGTCAGTCTTGAAAAAACTGGTACATAGAACTTAGAGGCGTATTTAATTCTTTTATCCTGAAAGGATTAGATTGGGGAAAGCTTAATTCTTTAAATTGTCATGGCAGTCTAAAATTATGTCTTGCAAGCTGAAACAAGCTTTAAGTTTCTGCTAGAGGCTCAATGTGACATTTATAGTGATAATCCCTTTCAGCCAAGTAATAGTTTTCAATTTGCTGTTCATCATCCTGTAAGACTGTATATTATTGGTGTTATTTGCCTAAGGTACACATAACAGAGTGCAAACAGACATTGCAGTAGTTGTGTGACCTCCTTCACTGTGGTGCACCTGTGCCTCTGACTCAGTCCCTGCATTAAGCCAATACCAACATGCATGTCTTTCATCATAGTGTGACAGAAGCACACAAGATTAGAGGAGAATCCACCCAAAACAACCGTGCTGATCTCAGGGCTAATCCAGGGCACTAACTTCACAGGCAAGGAGACGGACACTGCCCCATCTATCACCCAAAAAGGGAATCCGCCCTGAAGAAAAACACCAGTGGAGATGTACAGCTTTTGTCCCTCCCCTCTGGCACAAGAAATACAGGAAGTGATGGAGGTTTCTGTACCACTGGGGACCTACTGTGTCACCATCATGGAAATTTGTGATGAGATCAGCACAAACAGCAGAGGCAGCATTGATATGACAAAAAAAAAAAAAGATGAATTACTGTGTAAGGCTGCCCAGGGTGTGTGGCAAGAAATCAGGTCTAGCAAATCCTAGTTAGACCTGTTTGACAGTTCATTAGATGTAGGCTGAATTTTACTGGTACATACAATACTGTGTGTTGCAAAACTTTAGTGAGCTGTTTATTTTGAATAGACTTCTTTGAATCCTTTGCTATTATTGAACCAGTCCTGGGTGACTTTCGGATTGCACATCTTCATAAAACATGTTTGATTTACAAAATGGAGGACAGAAATAGACTAAGAACACATAGATTAAAATGGTATTAGGGACTGAAAAGAAGTTGGCTACAGTGCATTCTCCCTATTTTTTCCCTTATGTCTTCACATATTGTATTGTGATTATTCGTTTTTGTGTAGACCCATGGTGAGCAGAGTTTAATTCACCAAAGGCTATAAAATGTCAAATATATAAATACAGCTAAAGTCAGATTAATTATATCAACCTGTAGATGACCTTGCTCCTGTAACCCCTGAAGGTAGAAGCTTTAATGAAATCTTGGCACAGCAAAAGTTAAACTTAAGATGTGTGATTCATTGCCAAACTGCTTGTAATCCTGCTGTTTCAGACACTCGATCTATCCATATCTATATTGTAATCTTTTATTTTTATCCATCAACAAGCCCAGTACAAAGCCAGCACCCCCTGCCATTGTACAGTATCTTTTGGCTCTCCTCATTGAAATGCAAGCTGGTCTGGTGCCTCTGTGTGCCAGGCAGCATCATATAATTGTGTGTATGTGAAAGTGGCCCCAGTTCTCACCAGCAGGACCAGACACTGTTTTTTGAAGCTGTAGTTTTTGCGTCAGTTGTCAAAAATGTCCAAAGAAGACTCGTATTCAGTCTGATCTTGTGCCAGACATCATCAATTGGGGGCCCCTATCTCCACTTCATATTTTGTAACAAGTCCCCGCCCCCCTCTCATCCACACTCACCCACTGTCCACCGCCCCTCTTTAATTTCTGGACCGGCTCTGATAATGGAATTTCTGGGGAAGTGTCCAAACAGATTGTCCTGTGTAGTAGAATGGGAATGTTTTCCAGTACAAATGGCACAGTGCAATATTATTTCATTCGATAGTTTGTTAGCACCTACTGCAGCATGTCAGTCACGTTTTCTACACCTAAAATTCTTACACTCTCATCTCCAACCTCTCAAAATATTTGGCTTTTTAATGTAACTTTTAACAGTCTTTTCTGAAAATTAAGCATAAATTAATACTTTATTGGAGGATTAAATTACAGATGAGACATTTTAAATTGTTATTATTGAATTGGGTGTGGATATTTGAATATCTATCCCCTTCTAATCAATTGGGATAGACATTAGCATATATATTTTTATCTATATAGTCCTGGTACAGACAGTCAAAGCAAGTCTTCAAAAGTCATAGCTACCATTCACTTTATAAGTTGGAAAAAGCTTCTGAATAGTGTGGCCGCTTTAAAGACATTTATTATAAGATAGTAAAGTGTAATGGGGTGTTTCATTTGCCATAATGAAACCTAATCACCCTGTGGACAGTGCTCTGGATCCATCTGCCCTGTGGTTTATTAGTCGGAGCTGAGTGGCAGTGAGCAGAATGGCTTTGGTCTGCCGCGGTTATTGGGATAGAGGTTCAAGAAGCCATTCTTTATAGCTTAAGGAGTCTGACTCAGTAAAATGTTTATAGCCAGGGATTAAGTGATCTATTTTATATATTTTTATTTTATTTTATCCTATGTATGAGAACACAATCATGCAGTGTACATTTGTCCATTTAAATGTACTGTAAATTGAAGGTGCACTTTTCTGGTAGGAGGACACCACCAACTTGTCTCCGTGGATATGTTATTGCTGTGTCTGAAAGGGTTCACAGTATGGCATTAAACTTATCTTATTTATTCAATAATTAGTGTTTCAGTGCTCAGGACTACCTTGAAAAACATGTACTTACTGTGAGCTGGGTGGCTTCTGCACAGATGTGACCTGTAACTTGGCCTAATGGAATCACCTGCTTGTCTCCATGGAGGAAAATAAGTTGAATGTCATACTTTTGGACGTTCTAGGCAAAGCAATACCATTTCCATGGAGACAAGCAGATGGCAGACCCTCCTCCGGAAATGTTACATATTACACCTTTATGATCCTTCGATCCTGTTAATAAACAGCATTATTTGCACTCTATTGAATATACTTTGTCCTTTTTTTTACTAATAGTGAAAATGGTGCAAAATACAGGTAAAACTACTAACTACTTTTCTTTATGTTTTACAGTCAAGGCTGAAAGATAATTGGCCACCTTGGAGGTTTTAGTCGAGCTGCTGTGATGGAGTCATTTAGTTGCACCTCTTTGCATTTCATCACTTTAGACTGTCAATTATACTTGATTTACAAGGGATCCGCGGCACGGCCAATGTGAAGCATCAATTTGAGAGAGGGTGATTGCTGTGGAGTGAGGGAATATGACAGGATATATCATTCATTATCATGCAGCATGTCCTCCAATTATTCCTGCTTGGATTGAGAGTGATTTGGGCCTCTTTCAGGTAGAGCTGGGCCATAGGGTGTGACTGGTAGTAAAGAGCCACAACCACTTCAGAAGCTTGGAGGCTGTGCAGTGATGTATTATGCTTTATGTACAGGTGGGGGGGATCGTTCAGCCCAGCAGTTAGTCAGAGCACTCTATTTACACAGATGGTTTGTATTCACACTGGCCTCTATGAGAACACTGTAAAACCTGCAGAATACCAGCACACTTTGTCTACACACTGTAATGAATGGAGAAAACTAGTAATGCACTTCTCAGGGTTACACCATAAAGGAGTTCATGAAAAGTCAGAAGATACAGACCTGAAGGACTTTCAACATTGACCATTTTACTTTAAAATAACACACAGAAATCTAGAGGTTTGGTGTGTACTTATGTTGCCATATTGTGTGAAAGATGGCATACCAGAGATGGGTTAAAGTAAAATATGTTCTTTGTAAAATGCCCTTGCAAGATTGTTGAATTCTAGTGATGATAAAACACCAAGCGTTTTGTTACTGTGGAAACGTTATCCCATTCACACAGCTGTACAGATTAAGTGTTGGGAAGCTTTGTGTTGTTAAGGTCCCACACTTGCCACATTGCTTTCACAATACAGGAAATTCGAATGTACCCATGTTTAATACAAAAAGAAAAGCAATAGTCAAATGTTTACAAGGTATTTATAGTGGATTATAAAGGACAACACAAGCCTACCTTTCTTCTACTTTTACTTTTAATTATTTATTTTAATCCACTTGTTCCTTGTAAGAAACCAATACAATATGGGCTACAATGGCTACAATGGGCTACTACTAAAGGAAATAACATCCTATTTGAGTTGTCCCTGTGAAGCAATACCATAAATGTTATGGCAATACAGTAATCTGTGTTTCCACGTCTCTACCTCTTCCTTATTCAACACACATATTTTTGGAAGTGAATATGAGCCATATTAAATGTGACTCCTGCGCTGGGCTGTAACACGAGCGGCGGTGGTTAGTTTTTATTTGTTTCACAGGCATGTAAATATTTAATACATATACATAATGTATATGTATAAGTACTGTTTAACTGTACTTTAATGAGAATGCATTTTCTACAGGATTATGATTTATGCTGGCATACTCTTAACTATACTATGCAGTAATTTCAAAGTAGTTGGGTGTCTCACAGTCACTGGGTGTCCCTGGATTGTGTGACACAGACAAGAATATACGAGCTGTTTGTGGTTGGAGATCCTGGTTGCGACTAACTTGATAGGTACAAAACAAGATGGCAACAGCAGCAGTCTTAACCTGAAATGTGTGTTTGAAGGCTCAGCTATTTTGTGCATGTGATTCATGAAAGCTTACAAAGACGCACACTATTTATCAACAATTCTCAGTATTATGCATTCAAAATGTTAATGTACTTGTGTTACAAATATGAACATTTTTTCAACTTTTAGTAGCTGATTTGTAAAATGCAAATAATAAAATACACTGTTTAGTATGGCTAGGGATTTTATTGGTTTAGTGATGCCATGACTAATTAAAAAGGAATGGTTACTATTTGTGTGTGAGTTTTTAAGAAATAGATTCTTTTGGAGGTTTAAAAATCCCTTGACGCAGTTCAACAGAGCACGTAAGGAGTTTGACTTCACCATTGTCTTTACCTGAACCTGGATTTATTTTATAATGTGCTCTGCATTAACATATACATACATTTAAAGAATCCTTGAGATGTTGGATTAGGCCACGCCTCCTTCTCTAAAGGCTTGACTAAGGACTTTCTGCATCAGCAGTGTTGTATGGTGGGCTTTCTTTGAACTCAACCGATTTAGGAGTCTTTCATCTTCAAGTAAGAAACATTCAGATGTATAACATTGCAGTATATAGTAGTTACTATAATTTACTGCAGAGCAAGTGATTACATGAACATTGCACATGTTTGTTGTTGCCTAACAAGTGCACCCCAGCTGTCAGAGCAAACAGGCCCATCCACTCCCTCCTCCACACTCACGTCAGAGACACACTTCTCAGGAAGTGATTACATTTTATGAATCAGTCTTACGTTTAAGGTGAAGTACACACTTCCTGCCACTTCATCTGCTCTGTACTACCAATGTTATGGGGTAAAGTGGATTGTACATTATACTACTGCCTCTATAAAATGTATGCTAATACAGTACATTATCTCTATATCTCCTCATCCCGCTTTCATGCTATACATGTTATAGTTTTTTCCTCTGTTGTGAAATGTGAGATGTTTATTTTTCCTCCCATTCCCGCATTTTTTCTTGATGAATACAGAAACTGCGCACATGAGTCTCTGAATATGTCACCAAAGGAAGTTACTAAGAGCTATTACACAAGCTGTGTCATACCCACTTTTGGGCAGCGTGACCCTGTTGTAAATGTGGGAGGTGACCCATGACCTTTTGAGAAGACATGAAATGGGGGGAACCCCTCCCATTTCCAGCCCAAAAGCATTGTGAGAATTAGAATGGATTTTAACCAACTTTTCAAGATAAATTGAAGAAAATAGTTGAAACAAAAACAGAACATTTCTCAGTTCTCTCAGTCCCAAGGTAGTACTTGAAGAGTGGTGTAAATTACAGCTGCCTTATACTATAAAACTGTTTACTGTGCGTCTCTTGGTTTTCAATAAGGTTAATGATAGTCAACACAGATGTTCCTCTTGCTCCTTTCCCATGCCTACCTAATCTGCATCTGTGTTATCCTTTGCAATGATCTATATTTCAGTTGCACTGGTCCCTGTTCCATTCAGAATACACTGTGTAATATGACTTTCATTTTTGGGCATCAAAGTTACTACTTTTCACTGCTACTGTCCTTCCTGCCACCTTTCCTGACAGCGCTGCACCTTTTCCTGCAGGACTGGTCATGTGCTGAGCCAGGCATGCCGTGCGACCCCCTGTAACAGAGTGGGTGGCTTGGGAACAGGACAGTGGAGGAAGAGGAAGTCATGTAGGTTAGAGGAAGCAATGGCTGTTCAGACCTTGAACCTGGTCTGCAGTTATCGACAGAGCCATTAGTTGCACCGCAGTTTGCCAGCAGTAGTGATGAACTTAGAGTATAGGACAAGGATATGAGTAAGAAGGTCTGTGGGCGTGGGTTAGAACAGGGTTTAGGTTGTAATCTAGTGCACGCAAGCATGAGGTGGGACATTTCCGATGTTCTCGGTAAAACAGACATGTGGGGTCAGGTTGCAGTAATAATTTTCCCTCCCACACAGAGGCATACGCAGGACATTAACAGTGGCTTTAATGCTCAGGATGAAGATGCATATCACTGACACTGACCACACACAGATCCACTGCGTCCTCATAACTATGGCTTCTCGTGTTCACTTCTATTTTTACCGACAGGCGCTGAAAGCTTCTTGAAGCTCGTTGTCAATGGGCATCTCATTCCAGCACCAACAGCATGTCACCATTTATTAAGTCGTCATTACTTATGGCCCTGCGCTGCCGCTCTGCCTAGGAGTGTCGCAAATAGATCAGCAAAGATAGGTTTCTGCTCTTGCCAAAGGTCAAGCCATGAGCAGGCGTGTTGCGGCACATCTCACTCCAGCCGTGAAGATCAATGCAGGTAGCAGTGCTGCCATTAGTTTGACTAATGCAGATAAATGGAGCTGATGGGGACAGTGCAAAAAGACAGAGGTCGATGAGCAGGACTGTCCACACTGCGCTCTGTTTTGGGTAAACAAATAAAAAGCTTGTTTGGACTAAAGGGGTGATGAGTTACAGGGCCATGGGAGAGGGAGCTCAATGGCCATTGTGGATGCAAACATGGCAGCTTTTGTCATGTAGGTAATAATAATAACAATGCTTACACTGGTATTGCAAAACTGCTAAGTATAAGCCATTGTTTTAAAATGACTAATGGTTGTCTCATAAACTTGGTTGGAAGAGTTTCTTTTTCCAAAGGTCTGTTGCATTGAACTAAAGTCTCTGAATACTGCCCTTACTCTTCTAAACTTTAACAAAACATTGTCTAACCCAAAATGCATTTGTTATTGCAAGACAGTCAGTATTGTTATGTCACACACTCCCACAGTCTATATATCAGCCTCATTCTGGACTTTTCTTCAGGCGCCATAGGTGTGTAAGTTTACACATCAGCACCCGGGTTTATCAAAGCTTTTATCACCTCTCCGCTCTCTATGTCACCCAGAGAGAGGAAACAGGAGGTACCCACACACCTGCACTGCCCTTTGGGGAGGAGGGAGGGCTGAGAGGGGGGACGCCATGGTGGGGCAGGGGGCGCTGTGCAGTGGTGTGTGAATGACTCTAACAGAATTCAGCTTAGGCTTCCAGATTAACTAGCGGTACGTGTTTCCCTTAACTGGCAAATTAATTCTCAATGGGAAAAAACAACCCCCTTTGTTTATGTTTAGTGTTCAAATCAAATGTGAAGTGACTCTCTGAATAGTAGTTTAATCTGCGGCTTTATGACTATAATTAATTTAAGACATAAAGTTTTTATGACCTTAAGGAGGTTTATGTTCTTTGTTCTGGTTCATGTTCCTCAGTCATTCCTACCAATACCACCAAGACCACCAGGACCATTTGTTCCTTTTGTTCGTTAGTTCTGAGGTAAAATAACTTACAATTTGCCTTGAAATAAACCTTATACTATTACTATACTAAACTATTTTACCAAGTACAATAAGTGTACAGTGACAAGTAGAATCTTCCCTTTTACACACAGTGAATATAATAAAACTTTTATTTCTCTTGGAAATTGCAACGATCAGCAAACTTTTATTAAAAACAAATTTTAAAACATAAAATAAACGTAGTGTAATGAACAAAAGTAGGTTATTCCAGGTCATAAAATGAACAATGAATATGAACAATTTTGCGAGTGATTTAAAAGTAGCTCTTTATTCACATCTTTCAATATAAATCTATGATCTACAATCTACAAGTAACTTATTACTGTCGCTTGGTTGCTATTTTATCACAAGATAGATTGTCTTGCCAAGTGCTTGTGGCTCCAGGGATTGGTGAATTGTTGCATGAAAACTGAAGGATATTTTAATATTACTGTTAAAAATATATATATATAAAAAGGTAAAAAATGTACTGGGGGATACAAACTATAAAAATGTGCTGTCTGATACTTCCTTTGCGCTAAACTGGCTTCTCATCCCTCCCACTCCTCTCTGTCAGCTGCTCTTCCTCCATCCCCTCCCCTCTCTGTGCTGGACGCTCTCTCTCTCTCTCTCTCTCTCTCTCTCTCTCTCTCTCTCTCTCTCTCTCTCTCTCTTCTCTTTCTCTCTCTCTCTCGCTCTCTGAGGCAGTCTGTTGAAGCTGCACACAAGGATTAGAGGCTCGCTAGGAGACAAGCAGCCAGAAGACACACAGATAACAGCAAGAAAGGATAGTGTGGTAGATAAAGCATTTGATATTATTTATTTTTTCTCTTAAGACACTATACTTCTCAGTCTACAATAGAAGAGTCTACCTGGAGCGGGACAATCCAAATGGACAAGTATCTTAACTGGACCTCCACACTAGGAGCCATGTGATCCGCACCGCTCTAGCCACTTGCCTCTACTCAGTCCTCCCTTGTTTTATACTCTGCGCTGGGAAACCAAAGGATTTTGTTCTTACACGGAGCCACCACTTTGAGGGCTGGCGTTGTGAGGGACTAACCCCAGGGGAAGACGCTCATCTTGGGGCACTGGTTGGAGTGTAAGTGCCCCCTGGTCTTGGAGGGCCAGCCAGCAGCACTCCACCCACACCATGGATTACCTGTTGGGGATAGTGGTGTTGCTGTGCTCCGCGGTGCAGCCACTGAGAGCACTGGAGCCAAAGCACACTGTACCCAGGTTAAAGCTGTCATTCAAGGGTAAGTCCACTGCTAACTCTGGGACATTCAAAATCATGCTTTTATCCCCACACCAGCTGGGCCACTAGTTTGACTTTTTTGCCCGTGGGTGCTCTTTCCTCCTCATCCATTGTGTCCCATGTTGAGTAGTAGCCTTTTCCCATCTATTTCTGTAAATGCCTTTGCCAGGCTCATTGTTGGTCACTACACTCTAAATATATTTTCCTCCCTCTCCCATTAAGTTGTTGCTTCTTACTGACTTGTATGCAGATGTGCAGTATTCATTTTACAAATTGTCAGATTGGTTCCATATGGTGAGGCAGGGGGCTTGCCTCAAATGTATATATATATTGGCGCTTATTGGACCATTCTCCCATGTGTTGTCCCTTCTGCTAGTACAGTTCAAACCAGCTATAAGTGGCTCTTTTTAATGGCTTCTGCCCCAAAACTCCTAAAATGGGTGTTACATCTGACAGTGGAATTTCTTTATAGGTTGTTTCATGCTTCTAATTACCACATCTAGCATTTCAGGATAGTTTATTCTTAAATGCAAAACTATTGATTTAAATCTGTGGCAATAAATCATTTTTGCAGACTGGAGACAGAAAGGCAGCCACGTACTTATTGGGTCTTTTTATGTGTACGTTTTTGACGTACACAGCAAACATGTTATTCTCACAGCTTGTATGTTATTTTGAGGGGAGACTGCGGAGCGCCGGCTCTTCCTCTCCTCCCTTCCCTGCTCGCCCGTCCTCTCTCTGTCTGGTCGTCTCTCTCACACCCTACGCTAAATCAGGCTCTTTGTAATAGCAGACTTTTCATCTTTAGGCTAGAAATAACCCATAGCATTTCGGGCATATTTTAGTAGTACGCTTTTTCTCATTTAATGTCAGTGAAAAGCGGTCATTGTGGGTTGATGTCCTAAAACAAAATTGAAAAGTATATGGCTCAGCGTGTGGTCTGTCAGTTCTGCATTTTAGTGGAGATTTTTTCATGAAAACAGGTTTTATGTGCCATGCTCAAACAGCTGAGAACATGCTCGTGGACTCTTCCTGTGTCATCCAAAGCTGAGGTTGTTCAGATAAATCTAACCCACGTTGAGAGAAAATTGTATTTTACTCCTGAAGAGAGTCAATTTGATGTGTGTCATTCTAATTGCTTGTCTAACTTTAGCCGTCTCACTTGGTATAACTTATGTTTAGAGGCTTACTATATGACATACTTTATTCTTTATACGGAACACAAGTTGTAATTTTGGTATTTTTTCTCTTTTACATTGAAAAGTGAATTGTCCACAAAACAATTCTTACATTCTTCTAATTTCGAAGGGCGCAGGGTGGCGATAAATTTAATAGGTGATGACACACGTAAACCACATGATCAAATCAAATCTGGAAAACATCACAGCCAAACTTACCTGCATAAAGTCATAAATCCCCAGAGCTCCATCATGTCAGTTCACACAAAACTGAGCCTCAAGGCATGATGGGAAAATGTCAGCCATACTTTAAACCGCCATCTGTTTAAAGAATGTGAGTTAGGTCCTGATCCTCTGCACCATTCAATATGAACGTTAACATTGCGATGACAACAATACGAGACTAAAAGTATGTCATTAACTACATTGGATTGTGCTAGTGATGGCTGTATTCATATATGAGTCCATAGTAGAGAAGTTATAAAACTGTGCAAAAGTCACAACTGTACAAAGGAAAATGGCCCTATCTCAAAAAGGAATACTTCAATATAAATGTAGTTATTTTAATTTATATAAATACTTTTAAACTGATTCACAATATTTTTTTTTTTAAAGAATCAAACTAAATATTATTTTTCTTTTCATTCTCTTTGTCAATACCTCTCACCGTTTACTGTTTTCTGTACTGTGTGCCAGACATTGCATTATTTATTATATGAGACGCCGCTCCTAACGCAAGACTTTCAATTTATCCGGGCTTTAAACAAGACTATGGATACGCTTGCTTTTGGCACCTAATGAAACCACTGTTTTGGGGTTTGAAACTGTTTCACAGTAAAATATGGTTGGCAAAATCCTCTTTGTTAAACATTTTCAGTTTCATATTGAGAGCGTGTTACCAATTTAGAAATCTGTCAGCTCTGGCATGTCTCCATAATGTAACACCTGGTTGAGCTACATAGCTGCTTTTTGAGGCTGCAGACTTGGCGTTTGCATTGTCTGTGAGCACATTTGGATGTGCTGGTTCTAACTGCTGTTGGGTTGTGTGCTCTCTAGTGTGTCAGCGTCTTTGTGTCACTTCTCACCAGCGTCTGCATGTGTCTGTGTGTTAGCGAGGCCCACAGGTGTTTGATGGCTCTTTGGATGCCTGTCAGAGGACAATTCACAGCTAACACCTACGCAGATGAGGAGCTAAGGAGGGAAGGGGAGGATGTAGGAGGCAGGGTGAGAGCCACACAAGCAGGCCAGGCCATCAACTTTAATGAAGGAAATGCTGGCAGATTTACAGTAGACGACACAGGAGGAAAAGGGAGACTAGTTGTTAAGTGAAGTGTCATTCATCTCCCTCTCGCAATGCAAAGCCAGCATAGTAATTAAGTCAAATAAACAACAAGGGAGGAATCCTCTTGGGGGAGGATAGTCAAGCAAGCGCTGAGCTAAACAGTCAGCTAGGCCCTTAAGTTGGACACTGAGAGAATGGGAGAGGAACAGTTGTACTAACCTTGAGTAGCAGAATTGATTTATACAAGTCTCCTAAGCTCAAAAACACACAAAACATTCACTTTTTCTTTTCAGTCTTGCTAGATAGGTTGGTTGGTGATGTTCTTGTGCATCAAATAGTGTTAATAAACAATTCTCCATATGATCTCTTGTATATAGCTGAGAGATATAGTTGTATTACTATATTTCTATATATTTTTTTTTTTATTTTTACTTGTACATATACACTTATATAATTATGCCTTATTTGGTACCAGTCTCTTGTTATATTTGCTACTTATTTTGAATGAATTATTACCATTTATATTTTTGCTCTATGTTATTATAAAATATTGTGATGTGTGGGCTACTGTATCCAAATAATTTCCCTTGTGGATCAATAAAGTTTTAGTCTTAGTCTAAAAGCTTGTTATATACTCTTGATCAGCATTACTTACTACTTTATCAAGTTACCTGTGAATATTGTACTGCCTTCAAGAAGTATTCTCACCTAAGAATTCTGGCTTTGGCTACCATACACAAGTATTATTCATCATACTTCCTCAGAGTGCAGCTTCTCTGTGTATTTTTAAGTGTGTTCTATCATTGAGTAATCTTTTGGCTTTGGCATGGTTTGGTATTTGCAGTTGAGCATGTGAGCCCAGTCCCATGAAATCCCTCTTAAGTGGGTGCTGATGACATGCCTCCAGAGACACATCTTGTTTGACAAAAATGAGTGATTTTCAACTTTTATGCAGGAGACAGGCCCATGAGTGCAGAGTGGGCAGTTTGAGAGGTGAGGCGCTGAGGAATGGTAGCAGGTAGATACAATGACCTCTCCAGGGAGCGACTGCAAGCAACTGCACGGTCAATGATTTCCCAGTGGACTCAGTTAGACATTGAGAAGGATGTGACCGTACAGGACACAGCCATGATCACACAAGTTAATGATTTTCTCTTCTCCTTCGCACTGGAGTGGCTTTTACTCATCTTAAGTAACATAAGGAGATGAACAAATTTGTGTCAAATAATCTTGCTCAGGTAAGATACACCTTGCATGGATATCACATTAGAAGGTTTGTTTTTAGTTTTCATCTGATTAAAGTGTCGGTTCAGTGTCTCTAGTTCCATAAGTAGTTCTAGTAAAATGCATTAGCAAACAGGCATTAAAGGTGGTATGTTATACAAAACTGATTCTTGTGATCTTTAAGCTAAGTTATAATGCTGATACCTCATCAAAAACATACCTGGAGTTGTGTTTTGTTTCATTCGCACATGTTTGAGTAACCTTTTATTATTAGTCTGTCTATATCTCTAAAGCTCAAAAGGCTCTGTTCCACCTTGTGATGTCATGAACAGGTCTTCAAGTTAACAGCTACATTTGTTTAGTGGAGACAGACAATTCCAGGCCTGAAATTATCCAAATGATTCTAGGGAAGGTGTATGGAGTTTAAAAACATAGTGGAGCACTTCCTGTATAACCATATGAAAAGGTGGAACAGGGTGTTTTCTGTTTGAGAGAAGAACTCAGCCTAAATTTACAGGATTTGTGTGTTAAACATGTGTGAATGAAACAAAACACAACTCCAGATTTGTTTGGGATGAGGAAATAACATTATAACAGATCTAAAAATAGTGCAATATGGGCCCTTTAATATACCCTTTTGATGGCATTTAAGATTAGTTTTGGCACTGTTAAAAAGTGTCTACAATTATTAATTTATCTTCATTTTATTCACTGGCTTTTGATTGTCATTGAAATATGTTAAATGCCCTCCAGCAAATGCCTGCACTTTCCCATTGATCACTGCATATCTCCAGTTCATCACATTCGTCTCCCATTGTACAGTAAGAAACAATCAGGAGGAACACTGACCCCTAAAGGTCAATTGATGCATCCGCATCAGACTGTCGAGTAAATGTCACTACTGGAGACTGCCAATAAACCGCAGCAGCGACCCTATTGTGATCTCTTAAAAGGTTGCCAGAGACAGCCACAAAGTGCTCATTAAAGAACATGATAATTAGTAAAGGCCCTGTTAATTATGGAGCCTGCCGCTTGACCTTTTAATGCCTTCAGTGCCCCCCATTCCTTGCTTGATGGTTAAGTGGGTTGAATGAAAGACAGACTGAGAAGGAGACTTGGGAATCTGGAACAGGCTTGCAACCTTTCAAAACAGACACTCAATGCAGAACTGCACAAAATGCAGACTGGCTCTAGTGCCGTAATAAGAAGTCTGTCTGAACGACTTTGAGAATGAGGGAAGCCTTACTACAAGACTGGACAGTAGGAGGCAAATATGCTGCGGAATCGTGATACTAACTGAAATATGACTAGCAATGTTTTGATATAGAGCATCTGAAACTGTCAAAGATTAATGTAGAGGTTAAACTATATGCATTTATTACAAAAACAAACATTTTATATTAAATTTGTGATAATACAATTACTTTGTTTACAAACCTTTGATAAACATACAATTTATGAGTTTTAACTGTTTATCTGTGACATTTTGGGGACTTTTGGATTCACAAATGAATTCACAAGGTTTAATATTTTGTTTTGAATGTAAATTCGAATTTCAGTGTTGATCATGCTGAAATCCATGAATGGAAAATCTAGTTAGACATGGCATTACATTTCTTGCTCTATGGAAACTGCATTTAGTATTATAATGTGTACTCTTTCCACTAGTAGAAATATGCAAGTTTGTGGGAGTCTGAAATATTCATTTTACATTCTTATACTATGAGTATGCTTTTGAGTAAACCTGAGTATTTCTGGCTTTAGTTCCTCTGTCTTTTGTTGTATGTGCCTGTGGTGTGGGCTGAGGCTGAGTGAGCGGATGTAGATAATTATAAGGTGTTCTCGCAGCGCGCAATAGCTCTCTCCATCACTTTCCCTCTCTCACATCAGCCCTTTATTTCTGGCCCAATGTTCGCCTTTCGTTTGTGGCGCGGTTGCTTTTTAGGAAACCTCAATACCACATGCTGTAAGTACTGCAAAAGAAGACTACCATAGCTTGTGTGTTTGTCATTTTGCTGGTTGCTTTTCTTGTCTCTCTGATTGCAGCTCAGATACATCTTTTTGGCTAGCCCTTGGTTCAACTCAGATGTCGACACACAGGGATCTGCCCTTGTTTTTGCTGCCACATTTCAGCTGTAAAAGCCAGAGAACTGTTTTTCAGCTTAATCCTAGAAACACATTTATATTCTTATACTGTAAAAATACTTGTGTTTATACTCAGCCAAAATGTATAAAAGTTGTAATTATAATCTTTTAACATTTCTTGACACATTAGATACATAGTTCAGTCCCTGATTATTTCACTCATGTATAGCAATTGCAATCTTAATTTCACAGGAGTAAAATAGATTTTAAAGTCTTTGTTATGAGAAAATGTTTAAAGCTGAACTATGTAACTTTTCTGGTAGGGATTCACCGCCAACTTGACTCCGTGCAGCTGTTTTTCTCTGCTTGAAATGTTCCACAGTGTCACATTAAACTTTTTTTGTCTTGCATTTATTTAATTACATATATTTTTATTGCTCAAAAATACGGTGTGTGCATTCTTACTGTGAACTGGGTCGCCTCTTTACTGTCCTATAAATTCTTGATTCGTTCCATATTTTAAATATCATACTGGGGAACTTTCTAAGCAAAGCAGTGACATCAACATGGAGACAAGCAGGTGATGGACCCTCCACCAGAAAAGTTACATAATGCACCTTTAACAATAGCAAAAATTTGATAAAAAAAAAAAACAAAAAAAAAACTGCAGCATAAGAACTCTCACAGGGGAAGTGAACGAACATAAATTATATCTCCCAGGACAAATATGCCTCTCCTCTGCATCTGTGTTTTGGGGAGTACGGGTTTGGGTTACAGCCGGTTGCAGACCGCTCCACTGTGGGTATGAATGGGTCCTGCCACCTGCTGAAGCTTGTCAGTCACATGTACACGGGGTGCACCACTCAATCAGCACAGAATCGAATTACAAATGAGGGGGACATCTCTGAGGAAAGAAGCAGCCACAAAAACACAGGAACAGAAGGAGAGGCAGGAAAAAGGGAAAGTTAAGAAGGATCACTTGGCATAATTGCAAAGATGTGTAGAGTTGTTAATCTCACGGCTCCTATAGTACTTAAAATGTCACTATAAGGTTACTTATAATAACTGTCTTTGAAGTGTTTAAAGACTTGAGTAAAATGGTTGCTTCCTTTCATTTGGTGTTTTTTTTTTATGTAACATTAAGTACTATACGCTCTAGGGTTGTGTACGACAAACTGTAATATCTGTGATGCAATGTATCACGATTATTCTACAGTAATACTAGATTACATGCTTTTATTACCTCAGTCAGATGTTCATGGTTTCAGCTTCATTTGGAGAATATATTGCTGTAAATTATTTATTTCTATGACGGCTTTCATTTCTTATAATTCTGAAACCCATTGATATACTGTCAAAAAATAAAATATTAAAATATATATTAAAGGTAAAGGTACACTAGGTGGCTTTTGATGGGGAGGGTCAGTTATTTGCTAGTCTCCATGGAAATATTCTTGTTTTTAATGTTCCATGGAGAAACTTAACTAAACATCTCCAGGTGGTTTATCCTCCACCAAAAAAGTTACATAAAGATGAAATATTTTACTTTTGATTTTGATCCTAACTTTAAAAAAAATAACTGCTTACTCAAAGTAATTACTATTGCACATTTTCAATACAGAATTCATCTTTGTGATTTCTAGATTTTCTTTTGCTTTGGTTTTCATTTACACCCAAATATTCTATTACATCCTCCATTGTGTCACAAAAGCCTGATATTCTGGTGGAAATGGTTTTGTTCATTAGACATGTGCACTGTCACAGTTTGCTGGCGACGCTTTCAGATGTGCAGCTTTGCCTCATTAATTCCCAATAAAATGGCAGCACTGTCATTGGGCTCCATGCACCTCTCAGCTGACAGGCCACACTAACAGGCAGAGGCTCCAGACATGACCACGCTAACCACAGCCTGCTTCCTTTCAAAGTTCATTCATCAAACTCCCCTCCACAATGGCACATCTCCCACAGCTACGGAGCACACAACACTGTTTTGATTCTTGGCTTTTTGTGCACAGAATAACCCATTATTATTCTGTTTTCATAGAGAGATAAGTCACTTTGCATACAACACACAGTGAACCTCCTTAATGTTGCTATCACATAACAACTGTAAAAGTCGATTTTTGCAGAGATCTCATTTGTAAACCTAACATTTTGGAAAGATAATATTTCACTAAAATATACACTTACTCGGGATGTAAATATTATATTATATATATATATAGTATAAGTTAATTGATAATCATCATAATGTTGGTCAAAATTGAACTAAACTGAACTAAAATAAATTATCATGACCATTTTAGAAGTAAAAATAATAATAATATTTCTTTTCAAGCTACACTCCAACAGTTAAAAAGTTTGATTTCATAAAGCTGGCCATGACCAGAGGAATGGTGATCTATTACAGTAGACTATGTAAATGAAGAAATGTCGTTAGTTCATAATAAATACATACATAATTATGTATAATTGTACTACAACAATTTGATATTGTGATATCCCTAATAGCAACTTATTTTTCTTTTCTTTCTTTTTAGGTGACTTAAATTATGCTTATTCTTATTATACTGCATTCATTTACTTTTCAAAATGGTTTCATATCATGCAAGTGTGTATTTTTTTGTATCTGGTTGTCTTACATTATTATGGAATTATGTTTCATGCAATTTAAGAAACAATCTTACTATTTCCATTCAAATGTCAGTGTGCATTTGTAAGCTTGGCCAAGACTGTGTGGGTTTTGCCTAAATGAAATGTGAAGCTGAGAGCCCGAGCAGCCTTGTTATAGCAGTTGCAGTATTTAGTGGTGTGTGAGTGGGTTTGCTGTGGTGGGCATGGCCAGGCCTCAAGCCGTCTGTGGTCTGTGCGGTCCAGTCGGCCAATGACAGGAGGAGACACTCACTAATGAAACGGTTCCATATCCCACCAAGCTTAAGTTGTATGGAATTTTTAAATGCACTGCATTTGTGTTCTTTGCTTTTATTTGCTGTCATTAGGTTTGGTTTCTCTTCCTGTCTCTCTCCTCTGGCCTCTGCTTTTTTTCTTATGTCAACTCTCTCAGTATACACGGCTCTTATACTTGATGTCCTTCTGCACTTACTGGCTTTGGTTCTCTTGGGAAAACAGGAATGCCTTTGTGGTGACAGGGAAATCGAGCCGTTGGCTTAAATAAGACGAATGAGGCTGCGTGGTCAAATTCATCACTTCCTTAAAGCGTAGTCATATACAAAGATTTATGTGGTTTGGAACAGAGCACCATTATTCAGCTGGAGAAATTTAAGCCACAAAATACAAATTGTGTTTTAAATTACAATAGTCTATAAAAAGAAACACTGGTTATACTGGAAAACTGTAGAAACCTTTGCACTGATTGTATAGTTAGGAATGAACTATAGGTTGATATTTAAAATGACATGATATTTTATGCATCTGGTGTAAGGTGAATTAGACATAATCAGCATTTATCATTATTTTTCTAAAATTTCTGCTATTTCAAGTTATTTATCAATATAACAAATCAATGTTGGATTACATCAAAAGTAGCCTATATGCAACAGTGTGTAAGTAGCCTTTATCTAAAGGCTACACAGTATGAGCTCTAAAACCACCACTAATATCAAGTTGTTTTATACCGCAACTTCTGTTATATCCATATATCTTCAACTTTATCACTCTGCTATTATAACTTCAAAGAGATTAATTTCAGTCTTTCAATATTATATCTAAATAATCACATGACCCTTCTGATGAAGCATGCAGAAGGTATTTGAAACATGTCAGGATGTGTGTAAACAAATATATTTGTAAAAATAGGCCTACAACAAATGTAGAAATTTAAAGTATGTATCTACTGCCAAAAAAGAAATTAATTATCACTCATCCTCCACCCACAACACTTTTATTAGGATTTTCCAACATACTCACATGTCCAGACAGCCCAATTGCCCAGAACTGTCACTCAGCTTCACCTGAATGAGAAATCCATCGATTTGGGTTGTTTTATGGGGACCGTCGTCGTGGAAACCAACCCACACCTGCTACTGTGCTTAGAGAGAAAGAAAAGAGCGGGGGCAAATAGGGTGCGGAGGTGAACTTTGGAGGTATGTGTGGATATCCCTGAAGCTTAGGATAATATTTGAACACTTTGTTAAGTAAAGCCCTTTGCAAATTTCCATTGGCTGTGTCTCGTCTCTTTACAGACACCTGTGTTTTGGGGCAAAGGCCCTCGTAAGAGCGGCTAAATGTGAACCACACCACACACAGAGAATAAAGAGTGAACTGGATGGAGAGTTAGTGAAGTCTGGGAGCAACATGCCAAACCAAACCACTGCAGATATTACTGTACTCTCTGACTTACTTTGTGTTTGAAAGATAAACACAAGTAATTCTCCAGACCCACGCATTTAAGGCTGTTCTTTCAAAACTGTTAATGGAGTTTCTGTGTGTGGGTTTAGCTTATGTTTTCTGTTTTCAAGCTTAATTGTGAATGGTATTACAAATCTGAAAAGCTTTTGATGGAACTATTGTTCATAGTTTTGTTTGACATTTGTTTATGTTTATTCTTACATCAGTCTTTTTTGTAAATCTTGTTTCTTTTTATCTGATTCAGTGTATTATCTGCCATGGCATTCTTTGTGAACATTGCTATTAATACTGTTATATTTATACTATATTTATTTCTGTTACATGTCAAGGGTTAGGGTTAATGTTAGGGTTAGGGATAGGGTCAAGACTAAGATGTCCATTTAGTCTTATTTATAAACATTTCTTACTTTACGTGTTTCAATTCTATTCTATTTATTTTTGTATACCCCGAAATCACAGCAGATCTTAAGTTGTTTAGCCAACAGAAAGTTAAATCAAACAGTGAAACCAATCATTGGTCAGTATTTACTACTGTACCCGCTATTGTTATGTTACTTGCAGATAAATCCTACATTCTACAAATGCATCTAGAAGCACAGACATTTTACAAAGTGGATCAAACACAACTGAGTGTTTTCTTCTTTTCCTCTAAGATGTGCCTTTTATGTTTGGTGTCACTCAAACTGACGTTTCCCACTGAACGTACACAGTCAGATAAACATCATTTAATGCCCTGTCTCCTTCCCTTTATGAACACTCATCACTGCACTGCTATAGCTGATGTGGGGGCGTCTAACTGGCTGTCTGCTGGAGGAGGGGGCTGGAGAGTGCTTCACAGACAAATGCACTTGAAATTTAAATGTGATTCTTCTATTTTAATTCAGCAGCTTTTAAAAGACAAGAGCCAGGTTGTTTTGCATAATGAAGTTTGATAGAGACGCATTATCATTTATGTGAATGGATTAAGTGCCTTTTGAAATGGTCACATGGTAATATTGCATATGCTTTTTTGTTGGACATAAACATACACAATGGAACAAATCATGAGTAAAATTTAGAGTAACTGCAAACCATTATGCTGTAATAAACATATGACAAATGAATTATGAAGTTTATTGTTTATAAATTATTTTTACTTTTTCGTGCACAGTTCTTGAAACTAAAACTTGGCTGTCAGTTTACTCACTTTTTCATCCCTCCTCACTCTAGTGCGCAGCGATTTGTATTATAATTGTGTATCTTCAGTCTAAATAAATCAATCAATCAGTGAACAAATATACAATTTCATGGAGTGTGTCAGCTTCCTACTACTGACTGATTCTTGAGTCTAAATTCAGCAATGAGATAATTTTTTGAGTACTCTTCTGTAAATTGTGAAAAGCTGTTTTTAGTACACTGTGTAATAGCGGTTATTATACTGTATTGCTAAAGTGCGGTGCTGTACTATTCTATTGAATGACTGTGACGTGAACAAAGAGGTTGGACATACAGACACAGGTGCATGTACACATTTGCATTTGTGTGTCTTTCTCTCAGCCATATTTAATGGTGTTTGTTTAGCCCACCTGGATGTATGCACAAGAGTGAGTGAAAAACCAGGAGGCTCCAAGTGTAACAGGAGAAGGTGGGAAAGAATAGGCTATAAAAGTCAGATCACATCGTCATCCATAGACAATGCATTATTATTAGATCAACAACTTGGTTTAAAGATGAGATATGGGTATAAATGGTTAGGTTTTAAGTTACGATTGCGCAAGTGATAATTCACTTTAAAGTATTTTTGTAAAGCCCCAAAATCACAACAGCAGTCACCACGCAGGGCTTTGAGCATTGTTGTTTTAACCCACAGAAAGTTGCAAAATCAATGAGTCATTGGTCAATAAAAGACCAGCAGATAAGCAACCATTAATTCACACAAAGCAATTCTGGTTAAGGTTAGGATTAGTTTCCAGGAAATGAATTTAAGTCAATGTAATGTCCTCAAAAACCATGTAAACATGTGCTCAACTCTGTATTTTTCTGTGTTAAAGGTAGAAGTTGCTGAGTGGGGCAATGTTCTCCGGATGGTGCTGTCTAAGCAAAACCACTGATTGGATTACAACTGTTGTTTTTTTTTTTGGGCATGTCGAGGCAAAATGAATGAGTTGTAAACATATAGGTCAATATTAATATATGTATGTCACTGTAGAGGTATGGCTGCTGTTTTTGTCTTTGCATGCTAACTCAGTCCACCACGGATATTCATGGCTCTGCTTTCTATCCTGTGTTTAGCTTGGAGGTCCTTAGGTACTCATGCCCCAATTCCTCTAAATCTCTGAATTGCGGTTGATTCTTGCTAAGATAGAGCTGTTGTGTGTGTATTTGTACTGGTGAACTCAATGTCGGAGATCAGCACATGTTGAAAAATGCATGTGTTTTTGTTCGTTTGGCCCAAACAGAGGGAACCTTTCGTGACTGAGCTCTGAGGCTCCAGTGTTCCCTGCTTTAGACTTCAGATCTCACCATTAAATGATACAATTACATGCGCAGTGCCAAAGAAGCAAGTAAGAGAGGGAAAAGATACCTTCGTAAATCAGAGAGGGCAAGTGTATGATTTTATTGGTCTGGATTTTTATCCTTTAGTCCTCAGGTTTCTTCTTTTACGTTCTTTAATAATGTCCCAGTTAAACTCTAGTGCCCAAGATTGTATGGTACTATTGTATTTAAACTTCTTCTTCAAAATCTGATTACAACAGACAACATACTTTTTCAAATATTTCAAATAAAAGAAAAAATGTATATAGTGTTCAGGTTATTTAAGTGAATAACAGTTCGATTGTACATTTTGTGCTGATAAGAAACCCAATAATTGTACATGTTGTTTGTATTATTGGCGTTTATGTGAACCTTTTCTATTTTTGTCCTTTAATCCATCCTTAAGCAGCATATATCCTTTGTATTGGTGCCAGGGTGTTGGCCTGACCAGCAGGAGCAGAAATACCTTCACTCTCTCACACCCATGCATGCAGGCTCAGCCCATCTGCGCTACAATGCACCCAAACCCTGAGCTCCTCCAAAGACCTCTACTGGGCCCACACCCACAGTCTCCTTTTTCCAAAACACATATCCTGAAACGGGCCTGACGCAGATGAGCTGTGACTGTCTTTATTAGGTGACAACCACTCCCCTCTATCCCCTCTCTCCCTCCCTTTCTCTTTCTTTCCGTACACTACTTCCTTCTCTCAATCCCTTCTTTTATGTAGACACAGATGTCCAAGATCTTACACACACTGCGAGTGGGCACAGATGGCTCCTATAGCAGCCCGTCAATCAGAGCTCCACTGGGAGGGCAGACCAATAGAATGCCTGTGTATGTACAGTGTAGTTACATGTTGTCAGGGGGTGGGATGTGTCTCCAGGTTTCGTGAGGGTCTATGTTGGTGACACTGATGATGATGAACGATGTTGTGTGAAAGTGAAAGTGAAGCATTAAAGCCTCGTACCTGTGGTGATAATAAAAAGCACATGTTTTTTCTTCAATGAACCAGATGGGTTTTGGGTTAATTAAATTTGTGAATTAAATTGATGACCCACTATACACCTCATCACTGTTGTTTTTTTGTGCAAAATATTTATGTAAATCTGGTTTAGGGTGGCACTGAATTATCTAAACTGTTAACTTAATATAATTTTAGCCATGGTCTACACTGATGAGTATACATTGTGAAATAAACACAAACAGGTGCCTTTCAAGTTAGTTAATTAACATTAACCTAATTATAATAATTACTAGACAGATTTCATTTTAGCTTGTAGTCCATGTCCTTTGAACACACTGCTCACCTGACTGGAACAGCGTGGTGAGATACATGTGCAGTCACACTCTTTTAAAAGTTAATTTACATAATAAGGCCTTTACAGCTAAATGCCACATACACCCACTTGAACTCACACACGCTGTCTGCATGGCCCTAACACCAGATGAATAATTTAACCAATCACACAGTTCAACAGTCTGAACTGTGTCTCTGATTGGGACATGCTGTTTTCACTCTGAATGTCTCACGCCATACCTGACTGTCAAGTGTGAGGCAGGTCACAAACAATGGCACATATTAACCCCAACACAATAAATATATATACAAGCATAGTAAAATGAAAATGTTATTAATGAGATAAAATTTAATTTTACTTTCTTTATTTTGCTTTGCAGAGATGTTGGAATCTAGTAATCTTGTAACCTTCAATGGCCTAGCCAACAGTTCGAGCTATGATGCATTTCTACTGGATGAGGAGCGAGGGAGGTTATTGGTGGGTGCAGAGGACCACATCTTCTCTTTTGACCTTGTGAACATTAACAGAGACCACCGAATGGTAAGGATTCCTCTACACTCTTCTGTACTTTCTCATCACTTCACCTCTCCGTCTTCTACCTCTGGGGACCATAACTCTTTCTTCCCTTGCTCTGTTCATCCTTCTCTCTCTCTCTTTGTCTGGTCCAGACAGGGCTGTCCATAATTCCATTACAGCACCTGGACTAGGTTAGGTGCTCTTTTATCTGATTGGGGCTCTCACAGACAGACACACACTCAGCCTGCAGGCTGTACACAGAGGCAGCAGTTCTCCAGAACTCATGAATGCCCTGCCACTGTCTCTGAAGATATTCCCATGGACTGTGTGTCTGTTTTATTTCTCTCTCTTAGGTTCAAAAAGTACTGATTATGCAAAGTAATTACTGGGCGTATCATTCTTGGACAAATGTAGTTAACCAATACAGACAATTAATCAGTGCTCATATGTTTGCACTATGGTCCCTTTCAAAGCCCCTGTGTGGACATGTATATTCATAGAGCGCCTGAGCCAGTCCACATGTGTGGCCAAAGGCGACTCCTCTCTGGATAAAGGATATAATCATTTCCTCACCAGCACCGTCATGCTCCATGTGTGTTTATGCTCTGACACCGGGGGCTACAGATGGATCTGCCTTTAGGACAACACTAAGCCATTATTTATTTGACAACCAATCCTGTCCCTCACAGAACAAAGTGCAACCATATGCTCAAGCAAGTAACTGTAAAAGTGAGATTTACTCTTTCAATTGATAATTTGAACATTTGAGAACAGTGAATTCCATAATACAAACACTGAATACAGTAAGAGCAGGATAGACTGTAATAGATGTAATTGTCCATTGATTTAAATAGCCTCTCTTCACCTCCTGCTTGGTGTGATTTTGTCTCTGTCTTCTTGGCACAGATTGCGTGGCCGGCCACCCCCTCAAAACGGGACGAGTGCAAGTGGGCAGGAAAAGATTTAGGGGTGAGACTGACATTACACGTGACAATTACACTACACTATTTTTGTGATCAGTTACATACATTATTTGATACTGGTTTTATTTCCCTTGAGTGTTTTTTTACAATGTGCCCACTGCCCTGTCTGTGCATATTTACTATGTGAGGGAATTGTTTGAATTTCCCTTATCTCCCCACACCGTTCGAACACATGTGTTATTCTGTACTGTACCTATAATAAGTCATTAGGTTTTGTTTGTGTGCTCAGAACTATTATAAGTGTTATCGCATTGTTACCATTTGGTTCGTATCTGATTTTAATTTTGTAGCTGGTTGGGTGCCGAATGTTGTGGGCAAAGGGTTTTTTAGGATTATCCTGAATTACATACTTCCAAATATCCCAAGGATTCCACTAACCTAGCATTTTGGGTTGTACATTCACATCTAAGTCACAGCCACACAAGCCATTCAGTGCAAAGCGGGTGCCAAATCTCACAAAACCCAGTGATGAGGTATTTGCGTGATGTGTGAAAATGTTTACTCTTGAAAATGAGGCAGTGAGAGCAGCCGAGTCGGAGTGCCTTGATTAGGACATTACCAGAGCATTTGGAGAGTGCTCTCAAAGTGCTGCATTTCTCCCAAACCACAATTTACAGTCCACCACAGAACAAATGTAACAGCTGCCTCTCTCCAAAAATGCCTGATGGCTGTATCACTCAATTGGCAACACAAGCGCGTAACATGGCCTGCGATGTTGCAGATAGTGGTTTAGCATATAAAAGTGGATTCCCAAGAATTCGATGTCATTGGAGGATTTAACCTGTTAGATTTTTTTATAAATTATTTATTAAAATTATGTATTATTTATTATTTTAAATATTAACATTTACATATATTTGCAGTAGTTACAGTACAGTGTTTATTACACATAATTATATATTACACAATATAGTCAGAACGTAGTAGTTGGAAGATGGTTGATTGTACCATAATTTATACATTTATCTGTATACAACATTGATTCATTTTACATATACGTCCTAAATAATTATAAAAATGTTTAAATTTTCAGCGCTCATTATAGATAAAAAGCATTTGAGTAAAGTAAACTACACATTATTACCTACCACATACTTAAACTGTTGACCTGAAGACAGCCAGGTCAAACCCCAAACAGAAGTTGATGAAATGTCTGTAATAGACGTGAGAGTGACTCGGGGAGGACATGAGCTGCTGTTGAACATTAGAAACACACAGGGTAAAATCATTAGTCTGAACTTGGGGTCGGCCACAAGATGAAGTGCAATTCATTTAATCTTCTACTACCTACCCAGCTACAGGCTTGTGGCTTGAATAGACATCACTTTGTTTGGGCAGTGGGTAAATATATCCCACACATTTAAAGGTGTGAATACTTTGATAATCCCCAGCTGGTTCAGCTTTAAATAATTATAGAGTAAAAATACATGTTTATTTATTTATTTATTTATTTATTTATTATTTACAAACCCAAGGAGGTCAGGCGTTACACTCAACCAAACATCACCCACACATCACATCCATACCCACTCAGATGCATAAGGAAAGAATTAGTAATAATAATAATAATAATAATAATAATAATAATAATAATGATAATAATAATAATAATAATAATAATAATAATAATAATAATAATAATAAAGGTATAAGCACCTCAACTGCACCTATGGCTCAAACCATATTAAAATAAAGAACACAGGGAAATAAACAATAACAATAATGATGATTATTATTACTGTATCCCTAATACCAGTGAGCAAATATTCCATTTCCTATTGTGCTCCAGTAATTTGTTATTCTTCATGGCAATTAGTTTTTCTAGATTGTACTGATTGTTATGTTTGTTAATTATTGTTAATTATGTTTTTTTAAAGTATTCTAAGCATAAATTTGATATTGTTGATGCCTTAAAAACATTTTTTTTTCCTAAAAAATATTTGTATTCAGAAAAGGTGTGAATTTCCCCTCAAAAATGCCCAACATGATTTCTTTCTGGGGAAAATTTCAAAAGAAATTCCCATTGAACAGAAGCCCAAAACTTAAAGACGTAAAAACAAAAATAAAACAGGTCTTCCTCTTCCTCCTCACAGAACTTGTAGAAAGGGTTGTTTCCTACCTGCCATTTATATAACAATTTTTTTGTTGCAGTAATTTTATAAAACATTTTTAGTTCAAATATTCTCAAATAAGAGTCTGTTGTAGTATTATAAATAGTTTGGAAGCAACATTTCCATGAGACTGGGGCATTTATTTCATCTTCCCAAAACAAGCAGGATCTGTGAGGAAAAAGTGAAGCACCAGTTGTATTAATAATCCACTCGGAAATTATTTTGTTTGTATTTATCCAGTAAGGCATTTATGGCTTCTCATATGTGGGAGACAAACCAAAAGCTTATTTTTCTTTTCTCCAGCTTTTATGAATGGCTGAAAGTAACTGATTAAAACGGTCTATTGATTGTTGTTGTTTGTTGATTCTTAAGCATGAAAAGAAACAGGCACATCAAGCTTTGGAGAAAAAAATAGCAAAAATCTGAAAGTAAATTTTCTTTCAAGACCTTTCTCCACTTACTGTATATGTCACATGAGGAGCGTAATTGTAACAGTATGGCAACAGTACGGTATGCGGTACAAAGAAGAGGATAATTCAGCCATCGTCTACACTCCCAAATCCCCAAGCTAGTGTGCACTTATTTGTTGAATGGATATCAAGGATGTATTCATAATTAGCCTAACCCCAGTCTAATCTCTTAAACACATGTGCCCAAATCAGTTCCTCTGAGTTGCTAATAAGCCACCCACATTAACCAATCCTGTTGATTAGCACTTTAATAAACAGTCTCACACCAGTGGGACTATAGCAACATGTGCCACCGCGCCAACTCAAATAGCTTCAGTAAATTCTAACATGTGATCATTAAAGATGTAGGTTTCACATACAGGTTGGGTTTCCTTTAAAAGAGGCTCCATTGTGAACCTATTGCAAGTGGAAAGTCCCAGCTTGAGCGTAATACCTGCAAAAATATGAATGTGTATTATTTTCTGCTTTTGACTATTTCTTTATCTTGAGCTGCCCACATATTAAAAGCGTCTATGTAATTTTCTCAAAGCATTTAATTTGATTTAAACATTATGCTGTGAGTGCGAGAAGTGCACTTTGGAGAATTATATACATAATAACATTTGCAAAAATGTATGAAAAATAACTGGATGTTTTGCGTGTCAGTGTAATAAATTCAACAGTGTGCACTATTAGATAAATAGAGGGAGGAATTCCATGTGGATTTAAATGTGTTTAGCAGCTGCAGTTCACACTTGTTTGTACTAAATTGTACTAAAATTTTGTCTTTTATTTTCCAGAAAGAATGTTCCAACTTTATCCGAGTGTTACAACCGTACAACCAGACGCACTTGTACATCTGCGGCACAGGGGCCTTTCATCCCATTTGTTCTTTTCTGGAGATGGGCAAAAGGGCAGAGGTGAGGCACGGTTCACACTGGCTCCATGTGTTATTCTTTACCTGGTTTAATCATTTATATACACTGCTGTGCTCAAGTCTTTGTGTAAAATATAGTTTATTCAGTGTGCTTGTAAAGAAAATATTTGAAGTTTTCATATTTGTTTTAAAACTAAATTCAGGAAGGTTATTAATGGGTCACAGAAGTAATGTTTAGTTTTCTTTTAAATCCAGATCACTGGGGATTCTGGAGATTTGAGAGATTCTGTAACATTTTCTGCCATGTATATGCTACATACAAATAAATACATAAATAAATAAAATAAAACATGTACATTTCAACAGTCCGATGAAAAGAAATACTTGTGAACTATCAATTTTAAATTATCTAAACTATAACATTGCATGACAGGACCTGCATCTTTGTAAATGCTGCAGGGGTTTATTTTGCAGATTTATAGGTGTAGATTTTGTACATAGACACTATTTAATGTTTGTATAAGCATTAGAATAAGTTTAGGTCGTGCAGTGTTGTTTCACAATATTATACAGACATTTCCAATTACTGTATTTTCTACAACAATACACCCTCATGTATCTGTTCTTTCTTCTCATTGATCTGTCTTGGCATCGATGTCTTCTCTTTGTGTTCACTTTAGCTTAATCAGTCATGTTGATAAAAGGTCTGCAGGTTAATCAATGAACCAGCGTGGGCTCTGCAGTGTGACAGTGAAGAGAAGAGAGAGAGACAGCACCATGCAGCTTTTCTGTACAAAAGTCACCACATGAGTTCATCGCCGTTTTATAAAAGATTTGATTAAAACGACGCTGTCCAAATTGAGGCTAAATGGTTTTTATTATTGTGGTTTTAAGACGTATGGGGGGAAAACTCTGTATCTGTTCTATTTTATAACACACGTCACTCTACTTTATGAGCTCACGGAAGAGAAAGTTGCAGAAATGATGTCTGGGTTATTTCTCCAAAGGAAAAAAAAATAAAAAAATTAGTTTGGAAGTGAATTTAATTTATTTTAATCCATATCATTTTATAGATATATTTGAATTGGCAATAAATGGTGTTCAAAATGGCTTCTTAGAACTTTGACCCTTTCTGCTCCAGGACAACATCTTTCGAATGACCCAGCACTTTGAGAATGGCCGCGGGAAAAGCCCCTACGATCCCAAAATGCTGTCCGCCTCTCTGCTGATCGGTGAGTTTGATCTGCCTGATTAGTTCCAGGAAACATGCGGTTAGAGCAATAACAAATGGTTTCTAACTTCTCTGTTTGGCAGATGGTGAGCTGTACTCTGGCACATCTGCAGATTTTATGGGAAGGGACTTTGCCATTTTCCGTACTCTGGGAGACCACCATCCAATCAGAACAGAGCAGCACGATTCAAGATGGCTGAATGGTAAGTTATTTCTTCGTGCTTTTGGAGAAAATTATTATTATACTTTAATGGGGAAATTGTGTGGTCATACAACGCAAAACGGCTCACTAATGACAACCAAGGTCACATTTAATTAAGCTCTAACCAAACAAACTTTTACTGCAAACCTACATCCTTTGCTGTCTTATAAAAATACACAAAATACACATAAAAATAATTGAAAACAAATTTTATCTCCAAAAAACATACACAACTAATCTGAATTACTGGAAAAAAACACATGATCCTGACGACACAATGTGGAACCTCATTTTTGTTGGGGAAATTTCCACTTTGATGCATTCTCAAGTTTCAAATCCTCTCTCAGGCCATCATTTCCATTCATGAACAGACATCAGATATCGCAGCCTATTGACAAAGGCCTATGGATTTGTCTGTGCTGGTTACATTAAGCCAGCTATTGACTCCTCTTCATCGCTATCTGTTGGCACTGCCCTGAACTTAGACCTACAAAGGGTCAGTTTAGAAGTAGACTTTTGCCCCAAATTGTTCTTTTCCCCACATTCACAGATGGCTAATCCACTCTCAGCGGCATTTTCCTGTAGCAGGGTTGGATTCCTGGACCACCCCTTTCCTCATCCTCATCAAAAATATACACAAAGTTAAGCACTGCTGATTACTGTGAAATCCCCATAAAGAGCTAGTTTGAAGATGAAACTATTGTTATGATGTTAATCCTCAATCGATCTTTCACCTGGTTTAAACAGTTCGGGGGGATTGTAAAGAGGGGATTGTAATTGCGGATTACCGGAGTGAAGATATTCTATTAAGACATTATCAGAAAGGTTATGGTATTCATTACACAAGGGGGAAAGTGGGGTCACAGTAAAGGGTTCTGAAAGGAAGGATTAGGGGCTAGTCTTCCTGGGTTTGGGGACATTGTGTGCAGATTTCCTCACCTCTTAAAGTCTTTTTCTTGTTAGTAGACCACGATTTCTGATGGAGAGTTCACCGCATGCATGTCTCCATGGAGATGACTTTGCCTGGAATGTTCCACTGAATGGCATTATATATGTATCTCCATGGAGACAAGCAGGTGATGCTATCAAGCCAGGTTAAATAAAAGAAAAGTTACATAGTGCACATTTAACATTTTACCATGTGTTTTGGAGTTGAAATGCATTGTACCTCATGATTATTAACAAAAAGCCTTAAAACTGGCCTAAAACGCAAAAATATTTCAGCAGCAGCAACTTGCCTTAAGCTGGAGGTCGGACCAAACCACGGCTGAATAATGTTGTTTGTGTTAGCTGTTACATATAATGAATAGCATGACCTCTGCGGGTGCTGACAGCATGTTGTTTTTATGCTAGTGCTCGCGCAGTATACTTCATCATGGTGCAGTAAGGACATATTCACAATAGAGGACTACAGTGTGTGTGGGGTACGCATTATTCATACCAGAGCTCTCACACTCACACAACACGCATAAATCTGTTGTCCACTCGCCTCTTTCATAGTCACTTTATATCCTAATGGGCTCCAGCAGTAACATAGCACTGCTTGTATCTCTTTAACTAGCTCATGTGGCTTCTACTTACTGGCAGAGGGGCAGATTAACTATATTAAACTTGCAGTAGTTAAAACTATTATGCATTCAAGTGTTATGTGTGTTAATATGGGAGAAACTGTTATTATCAGTGTGTAGATGCTGTAATGGGTTTCATGGCATTGCCTATATATCTTCTGACTGGTTCAGGCTCAGGCTCGTGTAGTTTTTATGTGTAAGTGGAGAATTAACTATATTTAGAAGCCTGTTTACATTTTTAGTGCATTTTATAAAGCTTACATTTGATTATTTGCTTTGAGGGTTCAAAAGTATGTTGCAATAATTTAGTCTTTGTAGAGATAGTAATAGTGGTAGCAGTATTATTGATACAGTGTAGTATTTTAGCTACAGAATCCTGACTGACTGACTGACTGACCTGTGTTTTAGGTCAGATTTTTGTGGGACAGTAGCATAAAATAAAAGTAAGCAGGTTTATTTTTGAATCATACCACACTGAACACAAGCACCCTCATCCTCTGCCCTTATGTCTTGTATGAGATAAATCCACCATCAGGGCTCCCTATATTTTGCTATATTTTCCTTATAAAGAAAAGCAAAATTTATTCAAGTGTGTCCCAGGACAATCAGAGCCATGTGTGTTAGCGAGGATGTGGTCTGGGGACAGGGGTTATGTGGGATTTGGATTTGGAGTGGCTGGTCGGGGCAAAGTCAGATACTGTAACAACAGGGTGTAAAGTAAATGGAGGTTATTACTGAGCCGTGACTGGAGAATATCATGGGGGATTGAATCTGGAGGTGTCAAATAGGGGTAAGAGGATTGTCATAGGGGCACAAAGGTAAGGTAGGTTAGATAGTTTTTTGTTTTTTTTTCAATATGCAAGCCAGGGCGGAAATTTGATATAAAATGTACTTTTTGTAACAGATCCCAGATTTATTAGCGTTCACCTAATCCCTGAGAGCGACAACCCAGAAGACGACAAAATCTTCCTGTTTTTCAAAGAGAATGCCATGGATGGAGAGCACACCGGGAAGGCAACCATTGCAAGGATAGGACAACTGTGTAAGGTAACACAAATTATTACTGTTTGTGAAAGAAAACATTTTACATATTGGGGAAGAAGTCCAGAATTCATATACTATGTCATCTAAATTAAGTCAGTTTTGTTTCTTGAGTAACCCACATAATAAGCATAAGAGATATTCAGAATCCCTCCACTTATTCACATTATTATTTCTTGTTGCAGAATGACATGGGTGGCCACAGAAGTCTTGTCAATAAATGGACCACATTCCTCAAGGCTCGCCTGATGTGCTCCGTACCTGGGGTCAACGGCATAGACACGCATTTTGACGAGCTACGTAAGGATTTTTTCTTTAATTTATCCATTTTATGTTTAGGAAAATCCCCTCATTTCTATTCTTGTTTTGTTATTTTAGAGGATGTATATCTTATGAGCGCCAAGGATCCCAAGAACCCGCTCATCTACGCTGTGTTCACCACTTCCAGGTACAGACCAAAACTAATCTTTCTGATGACAACTTCCAAATGCGCTGGTTCAAATTCTCAGAGCTTGTCACGTACTCATTTTGACAGATACTGGTAGTATCATATTTGTTTTGCTGATTTGTTGCTTGGAGATCATCATATATATTCTACAATTGGTCATTTTGGACAGGTTATTTCCTCTGTATCTAAAAAATACACAGGCCTCAAATTTCTTCATCCCATCCCTTTATCTGAAACATCTAAACCATTTTGAAATGACACGGCAGGATGCGAGCCACCAAGCGCATTTCCACACAGCAATCCCCCCTCTGTAATCCACTTACAGGTGTCTTATGGCTGCTTCCCTTTCTCAGCAATACCCTGAGTTTCCACTTTTTTCATGTATAAGAGATTGCTTTTAGCCAATTCCCTGCTCCTTGCTACCTGTCCCATTCCCTGTTGAAAAGCTTGGCAGCAGAGGCTTATAGGGAAATCAGATTAGAGCTAGAGAAACACGATATTCACTCAACAGGAATGCATGTCTTTCCCCAGGCCACTGCCCCAGGGCTGAGCTGGCTTTGCTACAGGCTGGGTGTGGCAGTTTTATACAAGCATACACTGAGGAGAGAACATAGGGGAAAGAATTTCTGGGCAAAAGTTTCAGAGCGGCGTTAAAAAATACAGTTATCTGTTATCAGGAAAGGTCACCAATGGGCCGGAAGATTTTCATTACTGTTTAACATGATGGCTATTTTATTAACTATATATAGTCATTCAATTAATTTACCAAGCAAATTGTTAAAGGCATTTTATAAGCGCTGTTCACAACTTTCAGAGGCCAGAGCGGAATTTTGCTAACAACTACTAGCACTGTGCACTTCCTGATTCACTGACAAAAAAATGCTTTATAATTAGATGCAAGCTTATACAGTGGACTTATTTTGATTTTAAGAACTGCTTATACAATATATCGGTATTGGGGCAAAAGAAATTTTGCTTAAATATAGAAATATAAAAATTGTGTACAGGCCCTTTAATTCTTCACCATTAGTAGTTAACTTAATTGTTGCTAATAATACAAATAATACAAAATCATAATATCAAATGTAACAATAAAAAAGTAATATAATATAGCATCATAATAAATGATAATGATCATGATTCTAAAATTCTACACTATATATTCTAATTTTCTGCCTTTAGGGATATACAGTAGTAAGTGTCTGGTGCTTGTTTCATACGTGCTGGCTGTTCAATTATGAGGCATTGAGGAAAAGAGTGGTTTAATTGGTTTTCTAAGTGGCAGATTTTCAGAGATGAATAGGGAAGAGATTTGAGGGACTAGCTTTTAATATCCTTGCTTAATGATGCTCAGGGATGCTTCATCTCACAGATCAATGTTTGATTGTGGCATTGTATGTGTATAATGTCTATTTATTTTTCCCTTTGACTTTATTATTCACACATATAAATGCACACCCTTTTCCTCAACCACACACATCAGCAGTCCCATAGTTAATTGAATTTTGTAAGTAATTAACATTTTCAAATGCTAATCCATTCATCTTCCATGCTTTAGTGAGCCCCTTTTATTGTATATATGCCAGCCACATCCCTAATTAGTCAAATACCACTTCCCATCGCAGTTAGCAAGACAAAGCACTTTGCAAATTACACCGGACCCATAGCTTCCTATGTGCAAATTAATCCATCTACCATGTGTGTTTCACTAGCAAAATTAATTGGTGAAGTCAAGATGAAATCTGACATTAGACTTTAAGCAGCATAATTATTCAGTGTGAATATAAAAGAAAATGCTTAGTAAGAGGTTAATAAATGTTGTAGGATTCTGAAAATAGCCTTTTTGTTACTCATATAAACACTAAAACGCTTTGAGTGCCTTGATGGTGGAAAAGCACTATATAAAAATGTGACCATTTACCATTTTACAAAAGGAGCCAAGCTTTTTACTTAATTCAATCATCATTATTTCTAAAAAAACATTTAGACTTTAAATTATGTTACCATGAGTATTATGTTGTGTTACCACAAGTACTTATGTGAATCTACTGTGAAATACTACCAAATTATTATTATGGACCACATATGTTGCATTGTACCAGGAGAATTCTTAAGCAATGGTTTCTGTTTAGGGCTGCACAATATTGCAAATGAATCAAAACTGTAACTGGAGTTGGCACAATTATCAAATTGCATAGGCTAAAATTATTTAATTTATAGAATGTCCTCTGTAAAGAACAATATGTCTTTTTATTGAAACATTTTAAACACACCACATCACAAATGTAACTACAATCACAATACTGAATGTTTGAGATTGTTCTCTTTGTATCACTGTATCTTGTCATGGATGAACTGGGGCAGACTAAAATCAACGATTGGCGTATAGACTGATATTTTTATTCAGAATGGATTGATCTTGCCTCATTCTGCTTTTCTTCTGCTATTAAAAATGAAATCCACCCATCTGGCTCAAAAAAGTGCTAGTTAAATATTGGAGAGTGTTTTGAATACAGTCTAGCGCAGGTCCTGTTTGGTTGGTGGTGTGCCCACATTCCTGTCTGTTCTCAGGAGGCTGGGAGCAATCACAGAGAAGTTCCCATCTGTCAGTCCATACTTAGGTAATCACAGCCCTCTCCTCTTCACGTCTTTGTGTGCCGAAGGGTCATTTTGTTGTCTTTCTTCAGGATTTCACAAGTTCCTAATCCCTTTCTTGTATGACCGATTATTCACAAATCCCCTTTGTTTATCGGAGTCATCAGCCTAGATTTCAACAGTCCAAATAGTCTCCAAACTCTTTTGTTGTTGAAAGCTTTTTCATCTAACACAGTGCTTCTCAAATTGTGGACAGGTATCATAGTGGAACAAGGTTCTCAAAGCATTTTAAAATGTGTTTGAGTTCATTTTATTTTAGTTTAAAAGTTAATTATAGTCTAAGGTGGTTCTTGCTGTAAAGAAGCTTTCTCGTTCCTCTTTCTCCACAGTAACATCTTTAAAGGCTCAGCAGTGTGTATGTACAACATGGCTGACATCAGGAGGGTGTTTCTGGGTCCCTATGCCCACCGAGATGGCCCAAACTACCAGTGGGTACCATTTCAAGGAAGAGTACCCTACCCTCGACCTGGCACTGTAAGCATACACTTCTCAACACTGATATCTTGCATATTGTGTGTCTCAAAGGAATATGGAATATAACGAAAGTAACAATATACTTTTTAATGCTAGTGTCCCAGTAAGACCTTCGGGGGTTTTGACTCCACCAAAGATCTGCCAGATGATGTCATTACCTTTGCCCGTGGTCACCCAGCCATGTATAACCCCGTCCAGCCCATAGGAGGACGTCCCATCATGGTGCGGACAGATGTGGACTACCAGTTTTCTCAGCTGGTGGTGGACAGAGTGGAGGCTGAAGATGGGCAGTATGATGTCATGTTCATTGGCACAGGTGTGTAGGCCTACAGTGGGTTACTGAGCATACATAGGCATACACTTTTAAGAGAGTGTTTTATTTATGTATGATATTTCTTATAGACAGGGGCACTGTTCTGAAAGTGGTGACCATCCCCAGGGAAAGTTGGCATGACCTAGAAGAGGTTGTGCTGGAGGAGATGACTGTTTTTAGGGTAGGTCTTGTGATTCATTCAAGATGACATCCCTTGAAAACTATGTAAAAAAAAATCTACCCATAAAATGCCCACAGGCCTCATCTGTTTTTGTTTTGTACAGGAACCCACTCCTATCACTGCAATGGAGCTGTCAACAAAGCAGGTAAGAGCATGTTTTACACATTGTAATTCCAACAGCTGGAGACAGATGTCACCACATTGAGATATATGTGATTAGATGAGCTCTTAAACACACATCAAAATCTTAAAATGCAAAACCACATTTCCTCAACAAACATTCATTCAGCAGTGAGTATTTATTACTTTATTATTTCTGTGGCTCCCACAGCAACAGCTGTACCTTGGCTCTGCACTGGGAGTATCGCAGATGTCTCTGCACCGGTGTGAGGTGTATGGGAAAGCCTGTGCAGAGTGCTGTCTGGCCAGGGACCCGTACTGCGCCTGGGACGGCACAGAGTGCTCCAGATACTTCCCCACTGCCAAGAGGTACGAGGACTTATCAAACAAAAGCTCTGCTCTAACCTTTATTTATCCTCAGGGGAATTGCCAAGGTTGTATGGTTCTTTTCAACAACATGCTCCCATGTATTTATAACGTCACATATGCTCACACCTGGGAGTTATCAGTGCACCTGGATTTGGCTCCTCTTGGCTTTAATGCTCTGTTATAAATGTTTTGCTCAAGGGCATCACTGTGCACAACCTTGATTCTCTGACCTCAGTTTCAAACAGTCTGTGAATCCAAACAAGTACACAGATGCCAGGCACACACTGCATAGATGGAAGACATTTGGAGCTTCAGTCTTACACCAGCAAGAAATACAGTAATTAGTGGTGCTCAAAGACATACTGTACTCTGAGAATGTGCGTCAAAGTCAGAAACCTGCTTCGAGCTCCTGCCAAAAAGCTGTTCCTCTGAATGCTTCTCCACAGCCAGCACGCCACACACAAAAGACACACGCTGAGACACACAAAAAATTACAGCCAACAGGAGCTGTCTGACCACTTCACCCCACAGCAAGGAGGTATGAACAAGCTCACCCTCAAATTACCCTCTACTATATCTGGAGGAACTTACTGACCATACAGCCCTCACACACTTCCACTCCACAATACACACTACAGGCCAGTGGTATACTTGACTTTGACAGGGAAAGAGTGCAGTTGGCACACCCCATGGTTAAGGCCAAGACCAACTCCTCTCTTTTATCCATCACATATATTTTCTTCTTATCCTGAATGAAAACCAGAAACTCAGTATTGCACATGCTCAAACAGCCAAAAAGACCTGATCGGTTCACCAGGAAATGAACATGTTTGAGGGATATATGAATGGCAATATAGACCTAACTGCATCTGTTTCTTCTTAGTCTTTCTCCTTTATTCCCACCGCTTGTCCCTTTCCATACCTCACCTTTGGCTTACATAAAGTCCACAAGCCTTTGATTTTTATAGCACTTGTCAAACTATTTTATTTCGCTGTGACAATCAGGTCCATGTGGAAAATACTTGCCAGGACATCAAAATGTCTTCCCATCATTAAAACACAATAGCAAAGTCCACAAACTATGACTAATAGGGCAGCAATACCTGGTCAGAATGCACTCAAAGTGCAGTGTTCCCATATCCAATTTTATAGCTTTGCAAATCTGTCAAGGTTTGATTTCTTTTATTACTACTAATGTGAAATACTGAATGAGCAATGGTTGAAGATGGATAGAAACATTTCTCTAATATAGACTAAGCATTAGAGAAGATGACACAGTGTAATATTGCCCCCTAGTGGTTTACAGGTATTAGCACACAATCATAACGCCAGTGTTTTAATTTAATGTACCTAAATGCTTTGTACAATGGCCATTGTAATTGTTGCCTAGTTTTTTCCTTCTTTTTCCTTGAATATTTTTGACACCAAAACTCAAAATAAATAAAATGTTGTTTATTGTTCATTTTCAGACGTACCAGGCGACAAGACATCAGAAACGGTGACCCTCTGTCTCAGTGTTCAGACCTTCAGCACCATGGTAACCACAATAATGATATTAACAAACATACAATAGTAAATATATGTATTATAGTTACACATTTTTGTCTGTGTTTGGATAGATGACATGGATGGGATTGGAGGCACGATTGAAGACAGGACTGTGTTTGGAGTCGAGAATAGCAGTATGTTTCTCGAGTGCAGTCCTAAATCTCAAAGAGCTCTGATTTACTGGCAACTGCAGCGACTCAATGATGACCGCAAAATAGAGGCAGGTTTCTCTTAATGAATCCTTATTTTTGTTTTATTATATTTTGTGCCCCTGGGGATAATTGCTTGACATTTGCTCTAATTAGTAGTCTCTGTCAAAACTTAACCAGTCTGCCATGGGATACACCTTTATCCTCCTGTATTATCAATGTAATTAGCTCTTTAGCCTCTTCCCTTTTAAGGTCATAACCTGTGGGTGAAGATATTTAGGTTGACCTTTGACTTAATGATGTAAGCGTCTTTCACTTCTGCTCATGTTTCCATTGAGGCGAGTGAGTGTGTGGCAAATGAATGAACTTTGTCTGGCATCTTTCATATATATTTGAGCTGTATATCCTTCCAGTTTTTCAAACAACTGACCCAGTGCATCATATTATATTTCATTTTTTGATTTATCTCATCTCAGTCAATTCAAAAACCTCACAAAAAGAACACATCTTTTTATATTAAAAACGCTAATATAATGTAGAAAAATACTTAATTTAATTATCTTTTTCTCATTTGTAGATCAGATTTGATGACAGAATCCTGCGCACTGACCAGGGCCTGCTGATCCGCACTCTGACCCAGTCCGATGTGGGGACCTACCACTGCCAGGCTGTAGAGCACGGCTTCATCCAGCCCCTAATGCGCCTCAATCTTCAGGTCATCCCCACACAGAAGCTGGGCGACATCTTACCAGGTTTTCCTGTTGTGGGCACTGGTGTGGGCCCGTCTGCTAAACACAGAATGTGGTATCGGGATTTCCTTTCTCTCCTGGACCACCCAGACCTCAACAGCGTGGAGGAGTTTTGTGACCGAGTTTGGAAGAAAGAGCGCAAGCAGAAAAAAGTGAAGACCCCTAATGTCAAACCTGACCGTGCTGCTGCTAACCCCTTAATAAGGGCAAAATCTCTTCCACCTAAAGCCCAAAAACAGCAAGGAGCCCCCCCACAGAGCAGAGCATGGCTTCAAACAGCAGTGTCAACAGCTGAAGGGACACAGTGGAGCCTCAACCCGCCACAACAAAACCTCAGCAGCCAAGCATCTAAGAACAACCAGAAGCCACAAGGTGGTCAAAATGGTGTCTCCCAAGCTACTGGGGGAGGGGCTAGGTTGGCCAATCAGCATGCGGCGAAATGGAGACGAATGCAAGAGAACAAGAAGGGACGTAACAGGAGGACCCACGAGCTCCAGAGACCCCCAAGGAGTGTTTGAGGAGGACAAAGCACAACAGTGAAAGACATAAGCACAAGCCCCAAGCATCTAACATCTAGACTTTCTATAGTGTTGTATTCAGTGTATGATCCAGTGACCTCTCCATTAGAGCAGTTTTAGTTCCATTACATTACAACGCTGCTGAACTCACTTAAATAATCTGTGAAGTGGACAATAGGACAATAGTAAAGACAATTCCACTGGAATTAAGTGTTAATGAGTGGGGACATGACTGCCTAAAATGTGGTCAAGCAGCCTTTGGGCTACTGTAAATAAGCTACAAAATTAACTGGGTCAGACTAAAGTGTTGAGTTCCTTCAGTGGACTTCCTGTGAAGAGACAGTTTAAAGGGGACAGTCTTAGAGACTTGTGTACCTGTACATTGTGCCCTTTACCTGAGCATGTGAACTGATAAATACATGGAATGGATTATTTTGGAGAACTGTCTAAGAGGAAAGATTCTTTCCTGGAAACAATTTAAAGTGACAGAGCAACAATTCCGCCCTTACTGGTGGACAAGAGGTTGCCATCAGTGGCCGTTATATTGAAGCATCATTCACAAGTCAGCCACAGTGTTGGGACAATGCTTTATTATACTCGACATGAGGCAAGAAACGCATTGTGCATGTCATCGTCAATCAATGTTTAATAAGCTAGGTATTTTATTGACATTAGAGGTTTTTTACGCCCTGCCAAATGTAACTTAAATTCTTTTATAGTTACTTTCCCTTCAAAATCAGTGCTTTGAATGTCAGACAAGACATACATCATAATATCATTGTGCTCTTATACGGTTTCCATATAACTTATTGTGTCATTGTTTTCTCTGGGATTTCTAGAATATAGATTCCATATGATTCATGGCTAAATGCTAAAACCCTGTTATTTGTGTGCATACATAATGCAAATGTATCGTTGTGTATATACAGTACCTATACAGCACAAGAACGTCACTTGATTACTATTATTTATTGCTCATAGTTATGTGAAAGGGTTACATTTATTTTTGATATTTTTGGCTCATTAGTATAAAGACAAAACAATGGCATCAACAGCCATGAACTGTGGGATGGACCAACAAACTGAAACTGGAATCATTTTTGTAGATACTGTATAATGAATGAGAAATGCACAAGTGGCTTGACATGAGAGCCACACATTTTCTAGCTCCCACAATAATAAGCACAAGTTTATTTTATTTCATTTCCCTACATCTTTCATTTGTCAAGTTGCCATCAAGTGTAAAATAAACCCCAACCTGATAAAAGATTAGCTGTGAATCTCTGTAATAGTGGAGAAAATGTAAAATCTAGTCTGAGGAGAAGACATGTTATTCTGCATGTGAATGCTACCTACAGTAAATGCATCTTTTTAGTGTCTCTTAGTGTTTTGTGTGAAAGGTGAAGTTCCCTTAAACCAAGGTGTGAAATACTTTTGTCCTTTTGCCAAAACAGTGATAATAACTCTCCAGCCAAAGTTGAATGGTCCTCCATGATACAGCAGCGCCCTCTGCTGGTCTTCCTCTCTCCTAGCACATTACAAAAACACGTGTGCCAGTGCAATAAATTAGTGCAGATATGTACCTAGTCCTGTTTCAATCCTCTCCTGTTTGACAAATGAGAGAGCTAAAAGTTACCGCTGCTGTAACAGTAATTTCTGGCATGCATTCAGTTGTCTAAATAAACATCTCTGTTACAAATAAGTTGTTCTCATTTCTGCACACACTTTCTATGGCCTACATAGCAATACACTAACAAGTATTGCGTAGATCTGTAAAATAATTATGTTCAATATGCACATGCAGTGGCCATACATTGCATAATCTGTGTCATTTTGCAGGCTATTACCTGACTTCAATACAATATGAATGCAATACACATGTTTCCCATCAGATGCCGCCATAACATTGTTTGTACTGTATGTTTCATTATACTTCACGACCACAAGATGACACTGTAGAGCAGCATCATAACTCAAATCTTGCTCAAGGCCTCACTGGAACAATTTTTCATCCTCTCAAGTCTCCACACATAGCTTACTTTTGTTTAAAAATTCAAATGATTTCTGATTTCCCTTGTCTCCACAATCATGCTGTAGTGTGCAGACATTGGCAAAGGTTAAAATGTTGCCTGTCTTCAAGTTTCACACATTTAATAAATTTGCTTCTGTGGTTGCCATAGCGACTGTCCTTGAATGTCCTGTGTGGGTGGATATTTATCACATTGTGGGGACTAAAATTTGTACACACTCAGATCAGACCTGTCTCCCTTATGTGGACAAAATCAGATCTTTGTGATGTAAATTCTTTATTTTTATCAACAACATTGTTTAGAACAAGTTCGGATACGTGTTGATTTAGGTCAAGGTTAGGTTATAGGTTAAGGGTTGGCAAGTAGTGAGTATAGTTAAAGTTAGGATCAGTCTAAATGTAATGTAATGAATGAATGTGTCCAAAAAGCAGGGAAACCCAGCATGTGTGCGTGTGTATGGGGGCTGTGTGCTTTGATCCAAAAACGCACTCACATTTGGATCAGTAGACACAGGGTGTCTTCACCATTATATTATGTGAGGTTTGCTGTAGGCAACACTGAACCATCTCAAGGACTCATATTTTGTTAGCCTTCTCTTTGCTTCACCCTTCTCATGAAGACATCATTGCTATTTATTTGCTAAAAGGATGTTTTGTATTTCATTGTAACCGACACATATTTCTATGCATCATTCTTTTGGATTCAAAAAGTCCCATATAGAATGTGCAGAATGCAAAATGATATGTATTCCTTTTATGTGTTAATATGTAAATCATCTCACAAATAGGAAAATGGTGCTTTCTATCCAAACGCTCTGACTCATTGCTTCCTACTTATATGATTACTCAAAGGACTGTGGGAACTCAAGACCGTGGGCATGAAGAGAAAACAGTTTGATTACTGGCAAGATAAAATACATCGAATGACTTGCTCATAGCAGTTTTTAAATCGGAACATTTGCTTTTTATCTTTAGCCATGCTCTCTGATGTTTGTAATAGTTTAACTGCAGCATGTTATACTAGTGGTTACAATACAATAGGCTACTAAAATATACATATTTAAAATACTTGCATCTATTCATTTTTACACAACATTTAGTATATGCATAACATGTAAACTATGTACCAAACCATGTATGAAAGTGTCTTGTTATTTACCATTTACACTGTACATTGCGTGCACTGTGCACAGCTTTTGGAGAGAAACCACAGTTGTAGCCTGAAGGTGAGTGGCATCTGCTGCTGAAACCATGGCAACCAAGAAGGGATCTATTGTGACACAGCTCTACTGATCACTGGCGACGTTTGCTATTGATTATTGGTCTGCATGGAGATTAAGGACTCTTATGAGCAGCTAAGAGACTAGAAGAATTATATTACAATTGTCAATAACACAGGCTGTATGTTTATTTGGGGGAGAGAAAAATGCATTATATTCTGAAAATGATCAGAAAATAATCAGAATATAATATAAATTATTCAGCGTAAATCAAAATAATAAACCAATAAATCATTGCACACACAAATGATTAATACTGAGGTTAAAGGTATACTCTGTAACTTTCCTCGTGGAGTGTCGCCACTTGTTTGTCTGTTACTACTTTGTGATTCACATTTTTTATTGCCATAAAAATACTTGGTTTTTGGTGCCTGTTTATGCCGTTATTTGGAACATTCCAAGCAAAACAGTAACATCGTCACAGAGATAAGAAGGTGTTGGACCCCAGAAAATACCAGAAAAATCTACAATGCCCCTTAAACACCTTCTGTGTCCATTTTTATTAATGTATAGTGAATAGCTAATCTAACGGAAAGGCCCATTTTGACATTGTTGTTCACACCATATTACAGTCATCTTTGCCAGTAAAGAAATGCATCTTAATTTGTTTACCTTTCCCTCTCACTCTCTAATAACATGGTGTATCTGAGCCTGCTTTGTATACCACCATCTGGAACATAAATTTCTCTGTGTGTTGTGGAGAAAGGATGATTTATAGCCATGGGCCAACCTCCTCAACAGATCGCTACAAGACTGAGAGTCATAAACCTGAGCGATCAACACAGTTGCATGTGTGAGAGGAGAGATAGTCACACATACACACACACATAAAAGAAGACGCCGCTTTGACCTCATCTTACGGCCATTCTGACTGATTGCATGGGATTGATTAGCTGATCAATGCCTCACACTTGTCTGTCTCTGTGGAGATTTGTGGTTTCACTGCAGACTTACGGTCAAGGACTAGATAAATCAAAAGCTTTTTGCTGTTGTGCCTTTGCAACATTGTGATGAGCCAAGGGGTAGATTTTATTTGCGTTAGTATTTGATACGATGCCCAAGGCCAATGACTTACAGTTTGCATTTAATTTCTCAGAGTATATATATAAATGTGCTCTTGTTAAGCATCATAATGCGAGCATGTGTGACTCATCTATGTGCACACACACTGGAGACCTTCCCCCATAAGAATAAAGGGTGACGTCGCCAGGCCTGACGCACTGCCTAGGTAACAGGTGTAATGATTCATGTGCACAGTGGGTGGGTGATGCTTCATTTACACATAAGCAAATACGTTTTTACCTTGACAGTATTTTTCATCTTTCTCTCACTTAAAAGTGCTCACTGAAAAATTCCACCCTCTACGCCTCCCCCACCAGAATGAATCAGGCCATTAGGACTAAAGCACATTAGTCAAAGATGCCAACCGCTGTCAATCTCTTAAAACCAAGAGTGATGCACGGGGAGGGAGAGCTAAAGAGGAATGGTAGAGAACATAAATCACCACTAGATGGAGTAAAGAGCATTATTACATCTGCAGACAGACTTAGATATTTTTATATGGGTGATGGGCAATTGTACAGTGTAAGATTCAGTTTTGCTTTTAATATCAAGTATTATTTTTACACATTAACAATTTGTGTAACTATGTTGGCATGAAATATTGATGTTCACATTAGTTATGCTGTATTGGTTTATTTGAGCTTCTAGATTAAAATGTAATTTTTCCACAAAAGGCATGGAAGCTGGAGTACAGCTAATTAAGCTGGATCTTTTGCACAGATGGTGAATGACTTCAATACTCAGAGGAATTCACATTTCTGAGGAACAAGACATCAGAGCAATGACATGTCTTACTGTCTGAATATTCTCAACAAAGAAGAAATACAATTACAAGTGATGAGGTGCATGCAATTAATATAGAACTAATCTTTGTTGTTCCAAACTGCAATGTTGTCCTGTGAACTGTAGCTTTTCAGATTGGCCTCCAGACTGATAAATCCTATTAGCAGTTGTGTTCCCAGTTAAAGTGTCCTTCCTATGCCCTCTCACCTGTGACTATCAAAACAAAAGAAGTTTGTACAGTATTTTTTCTCAAGCCTTAAATTTGATGTTTTGTATGGTAAAGGTCAGAGATGTCATACAATTTTAGTGGCTGTCCCATGAAATAGAGAAAAGTATACAAGACAGTTGTATAATAATGCACATTTGGGGTAAGTTACTAAAATTACTCAATACTACTGGTAAAGTACATTTTTACAGCCTATAGAGCTATCTACTTTCTGTCTGTGTTCACATCAACAGAAGCCAGTAGATAATGTTTAACTTTATAGGTCTTTAGTGAGCTTTGGTTGATCCTGAATTAATAATTGATCTCCTTGTGAGTTCATTTGATATGATGATAGCCAGTGAGTTAACTTGCAATGGAAATTACAGCAGTGTGTGGACAGGGAAAGGGCTTACAGTAGAGAAGTGTGTGATTGGCCTATCTCTCAGAGGAAAAGAGGATTACTTGGTCTTCTTATGTCCATGCAAGAGGCTGTCTTTGTTACTGGGTGTGCGTGCCGGAGTGTATAGATGCCACAGAGTACGGCAGCAGTGAAGGCACTCGCTGTGAAAGGTATTTTTAGTTCAGGGTGTCTCGTTGGTCAGGAACAAATTGCCGTTGATGGTGGACTGGGGCGCATGCCAGGTAGCTAATCAGGATGAGGGTGGCTCAATCTGAATGTAGCAAAAATTAAACGCCTCTCAAAGTACTCTGGGGACTTGAGTCACCTCAGAACTCACAGGCTTCAAGGATACCGGCAGTCTCCTCTCAGACGCAAGCTTAACAAAAAGGTATGTTTTATTTGCTTTGGCTTATAAATGCTGATGTTTCTGGTACATGGGGAAGCTCTCAAAGGAATATTTTAAGCTTAAATACAGTGTTTGTGTTATTCTTTCTCACTATAGGATACCTTTTGTCAAAACTGTAAAATTTCTTCTGGGGTGTTTTTTAATCTTGAAATTAAGAGTTGATCATTCTTCTTTTTAAATTCAAATGACATATTTTTCTAGCCTTTGTCTTTGTAAGAAACAGTCTTACACTGCTACTGACAATTCAAATTTAATGAACAGCACACAGTGTGTTCTCTGGTTACCTTCCTCAGGTTACATTGCCTAAGATGCAAAACACACATGTGAGCTTGGCCTATTTCACATCATTGACTTGGTGTCTATTTTTGTCACACTGTTACACTTGAAAGCCAGGGAATTATTTTGATCATACTATTATATGAAGTAGCTGACACAAGCTTGTTGATCCCATACACTCTCTTGCTGTAACCAATATCTGCCATTTTTTTCCTAACAGAAAGAACTATAGGTGTGTGATAAGAATGACAGAAAAATCATAGTGACCTTTTCCCCATTACAGCTGTGACTTTGACAGACAGCGGCCATAGGATCGGCCCCATATTTGACTCAGTGACTTAACACCTGTATGCATTTGACTGTGAGTGAGACAGTGCTTTCTGCCTGACAGCATATAGATAATCAGACCATGCTCCAGCGATCAGTGGGGGAAATGAAGTGAAGTGAGGAGCAGAGGATACTAGCATTGTTTGTTCAAGAAGTGATGCTAGTAGCCTACACAACTACGCAGACCGTAGAAAGATATGATTAGGAAGTTATGACAGAATGCAAAAATCCCTGGAATGGTAGAAATGGTAGAAACATTAGATCACTATACCTTTAAAACCTTTTCTACAATAGACCACTCCTGGACAAAAGAGGGATTACACTGAAACAGTTGAAGCACTGATGATTTATAATGTTATGTACTGTGCAAAGTAATAAGTAATGACAGCTATCATAAAATATGAAAATCATATTGCTCATGTACCATGCATTACTCGTCAAACACTGCAGCTAAGTGTCGGACAGGGGAGTAAAGGGTACTTGTTTACCCAGGGACCACTGCAGTGTGGGTAAAACAAGATGGTGGTGGTTTGTACCCATGGCCCAGGAGTTTGTGATCAACCCCTGTATTTGGAAAACAGTGAAACACGGAAAACATGTGGTTGAGTGACACAGGATAGAACACAAAGAACATGTAGTAAACCAATGGTTTGTCTAATATCTGATGACCCTGTTGATTTGTGCTTGGTTACAAAAGATGGTGAGGACACATGTGCCCCTCAGCTCCACAGTGACGATGAGCCCTCACAGTCACATTGCTGCACATCTGCTTGATGCACAACAGAACAGACATAGTTTAATGTCTCTTTATGTGGCAGCTTGTGCATACTATCTGTACAGTCATTAGCTGTAGATTTGTTTTACACTCCTTCAGTTCTGCATGTGGGTGTAGATTATGTAATTTTGTTACATTGCCTGGTTCATTTTAGCATTTGGTACACTGAGTATTTTCATTAAGCAAGTATTTTCATTAAGCAATCCTATATATATATATATATAGGATTGCTATACTTATTAGCAAGCCCTTGCATGAATGTTAATGCAATGAGCAGTACAGTCTTATGGAAGTATTTGTAGTGCATAGTTAGCATAGCATACACAGTGCTCCTATACATAAAAAACATAGAACATAACTTATATTTACCATGCTTGTGTCATTGTCGTAAATTGGCATATTAGAAATATTAGAAGCCCTAGCAACATTTTGTAAGATATAACTGTGTAATGATGGCACTCAGGCCAAATGAGCCGATTATCCATGTTACACCTGTTTAAACTATCTCTTAAGCAGGATTTAAGTGGAGTCAATCTGCTTTAAAACCACTATTTCCATTGCTGATGTCTCCTGATGGCCTGTCACCAGTGGCGCATGCGCGTTAAGAGCAAAGAGGGGAGAAAGCGTCAAGTTAACTGAAGTGTTGTACTGAAAAGGAAATTAATAACATGCTTTATAGAAATATATCTTTTGTTGAAAACATGTAGAAGAAAATAACTAGCTATTAACTGTAATATAGCCACATACAGAACGTCGTTTGAAAGGAGCTGACTTGATTTAGGAGAGTGTTTGCCCAAATCTAGTTGCAGCTCTTGGTCTTATGATAAAGCGTTTTGCAGCGGTTTGCATTTGTGTTTCCATCTTGCTTACAAATAATGCAACAGAATATGTTTAATGAAACGCTCCAAGAATATGCTTCAAATGTATATGCTTTTCCATTCTAATTCACTGAACATTTATCTGCCAATTGAGAAGGAGAACTTGCGTGGAAATGTAATAACAAGTTTTGATTGTAATAGAATCTCGCGTATCTATATTGTTTCTTTGCCATAAGCTTAAAGGAAGACGAAAAAACGGACTTTATTGGATTTGCTCTATTTTGTAAACCGGAAGTTGCTTTGGTGAGCCTTTACAGTAGTAATATGGAAACCCTGTTCAGTGAGAACTGTTGTAACTGTGGTACAGCTGCAGAGATGCGCGACAGAGAAAAACAATGAGAAACGAGGATATGAAAGCTCGGCAACAGCAAAACGGAGTGAGCGGTAAATCTTTGTCTTTTATGATGATCCGAAGCACCGAAGAACGCCGTATCGGCTCCGCGCTTTGGACGTAAAACACATTGATCGGTGTAAGGAAGACGGGAGGGGTCCATCATGGGGAATGAAGCGAGTCTGGAAGGAGGAGAGGGGCTACCCGAAGGGCTGGCTCCGGATGGGAAAGGTGGATTTGTGCGTGTTCCTGGTGGAGACCCGGTGGACCTAAGCGAACTGAGCGAGGAGCAAAGAAAGCAACTAGAAGTCGCGATGGCGAGAGCGCAAGGCAGGCAGCCTGGAGGAGCAGCACGAAGGCACGGCTCTCAACACCCGCTATCCTTACACACACACTACTACACACTATTAGTCAACATACAATGTAGGCTATGTAACCTTTATAGCTTATTTAGGACGAGAAATCCATCCAATTACCAACAGTTACAATCACAGGCCACTTGGTGCACAGGACGTCTTACATTTGTACAACTGGGTAAAGATTTACAACACACAGGCTACCGTGTCTTTTGGACTAGCCTATCATTGTGCATTTTATTATAAATGATTATTTCTCGTCTATTGTTTTTGCACTATTCATTTCCCATACTCTGTGGGTGATTACTGAAGTAGACACACTTCCACTTGATAATACAGTTGTTCTAAATGCCTGCTGGGTAAGAAAATCTGTCGTGCACCGAGTTTCTTCTTCTCATTTGTCTGTCTGATTAACCTCTTCTTCACACACACAGTCTTATAGTTCGGTCATATGTTGTATAGTTTCACGCCAGTGGAGGATCCTAAGCAGAGCATGCACAATAGTAAACAATGTGCTAGTTCTACAATTCTGTCTAGTGATAATAAAAAGTGGCTTACGTCCTTCTGTTAGATCTGATAACATGGGATGAGTCCCTGTTAATCAGCTCCAATCGGGGGAGAATTGTTATTTATAGGCTTGTCATAGCTAGAGACTGGGGGGAGGGGGCATCAATATTAATATGTCTATAAATAGAACTACTTTCGATGATGCAATATTTTATAGACGTGCCTTACAGTAAGTTTTCAGTTTCAAATTGTAAACTACAGTAGCAAAGTTCGTGGCGTAGTTGTTCTGCATTGAGTGTGTGATCGCTGGCCATGGTGCTGAAATTCCTCACTGCCTTGAATGCGGCTCCAACTGGTAGAGTATAGGCCCACAGTACCTTATGCATCAACAGAGCATTACATTGTCGGACTGATCCTGTAGTCATGAGGTGATCCAATACTCTAAATCAATCTTGAAGTTAATCACACTGCTATCTGCTGACAAAAGTATTGTATGCATTTTAAAGACCATATAGCATTATTTATTTACTTACATGATCAGCAAGAGCCCTGTTTACAGTGTCTATTCCTGCTCTGCTCTATGTGGAGATGTCTCAGCTTACTGCCATGTAGCCAGGCATTTCCTCTCCATGATCAGTGGGTTATTTGATGGTATTCATTTTCTGTCAGTTATGTTTAGGGGTTCTGGATACATATTAATGTGCCCTGTTGGATTGAAGCTATACTTGGGATTTTATATAATTTATCACAGCAGGTCTCTGAGACTTGTGATGTGATGCTCAGTAAATGTGATGTGAGTTAAAAAGTCATATCCTGACATGAACCTAACCCTGGCTCTCTCTTTTCTTTTCTCATCAGACCCTCACAAGGTGATGTCCAACAGCGTTCCCAGCAGGTTGGGGCCTCCAGGGGCTCAACAGGTCTCAGCAAGAGCCGCACTATAGATGCTTTCAACCAGGGTCCAGTTGGGAAGCCTCCCCCTGGCCGAAGTCCATCGTCTTTAAGCCTTTTTGAGTCACGATTTCGGCAAGAGCCAAAGAGCGCTGAAAGCAAATCCTCAGGCATGTTCGGATCCAGTTTCCTGAGTGGGGCCAACCCCCTGAGTGCCATGACCTCCTCAGTTTCCTCTTCTTTATCCTCAATGGGTGATGCCGTCACCATCCCTAAATTTGGAATATTTGGAGATGAAGAAGAGGGTGATACACCAGCCAAAGGCCCTCAGCAACAGGGGCCTAAATGTCCACAACAAGGAGGACCACAAAAACCTCCAGGACAAGGTCCTAAACAAGCTCAGGGTCCCACGGGACAGGGACCCAAGCCCGGACAGGGGCCTACAGGACAAGGTCCCAAACAAGCCCAGGGACCTCCAGGACAACAGGGCCCCAAAACAGGACCAGGACCCCCAGGCCCAGGGGCTAAACAAGGTGGTCCTCCTCAGCAAAAGGGTGCTGCTCCTTCACCTCAGGGAGCTGGTCCAAAGCAGCAGGGTCCATCTGGTCCTGGAGGTCAACCTGGACCAGCTAAAAGTGTTGGGCCTGCTGCTCAACAGGGAGCTGGGAAACCTGTGCCCTGTCCACTGTGCAAGACCACCCAGATGAATGTTGGGGCCAAAGAACCACCAAACTATAACAACTGCACTGAGTGTAAGAATGAGGTGTGCAGCTTGTGTGGCTTCAGTCCTCCAGACTCAGCGGTAAGACTAGACTACCTATTCTTCTATGTTTTCTCTGTTGCATTTATTATTATTTCAATGGGGAGCTTACAAAAAGAATAAACATAAGTTGTAATGACAGACTGCATATATTATACTTACAAATACTTTACATCACCACAGTGTAAAATATATGTTCAGAGTAGCACATGACTGTAGAAAATGAGTGACCGTATTGATCAAGGTGACTCATGGCAGGGCCAAAGACCAAAGACACCACAGTGACTTCTAGAAGAGAAGCAAGAATCATCTCTGTATTTGAATGAATTACTGATATTTCATACATCATCATAATATTACTCATGCTTAGTGTGTAGTAGAAATTAATCGGTAATATTTAAGATTTAAAAAAATATGGTTATACCATTTTCTTGAAGCTCTGATGCATGTGTTCTTCATTTCCAGGGAAAGGAATGGCTGTGTCTGAATTGCCAAATGCAGCGTGCAATGGGAGGCATGGACCCCCCAAATCCCAAACAAGGTTCTGTCCCACCATCACCTCAGAAACAGTCTCCTGGGAAACCTGGCAACCTTCTGATAAAGCAGCAGAGCCACCAGAGCGACCAGGGCTTGACGCCGCCCACCACCCCCAGGCAGAAATCCCCTGGCCCAACATCATCAGGACCACCATCACCAGGCTCTTCCATATCAGGATCTCCAAAGATTGACCCCAAAACTGGAAAGCCTATCATGCAGAAGTCCAGTCCACAGCAGTCTCCATCGAAAGCCAAACAAGAGTCTAGTTTCTTTGGTGGATTTGGTCTTGGAGGTCTAACAGATTCAGTCAAATCTGCCACGACTTCTTCACAGTCAGAATCTGTTACAGGCAAACTGTTTGGTGGATTTGGTGGCTTGATGGAAACTTCAAAGCCACAAGCACAAACTGCACCCAAACAGGAGGAGTCTGTAGCGGGGAAGTTATTTAGCGGTTTTGGTGGGTCGTCCGACTCATCCTCGAAACCTCCAGCTGCTGCCTCTCAGATGTTTAGCTTTGGGTCATCCTTGTTAAGCTCAGCCTCCAATCTTGTCACTGGAGAGGACAGCAAACCTGCTGAACCTTCCAGATCTCCTCCACAGTCTCCTGCTGATTCTGGCCCAGGATCGCCTCCCGATTCTGGCCCCGGTTCACCCCCTGACTCCCCCTTCTCCCCCCCGGGATCTCCCCCAGACACTGACTCTGCTCCAGATACTCCTCCTGCTAAACTCACTAAACCAACCAAGTCCATGTCTGTGGATAAGGAGGAGAAACCTGCTTCAACTACACCAAAACAAAGCTGTCCTCTTTGCAACATAGAACTTAATGTGGGATCGTCTGACACGCCCAACTACAGCCTCTGCACCGAGTGTAAGAAGACGGTGTGCAACTTATGTGGATTCAACCCCACGCCGCACTTAGGAGAGGTAAGATTCACACAGCTTTTCACGCAACACCACTCTGCTACAACAGTAATTTATGTATTCTGTCATATATAAATAGAACATAGACATCCACTGCACTGTGTAGTTGAAATGGGTCACTGGAAAGATAGCACTGGGAGTCTTCTACTCAGTATTTTTCCCATATTTTCAATAATCAAAAGAGGAAGAGGGAAGCAGCGATTTCTGGAGCATATTATTGAGCTTTATTCAACATAATTTGGCTATTGAATAACAAAGACTTTATGATGTGACAAGCTTGTATCTGTTGTTCTATGATTGGCTTAACTAAGATGGCTGTTGATTATACGCTTAAAAGCCACCTCACTACCTTCTTCTGCTGGTATGCTATAAAATTTCACTTTAAACTTTTACATTTTTATGTTTGCATTTGTTTTTAGTTGAGCCTTTTTGAAGGGTTTGACTATTCCCTTTGTCACTGTTGTTTTCAGGCTAATTTTGTCCTAATTTGTTTTGTAATGGCTTAGAGCTAATCCAGTTTGATATAGGTTGACGTTTTGACAAAGTTTAATACAGGTATACCCAATTTAGCATATGGATTTTCCCTTTTTAAATTAGTCTGTACTATAGATTTGGAGATTTTCTATGTCAAGCCGACCCTCTCCTGCACACATTTAACCTGTTTTTAAAATGTCTGGTCTTACTGGTGTACATTTTATACGTTGTCTGATTTGCATTCCCACTTTGAAAACATAACAGATGGTGCAATTTGTATGTGGCATTAGTACACTGTGAGGAAAGGGGCCAAAAAGTGATTGTGCATGAGTGGTTTCTCAGCAGGCATGATACAGATGAACACATATTGTACAGCCACTGAAGATCCTATATTGCAGACATTGTAGGTTACTGTACCATTCCATTGGAAACCACTAGGCATAAATGATGAATCCCCTGAGGACAAAGGTTACAGAGAGTGGTCCTGGCTGTCCCTCACGTGCGTTTGTCAATCTACATCCTGCATTCACGTGTTCAGGTCTGTCATTAGTAATCCTTGAGGTATTTTTGTAACGGGTCTCCTCTCACTACACAGGTGAAGCTAAGCTGAGACCCAAAGATAACATAAACTTTGCATACAAATAACGTTTAATGAATTTACTTTAATTTATTTTACTTATTTATTGCTGTTTTATGGTATTACAGTTTTACTTTAAGTTAATTTTACTGGTTTCATTGTTTTAAGACTAGTCAAATCAAATTTAGCATGTATACCTTTTGTAGTCTTTTATGATCTGTCCCTGTGCAGCACTTTGGAAACTTTAGTTTGTAAAATGTGCTATATAAATAAAATTTATTTGGATTTTAAATTCATATTAAATTAAAAATGTAAATCAGTAGCATACTGATTGTTTTAACGTGAATGAAAAACTAACTATCTCTGTTACTAAGCAAAACTGGAACAAATTATGTATAAATGCATCTTTAAAATTATCTACCCTAAAGACCCTATCAAATTTCCTGTACTGTAGTTTTGGAAGTACTATGCTTAGGAAACAATATAATTTCCCTACAATACAACTGCATAGCAATTTTTATTTGAGCATTGACAAATGGTGACTCTATATCCTTTAATGTTCTTACATTCTTTACCTTTAAATTGCACAGTATTACTGAATAATAAAGAACTGAACTGCAATCACTTAGATTAGACCAAGCATAGACGGAAATGTAATTACATGGTACAGATGGCCATTCCTAGCACTGATGCTGTAATTGGATAAAGATTTGTCTTTTCAGCACAACCACAACTTAAAATCTGAACTTAGTAACAAGCAAATATGTTATGGTACATTTAATCCATGTGGTTAAATATACCAAGTCGTTCAAATTGCTTCAGAAGATACTCACACACAACACCTTGGTTGAGTCATCTTCCCCCTCCATACTGTGCCTCTGTGGCTGTCATGATGTTGACTGTCAGCGAGGGTTCACTTGCTGATGCATGCGAATGGGTCACAGTGTGTGGGGGGTTGTTGTGGACTGGGAAGCCATGAAGCTACACTCGTGTTCAAGATTTGCCCACATCATGTGGTCATTTGTTGGTTGTGGCAATTCAGCATTGTTTTGAGGTGAATGTACTCAAGCAAAAGTATGGTAAATTAAATTAAAATAAATGTTTAATAATCAGAATAGTTATACTATAAAGTAATAAACTCTGTCCCAATATATGTTTTTGTTATATTATATAAAAGATAATTTTATAATTATTCACAATTACTGAAATCATGACCAAACCTTAAGCTACATTAATTCACATTGTCAAAAAGACTTCCATATCTTTATTATGCCACCAGCCTCTTGAAATCAAATGTTATATATGAAAAAGTAATATAAAGAGCCAGACAGAAAGCTTTTGTTTAGTAACTCTTGAGCAGGTTTACATATAGATTGAAATTCTCACAATTATTATTATTTAGTGTGTACAAATATTGTGACCTCAATAATCATGACAGTTGATTAACTGAATAATCTTGACATCTGAACATCTGTACTAAATGTAAAGGATTGTCATCTATTGGTATCTGTTTAAATGGTAAATGGTCACATTTTTATTAACGCTTTTCCACATTCAAGCCTCTCAAAGCACTTTACAAGAAGGAACCACTCACTCATTCACACACACATTCACACACCAGTGTACGCAGACACTGGGGGCGAGGTAGGTTAAGTGTCTTGCCCAAGGACACAACGACAGCATTCATCTGTGGGAGCTTGAATCACACCAGCCAACCTGTGGGTCACTGGATTTAACCGCTCAACCAATGATGTTTATGTCGAGAGCGGGATCCACAAACAGAATTACTGCTATTATCAGCAATTCTGTAATTACTACACTGATGTTACTTCTACCAATACTACTACCTATCCAGCCACCCTTTAAGAGCTTTAGAAGTGAGACAAAATAAAACATTTGACCAAAGAAATTAGATACACATAAGGTATTTCCTTTTGATAGTATATAATATAATAACATTCCCTTGTATGTTTGTGTCCCTCTCATATTCCCCCATATGACATCACGTGTGCAATTGAGAGTAATCTGGACTTCTTAAAAGGATTTAAAGGCTAAAAGGAAGTCATTTGTGTGGGAGCTTGATCCTAGACTAAGGTGCCTTAATCCCCCTTCATAAGTGTCGGAAATAGACATCAGAGCAGGAAATACACTTATGATAATGTTTTTGTTTTATAGGTCAGCCATTGAGAGGGACTCAGACACTCTGTTGCATTGGGATATTTATAGTAATACTCAAGCTGCCTCTATATTTCTCTCCATTGATCATCTCTTTAAAATGAAGGATTTGTGCTGTGCTAGTGTACCACAACACTGTTATTGTAGCTGCTGCTGCTTCATGTCATGTCGCCCTTATCAGTAATGAGCGCCTTACGTAGAATGGGAGAGGCACCACTTTCCTAACAAGCATAAGTCAAAGAATCCAGACTGAGAGGGAGATGACAGGAACTCTTTTATTAATGAGACCAATCATTTATTTAGATTTTGAACACAATTACTGGGTTTAGTCTTATGTGACATAGTTTATGATATAGTTCTCTACTGAATTGAAAATTGTATCATTATAACACTTCCACTACTGTCAATTATTGTATTTTTTTATTGGATAATAAATTAAATATTGACATCGTAATTGTAGTTAACAGGACAAAACAACAGGACAAAAACTCAACATAGCCACACTTAAGTAAGTAAGTTTTATTTAAGGGGACAGTAGTTTTATTGTTGCCCTTTTTGGTCAAAGAAATTCACAGTTCTGCTCACATCTGTTTTCCTCAAGTGTCTACCAATCTACCAGAGCTTATTTCATTCACCTCACAAATTAGCACTAGCATGAAATCTTGGATATTATATTGTGTCTTCCTCTTGTCTCATTGTTATTCTGTCGTTGTAGCTGTCTCTCCACCCACTGTCTGTACCCTTCAAACTGTGGTCTACAGTCAACATTCATTCTCTTGTCTTATTGGCCTACACGTTTTGCTTAATGATACTATAAGCTTTTTCCCAATTCCCATATTGTTAATCTTCTACATTTACCAACCTGATCAAGTGCATGTTTTGTTGACTAGCCCAGTCCTGGTGTCTAACAGGGTTGCTTGAAGTGCCTGCAAACCCAAGGAATATAAAAATAGCTATAGTCACAAAAGAGCCATAAAGGGGACAAGGCGAGCAGCTGTAGGGCAGCTCTCAGTCACTTATACTCTCAGACACCCTTAGCGTCATAGCAACGCTGTATTATATGGCTTTCTTTTGTCATATTATTTTTATAATACAGTATTGACCCTCTAAAGATTATATTTAGTGTTAGATGATATGAGAAAATCTATATATGGTATGTAGGACTCTGTTATAGGGCTGTGTCTCTCAAAATTTTCACAAATACACAAATACCATAATATTTGGCTTACTTTGGCTGTCTAAACAAGGTCTATAACAAGACTATTCACAGTTTAATTTAGGGTTAAATTAGGGCCTTAACCAAGTCTGTTTGGCCCATGCTACTAGTCTTGCCATGGTAGTTATAACCAAGAACTTACTACCCCATTGAGAAAGAATATGGGCAAACTTCAGGACATTGTGTACCACCAGAGCTTGCCAATCAAAGAAATGAAGGGCATTCAATCTAAAACATGTTCCAAATCAATATTCAAATGACTGCTCGCTAGGTGGCAGATGTTTTCTTCTTTTGTCCAATGCCAGTACTCTTTGCACTCAGCCCATGCTGGGTTAAAAAGAAAGTGTTGCATGCCATGTGGAAGGACATCTGGTACAAAACCCATGGAAAATCAATACACAAAATCCACTTCACACAGTTGGAGGAATGAATATTTACTGTAGTGAGCCAGAAAGACAAAATCTGAAGAAAATAGTGGTATATATTAGGTATATATTAGTCTTCTATATCACATAAATCTTGTTCAACGTTTGACAGTGTGGCAGACTGTAATCGCACACAGAGAAAACAGTAATTTATTGTTTTTACACTGCACCCCCATAATCCTTGCTCCAGCAAGATTTTCAGTTACTCCCATCCTTATTTACTTGTGCTTACATGTGCCCCAGCCAAGCCTCTGTTTAAGCCACAGAATCCATTGGCTCTGAGAGGAGAGAAGGGGAGCCAGGAGCACTTGTTCTCCAGTGCTGAGAAGTGATGGTGAGACAGAGGGGCAGGCGAGGACAGGCCCCGACAGCCACACATACCCGCACTTCTTGGCGCTGGCTTCTCCTCAGAGGTCCAGTCCTCTCTTTAGGACAATAACATTCATTTGAAATAGTGGATCTGATTGATGTCGGGCCAAATTCACTATCCAAAACGTATATTTTTATTGTGTCACAAGCTTTAGAAAATTCAAATTATACATACTCAATGTAATTTTTTGATGCATTGAGCAACTATTGTTGTTGTCCAATTTAGGATATCCATAGAATGTATGTTATTTCTTCCTTTAGGCTTCCCCCTATTCAGCATCTGCCTTATATTGAGCCGTCATTTGCATATTGATTTTCTATGCTTTACTCTAGGTGCTCTCCTGACACAATTCTCTCTCAGTAATGGCTGTGGGTGACCTGAAGTAACTGCACATGACACCTTTCTAAATAAGCAAACCACTGCATGGGATTATTTTTTCTTTGTTTTTTGGTGGTGTGGTATATATAAAAAGTTTGAAAATATCTGAGATGGTAAAAATTATGTGGACTATATTTTAGTTTTGGTGTCTTCTTCCAGTCTGTCACAACCGTAGTTGCCTTTACAAAATTGTTGCAACATAAACAGTAGAAAATCGTTCAATAAATGTCCTTAGACACTTCTTTTCTGCAGCAAAATCTCAGTGGGAAAAAGAGGACATAGTGAAGGAGAGATCCACTCCCATGGGCAGACAGACTGTTGATGTGACCAAGACTTATGTACGTACATCATTTTAAAACAGACCTGGGCATGGTACATCTCCCAGGCCACATATGTCCCTTTGACTCTGACCAGCCCCTTTAAGATAATTTGGAATTACAAAATAAACATATTTTACCGCATGCATGGACTAAAGCTGCATTGCTTTTATTTTAGAGGTGTTTTTTTTGGAATGACATTTTTTTGTAAGGCAACCTATTTTTTTCATTCATAACATACTCTTACCAGCTTGTCAAAACAGTGCTATTTACTGCTTTTTATAAAGAAATACAATTAATATTATGCAGAATTGAGTTAAGCATTTTGGCCCGGCTCTCCACAATATTTTCTGTTTCTCATGTGGCCCCATGGAAAAATAATTGCCCACCCCTGTTTTAAAATAAAGTTCAAGTCTGCAGAGCCAGTGAAGAGCTCCAAGAAGTCCTAATCTGAGAACAAATTGAGAACTGTGAACGTAAGCAAATTATGTTAAACTGCATACCAAATGTATCTAATATAAAAATGGGACACAATGGGAACTGCACTAGCAGATAATGTTAGCATTTAAGGAGATAGGGAATGACCCTGAGTAAAGAGGCCTAAGATGACAGAGCAAAGCCAAGCCTCTGTCTGAATATATTTGTGCCTGTCTTTATACCCAAAGCTGCTCTGACCATGACAACCTGACTGCTTTGGTTAGCTTTAGAACTCATCATGCATGCCTCTGAGTCACACCTGAAGGCAAGATTTCACATCAAGCAGAAGCACCCACTACGGACTACAGCAACATGACTGGTACTCTCGAAGGAAAGCTAAAAATACAAAACTATCCAGTCAAATTTGGATCATTCAAAAGTAGCATTGATTAGCAGAGATTGTATTGCATTGTTTGGTTGTGTGTTTCCATTTGTCTCTTTCTCTTCCTGTATATCACATAACAGTGTTTGGCACTAGCAGACAAAATAATACTTTTGTGTAGAATGGCATAACTTAAATATAAATTATTTAGCATAACTTATATTTAATTAAACAAAACTATGTAACTGCTATTATATCCTTATGGGAAACAGGGCATTTCAGCTAACCTTGTTTTTTAATTGTATGCCAATAACCCAGCACCAGGTTTCCTTCCAATTTCTGTCCATTTTATCCAGGCTTTGAAATGGTGCAAAAATACAGACTTGTAAATGAATTCCCTATTGCTAAATTGCTGTAACACAATTTGGAGGTTAAAAATAGTTTTCTCACGTGGTTTGGTTTTTTATCAGCTTCCTATCCCAGATTTCCCACTCTTAATTGGGTTAAAAACAGCTCTTGTCTCATGTCATGCCCAGTTACCCAACTCGTGTAACATTTAGCTACACGGAGCAATTGAAAATCACATGAGGACATTAGTATGAGTCTCCAAACACAGAAAACTGAAAACCTCTTTTGTACAGAACATTTATGAGGACAAAGTTGTTTTTTTTTGGACTTGTAAAGAAGCTGATGCTGTTATGTTCCACTGAAGCTCTGGAGCATCCTAATGAAGTTGGCTACTCAGCAGCTCTCATCACTGAGGAATGAGCATGGACGACAAACTTTAATTTTAGCAGGAAGTTTAGTGGAACTGCACTGCACAAAGGACACAAGTCATTTATCAGCAGTATTTAATCTAGTGATTTGTGACTCAAGTCGTATTGGGTGCATATGAATGAACTTGAAAGCCCATAATATTAGTCTTTATATATTTGTGTGGTCTTTGTAGGTGTGTCTGTCTTGTTACCTCACTTTTGACCCTTCTAAGAAGATATGTTTGAATATAATACATCAGACAAATTATACCACATTTAATCTCAGGCCACTTGCCCTGACTGGAATGAAATTTGAAGTTTTCCTTGCTCATAGGTGCCACTAATTTTTGCTCTCTGAAAATGGATGGTTATTCAGTATGACTCTTTCTATTGATCCCAGCTTGGAGGTTGAAACCAATATAAAGATGATCTTGTGATAACATGATGCTAGCTACAGTATGTTATGCTGAGTGCATTTCTGTTGGAATAATGTTAAGGTATACTTTATTGTCCCCGTAAGATAGTCTGTTCTCATCTTTCAGTGCCATGGGTATAAAATTGTAGGTGCAAAGGGCGACCACAATGCAGTGTATCGCAACCTATCTCCAGATGTTAGGTAGTTAGGTTTGGTCAGGACTACTTAGCTGAAGGATTTGCCTTCTGACCGTGTTTTAGGATAATGGAGGAAACTGACCTAGACACAGGAAGAACATGCATACAAAACATCAAAAGGCATACACTAGGACCTTTGTGTTGTAAGAGTGGTATCTACTCAGCCACCCTGCTAAGTAAAAGCATATCTTATATTGCAGGGGAGTTTATTAATAGAGAACAACAATTCACACCGTTTAAGTGGATGTATTGCTTTCACACAGCTCTATAATTAACCAGTTATTTATTTCTTCATAGCACTTTACCTCCTGCAGCTCGTGTGTGCGTGGCTGCTGCGATGTGTGCTCAGACAGCAGCTTGTATGATTCATTAAAGGCAGAAAGTCTCTCACTCTTGTCACCACAGAACAAGAACATTTTGAAACCAAAAACATGACACTTCCAAAGAGACAAGCTTATGATCAGCGACTACATACAACCGAGTACTTGATCTGACAAATAAGAAAAATTAAAAGTTTCTGCTTTCTCAAACAAATGTGCATTTAAATATGCATGAATCAAAAAGGTCAAACTCTAACTCCCTCAAAAGTTTTAAAGTATAAAGTGAACTTATAAAATGTGATAGATATAGGAATAAATATTATCATGTAAATGGATCACAAAGTTAATACTCTTAAAATCAATGCATCAAATCAGATTCTAACTCTTAAAAATGTCAAATACTCTGATTTAAAGTTCATAGTTTGTTCATGTAAAATATTTTCCATATACTATATATCAAATTTAAACACGTTTAGTATTGTTAATATGAAAGGAAAAGTACAAATACATAAACTGGGCCAACCTATAGGTGTGAAGAGGCATGAAGAATAGTAAAAAAAAAAAAGAAAGAATTTGTCCAGACCAGTAAAATTGGTATCTTTAATTGCCTTCACTGAGATGGTGTGATAATGTCAGCAAGTATCTGTCTGTCTGTCTGACTGTCGTGACTGAATATCTTTTCAAAATTCATCTATCTGTGGTCATCTCTCTCACTCAGTGCCTGTTCCTCTTTGTTTTAACTGGTGGAGCCGTCAAACTGTGCAAACTCTCCAGTGCGCCCCATGGGGAATCACGGCATTGGTCCACATCATGTCTCTGGATTAAGTGGATTTTCTGTCAAGTTATTGGATGCAACTCACTAACGTCAGCACTCTATACAGACTTATTTTAGTTTGGGGTTTTTTTTGGATCTTTGCCTTTTTTCTGTCTTCTGAGTTGGCATTTTAGGATGAAGCTTAGATATGATTTTTTTATTATTATTTATATTTGCTAGTTTTGATACTACTTATAATATTGATTCGTATTTGATTTTACTTTGACAACCCTAGTACACAGCTTTACAATCTTATTTTGTGACCATATACAGTAGGTGCAAGTGAAGAGGCGAACATTCATTTAAATAGCAGTCTTAAAATATATGATACTACCTTATACTAACCAACTCCTAAGTTGGCTGTAATAAAAATTTACACCTGAAAGTGTCTATGGAATAGCTGACCTTAAATTGAGTGTCTCGCCTTAAACACTTTACCCCGTCAAAACACCAGTGTTGCTTTTATTCCAGTCTTAGCATGACACATTGTCTCATGCCTTATTTACATACTGCTGCACCACTTTCTTGATCTGACCTGCTTTCCCTTCTCTCTCTGCTGTCCTATTACGTCTCTAAACTGAAGAGGAGGAGATGGCAGTCGACTGCAGGGCTTAACACTGGAGCTGTGATATTCTCTGAGGCCTGACTTTAGCACAAAGCCTGCCGTTAAGCTGCTGATGGCGCTCATGCATATGCCAGCGTCACTGGGGCATGTTGGAGAGGAGGGAGAGGGTGCTGAAATGTAAAATAAGGTGTTTACGTCACACACCATGCTGCTGACTACTACCGCTCTGAATAGGCTGTCTGTTAAAAAGTGGTTTGTTTCTCAATACTGTTAATGTCTTGAGGAGATCCTGTTCCTGTGTTAAAGTCAACTTTGTAGTTACCCCATCTTACTGCACTTGTGTAATGTATTCATAGTAAATACATAACAATAGTCTGACCAGTATTAAGCCCTCTTAGAAAATAAGTAACTATAACAATCATTTTATTACCTTAATGGTTATAACATTGATGTAACAGCTTATATTAATAATTTAACAGGTGATTCCTATTCTCTTACTGATGCTCGGTCTGTTATGATAATACTATATCAACTTAAATGATGGAACAATAACTTTTGGAGATCAGTATTTATTGTGGATACTTTTTTTCTTTTTATGAGGGGGAGTTTTTGTTTTCTTTTTCTGTATTAAAACATGATTTGAGCGATAGGGAGATGAATATATAACTCATAGACACTAACTTGCAGTGTTTCATTCTGTTATTTATTTTCAGCAGCTCTTTTTTTTTTGTTTTTTTGTTTTTGTTTTTTTACAATATTGTACATTTCGAATATTTTTGGGGAAGCCATATACCGCACTTCAAAATTTGACAGGCCTAACTGATGCTCTAGTCTTGGATGATAAATTACAGCATCTTATTCAAAAATCTTACATACTCTTATACTCATGTTTTCTCTGCTCAAGAAGGCTCAACCCTCTGAGTCAGGCCATGGTGAAGCCCTGTCCCATTACCATGTATTATGCATACGCATATCTCTGGAGTCCCATAGATGTAAAAGCCCCTTGAAATAGAAGAAGTTGCAGTGTGTTTGGTCACACTGACGTTTTAATGACGAAAACATGTTCTTTTCTCCCAACCATAATATTATTAACTTTTTTTTTTTTTTCAACTCATTGTTATATAATAGATAGTGCAACAAAATATGCTAAAGGTAGTTAGGTAAGTAATACTTACCTATGCAACATTTACTGATTAAGTAGGGGGTTTCCATCACTGTGAGACACTATGGCCTATATACACTATCTTCTTCTGTTGCAACATAGTGTATGTCCCTACTCTAGTAAGCGGCATCTCCATTTTTCAGTTTTGAAAGCTCTTAGATATAAAACCAGATACAGCTGGAAGACTGTGTAAAATGTTTGCTATGCAACTACTTATAAGTTACATTTTCTTTTTTTTATGGTCTATTATGTAAGTAGACTTTAAAGTACATCATGCCAAGGAACTGGAGAATAACGATTATATTTTAGTTGGGAGTTGGAACAAAATGACAAAAAATGTGGACATAAAAGTTTCTGTACGCTTTGAATGTCTAACTTGTTGTTTTCTGTTTTTTCTTGTTCTCTTCCAGAAAGAATGGCTGTGTCTCAACTGTCAGATGCAGAGGGCCATGTCAGGTCAGCTGGGAGATGTGCCACCTCCAGCCATGGTGTCTCCAAAGAAACAATCACCAGCTCCTGCCTCTGTTGCCCCCACCTCTACCACCCCACCAGCCCCTGCAGGCCCCCCAACCCCTGCCGCCCCTGCTTCTGTAGATAGCCAACCTGTAGTGGAACCAGCTGACCTGAACCCTGCAGCTCCTGAAGCAAAGGTAGAAGATCCAATCCCGCCCATACTTGACAATGCTAGTGTTACCTCTCCTTCTGACAGCATACCTCACCAGGAAATACCACAAGATCAAACTGATGCCTATATTCCAGGGAATGTCCCAGAACTGCCACCTGTGATGCAAAAACAGAACAGCTTAGACAGAGAGAAGGGTGGCCCTAAACCTGAGACAGACACTGAACCTTACGTACCTGTTAGTGTAGTAGCAGGGAATCAGGAAGACAAAAACACGCTCATTCAGTCGATCTCAGAGGAAAGTGAGAAGCTAAATTTATTGAGCAAAACAGAAATAGACAAAACAACAGCTTTTTCTGAGACACAGCCAAATCCTGAGATTAGTCAGAGTGAGGCGCCGTCAGATAAGCAGGAAGAAGCGTCACCTACTCAAGATGCGCTTTTAGACGAGATGGCAAAGACTGCAGTGGATCCTCTAGTCACCCCAAGTGAATGTAATAATGCTGCTGATGTAATAGAACAGCAAGAAACCCAGGTAGTTGAAAATGGTTCGTCCACTTCAATAGATCTGTCTCAACCAAAGGCTCATTGTGAAAATATCGTAGAGAATAAAAAAGGTTGTGACCCCCAAACAGAAATCATTACCAAAATAAAACCAGACATAGGCAATACACAGCCTACATCTTTGGGTCAAGCAGCAGCTGAAGTTAAGGATGGCAATTTGATAAATGAAATTGGAAGTCATCCAAAAACAGAAGATATTACAGAAAACAAGTCTGACATTGAAACAGTTATAGAGAAAGGGCAACGGTGCATTGAAAACAAGGGAATTGAGAGCATAATTGAACAAGCTCTAGCAACTGAAAATCCTACAGAGGATATAGTCACTGAGGTAAAACCAGGGGAAGAAAATATTGTCGAGGTAACACCTGGAAATAACAGTGCTGTGAAGGAGGATGTTGTTAAAATGGAAACTATCAAACAGAGTGCTATTGAGAGCCCTGTAGTTATGGATAAATCACATGATGGAAAGGTATTTGAGCAAGAGGAGGTGATGGCAGAGGGGTCTGCTCAAGTAAAGGTAGAAGAGGTAGTAAAGAACAGAGGGACTGTGATTAATGAAGAATTATGCACAAATTTATCATTGACTAAAACAGAAGATAATATTGTTGTGACAGAGGAATCAAACCGGAATGTAGCCCAAGCAAATACACATTTTGAGGAAAATTTAGACACATCTGAGCAAACTGGGCCATCTTATCTTAATGAGGAAGACGTTACAAATACTAAAGAGCCCTTGCCAAGTGAAGATAAAATACAAGTTTCAGCCATCACTTCAGAAGCTGTCAAAAGTGAAATTTCACAGGAGGATCCAGGTCAGAGCAACACAAACATTGTCGCAGAAAGCCAACATGAAGTTAGCTATGATCCTTCAACTTTGACAGGAACTGATGAGAAACAAGACGAGAAAGTCGCTGAGCAGAAAGTGTCAGTCACAGAACAAGAGAGAGATTTTGGCACAAATGTAGTCGAGTCACAACCTGTTGCAAAAAATCTTAAGATATCTATTTCAGACACCGGCACAGCGGGTGAGAAAGACACCGCTGCAGAGTGTAAGATAGAGTACAGCACAATATCACAGGCTGAACAAAATCAAAGTGTGTTTCAATTAGATTCTACACCTCCTCTAGCAAAACCTGACATCCCAGACTCAGTAGTTTGTAGCTCACTGGACAAAAGTAATCAGGAAGAGAAAACAGAAGAGTCCTCAGTAAAGCCTAGTGAAGAAGACACAGCTGAGGTGACTGTACTGTAGCACGTAGCATGATTAGTATTTATAGTAAGTGTGCTGTAAATAGTATTCTGATAGAAATTATATTACGGCACTGTGTTCCCAATCATTTTGCAAAATGGAATTGGCAGATATTTCCATCCTTTGAAAAAAATATGTTTAAAGGTGCACTATACAACTTTTCTGTTGGCCTGCTTGTTTACATGGAGAGTTATTGCTTGGCCTGAAATGTTCCAAAGTATGGTAGTTAAGTGTGTAAGATCCCTCAGTCGTCCAGGTAGATTCCATGGCAAAAAAAGAAATTAAATTTGTCAGCTATACAAAAGTTTATTTGGGCAAATACGTTTCGCAGCTCATCCAACCTGCTTCTTCAGTTCTGGTCAGATGCTGGTGGACACTGCCTTATATCTGCCTGAAGGGAGGAGCTAATTACAATGAAATTAATCTGACACTACCACACCTATTTGTTTACAGTTTCTGTTAGTTAGGCCTATTGAATATGCAATGAGTGTGGGGTCATAATCATTTAAGGCCATGATGGGTGTTTTCACACCTCTAGACCTGACCTGGCTAACCCTATTGTTTTCTTTGTTTTGATTTAGGTTTGAGGATAGAATTATAAATGGGAGAGAGATGATGTCTGAGACCTCCATTTCTGTTCAAGGAAGGATTCTCTTTCTTGACAAAAATTAACTCCCCTCTCAAACCAGTTCTTTTCTCTGGCCAAGATCTGGACCTCGCTGTCCTCAAAGGAGTGGCCCATGGCTTTTAGGTGGAGATGTACAGCAGACTGAGGTCCACTCTGGCTCTCTCGTCTGTGTTGGTACATCCTTTTGTGAAGTGGCTGTTTTGTTTCTCTAATGTAGCGCTCACTGCAGTCTTCACTACACTGAATGGAGTTGACCACATTGCTTTGTTTGTGGCTCGGTGTTTTGTCTTTTGGGTGGACCAGTTTTTGTCTTAAAGTGTTTGTGGGTTTGAAATAGACAGGGATTTCATGTTGTCTGAAAATCCTCTGTAGTTTTTCAGAAACACCAGCCAGGTAAGGAATAATTACACCCTTTCTCCTGGCTTCTTATTCTCTGTTTTCTTGTTTCTTGGCTCTCTTAGTTTTATTGAAAGCCCATTTTGGATATCCACAAACAGAGAGGGCTTTCTGCACATGAGTGAGGTACAGATTTTAGCCAGAGAAAGAACTGGTTTGAGAGGGGAGTTAAAGAGGCTATTTTTGTCAAGAAAGAGAATCCTTCCTTGAACAGAAATGGAGGTCTCACATCATCTGTCTCCCATTTATAACTCTATCCTCAAACCTAAATCAAAACAAACAAAGAAAACAATAGGACTAGCCAGGTCAGGTCCAGAGGTGCGAAAACACCCATTATGGCCCTGAATGGTTCTGCTAACAAGACCTCACACTCATTGCATATTCAATAGGCCTAGCTAACTAACAGAAACTGTAAACAAATAGGTGTGGTAGTCTCAGTGTAATTTCACTGTAGTTAGCTCCTCCCTTCAGGCAAATATAAGGCAGTGTCCACCAGCGTCTGACCAGAACTGAAGAAGCAGCTTGGATGAGCTGCGAAACGTATTCCACCAAATAAACTTTTGTCCAGCTGACAAATTTAATTTCTTTTTTTTGCCACGTATGGTAGTAAACCAAATCAAATTACACATGAGATCAGTGGAGAGGCGGCCCCACTAGTAGTAAGAATGCAAGATATTTTTTAGCAATAAAACACCTGTAATTGAATCACTGAAAGAAAAGCAAGTTGGGGAACACCCACCAAAAAGTTACATAGAGCATCTTTAAGAGGGTCCAGACTAAATCAACATTTCACAGTTTATATACAATTTATTGAGGTGCATGTGTGTGTCCTCCACATGGCATTTTTATTGACACTTTCTTTTCTTTTTCACAGGTGAAAACAACAGAGCAAGCTCCTACAGAGAAAGAGCCTATGACTAAGGAAAGCAGCCCCACAAGCCTATCAGATCTTACCAAACTGGAGAACACTGTCCTTCCTATTCTTGAAGCACAACCAAAGCCAGAAGAGAAAACAAGCATAGACACTCCCAAAACAAGACGTAAACTAGAAATTCTACCTATTATGCCTGACTCACCAAGTTCTGAGGAAGAACGAGAAATCCCAGAGCAAAATGTCAAAGTAACAGAAAAGAAGAAGCTCTTGGTGCCTATGGACATTAGAGGTGACTCTCTAGAGGACAGCAGTGAGAGCATTGGAAAGGAGAGCCCTATGTCAGGAGATGACGAGGACTTTATTAGAAAACAAATCATTGAAATGAGTGAGAATGAGGATGCTTCTCCTACAGACGAGGAAAACCTTATTCGACAAAAGATCAAACAGCAAGAAAAGAAAAGTGAAAATGTAGAAAAGAGTGCATCAGGGAGAGCCCGACGTCTTACTAAAAAAGCTACTATAAGCCCTGATGATGAGGAGGAGAAACATTTAGAGGAGGCATTGAGTAAGCCAGCTGAAGAGAGCAAAGAATCTAAACAAGAAGAAAGTGGCACGGCAGTTCGCCAATTTCAAACTATGGAGCTTAATACACCGAGTATGAGAATAGCTACAACTGAAGGGGAGGTAGAGATGGAGTGCCTCACAGACTCACCAGATGACAGGTCAAAAGGGGAGGGGTCATCCAGCCTACATGCATCCAGTTTCACCCCAGGAACATCTCCAACATCCATGTCCTCATTTGACGAAGACAGTGACAGCAGCAGTCCCAGTAATATGTCTACTGGTGAAGGAAAGCAACAAAGAAAGGCTAAGCACAGACAACCAGGACAATTACCAACTATTGAAGACTCCTCTGAGGAAGAAGAGCTGCGTGAGGAAGAGGAGTTACTCAGGGAACAGGAGAAGCAAAAAGGCTCAGGGAAAAAGTCTAAAAAAGACAAAGAAGACAAGAGTAGGAGACGGGAAAGGTCAAAAACTCCACCGAGTAACCTGTCGCCAATTGAGGATGCATCACCAACTGAGGAGCTAAGACAGGAGGCTGAAATGGAAGAGATAAGGAGGTCTTCTTGCTCTGATTTCTCCCCCAGTCTTGAGTCTGATCCTGAAGGTTTTGAAATTCATGCCTCAAAGATCGCAGCAGTTCAAAAATCATATAAACTCCCAGTATCTGCTGACTCTCTAAATGAAGATAAAACACAAAAGAAACCACTCAAATCTGCAGATGAGGCTTATGAAGAGATCATGTTGAGGGCTAAGTCTCCAACCACTGAGAAAGTTGACAACCAACCAGAGAAAGAAGCTCTTTATGGGGGAATGCTAATTGAAGACTATGCTTATACTTCCCTTATTGACAATTCAACAAATGAGAGAGAAGAACCTGATAAAATGGTTGTTCCAACTCAGCCCAAAAAGCTGAGGTCTCCAGATGAGGTCTACGAAGACATGTTAAAGAAGCGTAAAGAATTCCAGAAGCTTGAGGAAGAGTATCAGAAACTACAACCTAAACAAGAACAACCAAGTCAAACTCCTGAAATTTTATTGCAACCTGCTGAGAATATCAACAAACCCACTACAGTAACAATAGGCACAGATGGAAAACCCTTGTTGGATGCTGATACTGCCTACGAAGAGCTAATGAAAAAAGTGCTAACCCCAGGAACAAGTCCGACTCAACAAGACCAAGATGTGGGAACTATTACATTTAAGAGGGCACTACACCCCATACCAGATTTAAAAGTGACTCAGTGTTCTTCAGGAGAGCTATCTTCAGATGATGAGAGTTTGTATAAGAAAGAGGAAGAGCCAGAAACACCCGAACCTCCACCAGTCAGTGAGTCTAGCCCAGTTTCTCCTCCCGAACCATCTGAAATCACAGTTACAACCACTCAAGCTGCAGTGGATTTATCTGCACTATCAAGAACCACCCCTATGATGGGTAGTGTGGCCCCCTTACCCACCGTCCCCCAATACACTCCTGGTATTCAGAGTGTAGTCTCAACCGCCCCACCTGTGCCTCCCAAACCACATGTCATGAGAAGGGGCAATTCTCAAGACAGTGCAGATATGCCCATTGCTCCTCCCCCTACCCCACCAAAACCAACTGTATTTCCAAGAAAAGCACCAGTTCCTCTGCCACCTCAGGCATCAACATCTCCAGTAAAGCCAGATGATCCAATTGCTATGACCATAGTTCAAGGATCACCCACAAGACAGCCAACAGTTACACCAACATACAAAGCTCATGTACCTCCACCCATTCCTCCTAAACCATGCATACCTTCTGGAATGAGTGAAGGACCAAGAGTAGCACATGGTGTCAAACCACCAATTGCACCAAAACCAGGATCACATCCAACTTCTCCAGCCCATGTCCCTCATTCACCAAGACCAACAATGCTACCCACTGGTCCTGCTGAAATAGCTCTTAATCTGAGCCCCACCTCTGAGCAAAAGCAATTTCAACCATCGCCAAGGTCCCCCCCATCTCCAAGATATGCCAGTAATCTTCGTGACACATATGTGGTTATAACACTGCCATCTCAGCCAAGCTCTCCAGTAGAAACCATTTCAACCCAAGCCCCTTCCAGTCCTGGTCCAGCATCTCCCTTGCGCCAAGCACCGCCCCAAAGTTATTCCCAACCACAAGCACAGCAACAGGCCTATCCACCACAGGAAGTTCCACCTCATCCACCAAGAGTACCTTTAGCTTACACAAGAGTCACAGAATCTATTGAAAGTCAAGAGATCTGCAGCCCAGAGAAACATGTATCAAGTTCATGTCATATAATCGAGGCAATATCTGCTTCAGCTCAGCCACCTGTGGTAACTCCAAATCTGATCTCCCAAGTTGTTACCACTGAAGTCCAAAGAACTACAGTCTCAGTTGTTCACGAAAGGGCAGCCCCGCCAGTGCCAGCCCCGAGAGCAAACGGTGTCCCTCTGGATAAGTCTAAGCCACAGATACCCCAACAGATAACTCAGGCTGTCCAACCTTGTGAAGTTGTGGATCTAAGAACAATGAAAGTCGATCAACAATCAACCATGAATGGTGTTGACCTGTCCTCTGGCCCTGACTCAAGACGTCAGTCCTATGTAACAGATGCCAGTCGTCAAAACAGTGCTGTACAGTCTCCTGTTGTCAACCTCAGTGCAGAATCCTCCACTGTTTCCATAATGACAGACAGCATCACCATTGTCACATGTGCCGCCACGATTCAAAGATGGGACAGTGCAGATACCACAACAATCTCCTCAGTGCCACTTCAACTGACAAAGAACAAATCATTTGAACCTGTTTCTCAAATTATCTATCGACCAGTTGATTCACAGCTCCCTGTTCAGACCGGAACAGAAATCCCAATAAATCTGTCAGTTGGATCAGGTGCAGGTACATATCAGAGTGCTCCTATAACTACAGTACCCCCATGTGCTTCAAGTTGCGCTGCCAATGGCCTCTCTACAGGTACAGCGACAGTGGCTGGAGCTGTTGACCTCAGCACAACTAAACCATTCAACACAGTGGTATCAGTGGATGGGGCCTCCTCTGAAGCCGTCACCGCAGTAATCACAGATGATGATGGCAAACCAGTGGATTTAACTGCAGGGAAACGAGCTGTGTGCTGTGATGTTGTGTATAATCTCCCATTTGCAGGAAGCTGTACGAGTCAGCAGCCCACCACACCCCTGCCTGAAGATCGCTTTGGATATCGTGATGACCATTATCAGTATGACCGAACCCCATATGGAACGAGAGGGTTTGGAGGAATTAAACCTTCAATGTCAGACACCAATCTGGCAGAGGCTGGGCTCTTCTTTTATAAGAGTAAGAACAGTTACAACTTCAGTGGCACTACAGATGGTGCAGTAGATCTTACTTCAGCCAAAATTTCCGATGCAGGTCAGTGGAATGATATTACAGACCTTTCTCTTAAATGTCATTTCGAACTGTTGCCACTCATCTATGGCTAAAATGGCATTTTTATTAATTTTGCATGGACATTTAACTTTTTGTGTTAAATTTTTGCATGTGTCTGCATGCAGTGACTGTCATCTTTTTGTAACCTCGTTGCATTGGCCATTTTTTTTTTTTTTTTTTTTCCATTTCCATTTTTTATTATTATTATGTTTTTGGCATGGTTTGCTCCACAATCAAGTAAAAGTAAATCGGCATTGTTTTCAACTGATATTTTTGACTTTTAACAGGTGAAGCTGTTGACTACTCCAAAAAAGGAATGTATGCAGGCATGACAATACCACCATACTCTGATGCAAGAGCCACAAGTACAGTTGGTACAGCTCTTGGTACAACTAATGTTCTGAGATCATCAAATGGAATAGTCTATTCCTCTGTGGGATCACCTAACCCTTCCACATATGCCATCACTACTCAGCCAGGGTCCATATTTAGTACTACCTATAACAACCAATCTGGTATGCATACAAGTGACACCATGCCTTCACTCTCCAACCTCCAGAACATGCCATTAACCAGATCACACAGTTTCCTCTCTACCATATCCACAACAGATGCAGAGGTCCCACTTAATCTCGAGCTGTCCAGAGCAGGTACGACAGGCATAGAGAGCATCACCACAGCTTCACTGTCTTTGGACACTTACACTGATGCATCCCTAGAGGCCATTGCCGCCTCTCTGGAAGCTCTGTCCTCCCCCATGGTCGCTGGAGATGGACAGTATCAGGCAGAGCGCGAAAGACTAGAGATGGAGAAACTCAAACAACAACGTCTGGCTGAGGAACTGGAAAAGGAACGTCAGGAGATTCAGCGCTTCAGGGAACATGAACAACTCCTAGTGCAGAAAGAACTGGAGGAATTGCAGGCCATGAAACAACAGATTTTGAATCAGCAAGAGGAGGAACGGCAAGCTCATCTACTAATGCAAAAAGAGACATATGCCCAACAACAGCAGCAACTAGAACAAATTCAGAGGCTTCAAGAGCAGCTTCGTATGCAGCTAGAGGAGCAAAAGCTTAGACAGATGTATCCAGGTGATGTTACCGGTCATGGTGTACAGGAGGCAGTAGTCCTGGGGCCAGATGGCACAGTGCTAGCTCGTAAGATTACAGACAGTGGATGTCAGACAGATGAAGAGGATGAGACAATTAGCAATGCGTACACAGCAAGAAAGAAGAAGAATGCTAAAAAGAGTGTGGATAGCTGTGTGCAGACAGATGATGAGGATCAAGAAGAGTGGGAGGAGAACAGGAATCGGAGGCCACGCACTGCCAGAGGAGATAGGAGTTCACAGTCAGAGGTATCTCACCAAGTCCACACTGAAATCTCTATACAAACTGATACAGAAGGCAATATTAGAATGGAATCCAGATTGGAGTTGTCTGACTCTGAGCGAACCTCACCAAAGAAACGTCCCTCTCCATTAGAAATAGGGCAGTGTGCAAACCTCAAAGCTGACCCCTCCACTCTGCAACCCCCCAAATCCCCCAAAGTGCTATACTCTCCCCTATCCCCCTGTATATCCCCTAGTAAATCTCTTGAGTTTGTATCTCTGGGTGGTACAAGCCCCCAAAAACTAAGTCCAAGGGGAAAATCCATGCAGAGATCCCTGTCTGATCCTAAGCCCATGAGTCCAACAGCAGAGGAGAGGGCAACATCTGGCACCCAGTATGGTGATAGCTATTCTGTGAGTAATGCAATTACCTCATTTAAACCTGCAATGCTTCTCCTGACCAGAGGACTTCTTTTCTTTCTTTCCTCCTATAAGATTAAACAATTAAACAAAGAAATATTCAGAATTCAATATATTGTTTGGCTAATAAATGTCACTTTATATAATATATTTATATATAAATAAGAAGAAATATTGCAATATTACATTGATTAAAAAATAGTTGTCTGCTTAACTTTTACTGGGATTTGCCAGGGGTAAAACGGGCATAAAACTAAATGAAAAAGAAGTCATCTGAATGCAGTCTGAATTTATAGTTTTGACACATTTTGACTTGGCCTAATACTAACCGCAATACTAATATGATTATTTTAATACTACCACTTATACTAACATATTAATAATACTAATACTAACACAAATTCTCCCTCCTCCCTTTAATCTTTACTTTCTATTTCTGGAAGTTTCCATTCTAATTTTATTAAATTATATGATATCAAACCCATGCATTTATTGAGTCCTAAGTCTAATTGTTATTTCTTTATCAGCAGGGCAAAGTCAGCACCCCAACGGGCACTCAAAAGAAGGTGAAGAGGACACTGCCTAATCCTCCATCAGAGGACGAGTCCACAACTACCACTGCCACCACTACCACTGGACAGACAGCATACAGCACTAACTCAGCAAGGAGACGTATGTGTCGCAACTCAAATATGGCACGGGCCAAAATCCTACAAGATATTGACAGGGAATTAGACATGGTGGAACGAGAATCTTCCAAACTCCGTAAACGCCAAGCTGAGTTAGATGAGGAGGAGAAAGAGATTGATGCCAAGCTTAGGTACCTAGAAATGGGCATCAACCGAAGAAAGGATGCTCTACTGAAGGAAAGGGATAAGAGGGAGAGGGCATATTTACAAAGTGTTGCTGACGAACGTGACTACATGTCAGACAGCGAAGTTAGCCATATACGTGAGGCTCGAAGTGTCATCGGTGCAGTGGAAGATGAAGAAATTGAAGTACATGGTTTAGAACGTCCCAGAACTGCCCCTCAGTCTGAGCTAGATGACTTTGGTAACCCTCAAACCAAAGGTGACTATGATAAATACTCTCAGTATCCATATTCACAAAGCCAATACCAGTCTCTGTACCAGACACCTCAGTCATACCAGTCCCCTTCTATCTACTCCTCTGTGCCATCGCTAACTAGCTCACAGCAGCAGAGCTATCATCAGATGCTGCTTCTCCAACAGAAAGCCGCTCGACAGGCTGCTCTCCTCTCTGAACTTGATGCCACTAAATATGATGTCATTAGTCGGCAGCCTGATCCCACCTCATCAGCTTACCTAGGGGTCAAGTACGACAAATACGGAAACCATCTTGACCTCAGAGCCCTTGATGTGGGAAGTATAGCGAGCACACCCATGTCAGCTGTGTCTGATTCGTATTATCCAGACGTGGATCACCATACACCTCGTAGTTATATGCTGTTGGAAGATGCTGCAGAAATAGCTAAGGGGTCCACTGGTCTGTCTTCATCTTATAGTCTGGCGGAGAGAGAACTTGCTAAAGCTGAAAAGCTGCTTAGAAGGAGTGCTGCTGATTTGGGGTCTACAGATTATCTGGGTTCAACCTCCAGGCTACACACATATGGTAAAACCCCTGATGAAGAGGATACAATGGAGGAACCCTATGAGCTAAAACTTCTTAAACAACAGCTAAAGCAGGAGTTCAGAAGAAGTACAGGTGGCACTGAAAGCCTTGAGCAGTTATCAGGGTTGTCTCAGCATTATTATACCCCCACGACTGGCCTATCCAGTTACTCCCAACGGCAATATCCTAAAACAGATAAGTACAGCATAAGCAGGCTAACTCTAGAGAAGCAAGCAGCCAAACAACTTCCAGCTTCTATGTTGTACCAAAAACACAAGACACCACTGATAGATCCTAAGATATCTTCAAAATATTCTTCCGTAGGCGACAGGGGGCTAGAGTCAGAGTATACTAGTTATATAGGCTCCAGTGGGTCACCTAGAACAAGTCGACTTATGCAGGACGAGATCACATTTGGTCTTAGGAAGAACATTGCAGAGCAGCAGAAGTACTTGGGGTCTAACCTGGGGGCTAATCTAGCTGGATCTTTAAACCTAGGTCAGAGCTTAGGTTTAGACTCTGCCTATCCCAGTGGTAGTCGCTCAAGACCTCCATCCAGACCTACATCTTGCTATGGGCTTGACCTATCAATCAAAAGAGACCCATCAAGCTCTTCTCTGAGACTCAAAGGGGATGGAGAATCAGGCGATGGTTCCAGTTATCAAACTCCATCTGGTCGCACCAAACCCACCAGCCTTCCCATAGTGCAGAGTGGGCGTGGAAGGATACCAATAGTAGCTCAAAACTCAGAAGAAGAGAGCCCGCTTAGCCCCGTGGGGCAGCCAATGGGGATGGCTCGGGCATCAGCTGGACCCCTCCCACCCATCTCAGCTGACTCCAGGGATCAGTTTGGGTCATGCCTGTCCCTACAAGACCCTCAACAGCAGCAGCAGTATATCAGGGAGGAGCCCACTAGGGGGAGGGGCTCTGTTCTCCTGGATGATCTTCAGGGCACCATGTCAGATAGTGAAGGTAAAATTGTCCTATTTGTGTTTTTTTTGCATGCGCAGATTTCTAAGGGATTATATCTGTATTTGTCACTTAACAATAGTTTGTTCTTAAGTGTGTATGTCTCATGTCTAAATTGTGAATACAGTTTACTTGTATTGTAAATCTTGCATGACTGTAATAACTTTAATTTCTCTTTATTTCCTAATTCTCTTTATTTATTTTTGCATGTTTATTTTTACATTTTGTAGATGTTAAGATTAAAATTCAAGATTTGCTCAGTGTTATTTTAATTTTAAAACCAAAATGATTAGAATGTTATTTCTCAGATTAAAAATCAAGTGCCTCCAATTACAGTAAAAATGTGGCAGATTTAATAAAGTGTATTTATTTATAGTAATGAATGTGTTCTGAAGAAAAATACTGTAAATATGAAATCAACATCAGAAATTGTACTCCCCTCCCTGGTCACTGTGTTGTGTGTAATAAATCTTGCATGCAGCTTTTCATTTTCATTTTGCATGTTTTTTTTATTTGTCTTTCTTTCTATTTTTTTCCTCTACTGTTACATTTTCCATTAAATAGGGGTTTGTTGTTGTTAGACATGTTCAGGCTAATGTTATTTCCAGGGCTCATACACTTACAATTAAGCTAATGTAGTGTAATAACTATGCAAGTCATATTACTGTATTACATGACCTTATGACATACATTTGTATTTTTGTATGTGTTTCTGTGCAGTAGTGTAGTGGTGTAAGTTATTGAAACTTACATTGAAATTAGTTAGTACATTTTAATAAATAATACAACAATGTTCCTTGATTTCAGCGTTAGGTGAACATCCAATGACTGTGAACAGTGGCGACGCAACCCATGGTAGGGTATTGGTTATTCCGTAGGCTTGTACTAACTAACACATTAACTTGCAAGCCTAATACTAATTGGACTGAACAACCTGTCTAAGTGTTGGGCAGTTTTGCATAAATGTTAAATAGTACAGGAATTACAGCAACAATATGCTTGTATCAAATACAAAAACATTAATATTCATACACATGATAAAACTATGTAGGACATATTTACATTGATTATATCCACTAATACTATTACTAATATCTTAATTATCTACTAACTGCATTACTAATATCTATATTATCTACTAACTGTACTCTGCACATGCAGGTAATTACTCTTTCCCCTTTGTTCTAAATACAAATTGGTTTCTATTATATAGAACTATAGTCAGTTGAACTGGTCATTAAGGTGTTTTTGTCCCCTAAGCATATCACCTCAGACGAGAAGAAACTGACTGGTTTGAGAAACCTCGAGATGGACGACCAGACGGACTGGATAAGAGACAGGTGAAGCGCTATACTTACTGTATGCAGGCCTCCTGTAAATGCATACCCCGCACATGGAGATCAGCCAGCTCCTGTGTGTGATTCATGCCCATTTATTTATGTACATTTAACCCAACGCCTTTGCCTATTGTGTATGCACCACAGGGAAAAGGCCCCTATTACCCCTTCCCTCACCTCAGGGTTAAACTGCAGAGGGATCCCAAGGACCGCACTGTCTCAGGTAATACACTGCATAATAAGGCAGTGCAAAGGACAGAATGTGAAGGAATTTGATATATGAGCCACACACTATATTCATGCATAGACAACTTTAATTGTGTATGCATCTAATAAAGTGGCAATTGAAAGGCCAAAATCCATTCTGCACAATTACTGGTACATGGGTTTCATATACTGTTTAAAACAACTCATTGTTACTGTCCTTCTTTCAAGGAAATGGTCTGGGTATCCGTATAGTTGGAGGTAAAGAAGTTCCTAATAGTAATGGAGACATTGGAGCATATGTTGCCAAAGTCTTACCGGGTGGAGCAGCAGAACAAACTGGAAAAATCCTTGAAGGTAAGACCTTTCAGGAAGAAGAGAGAAAGCAAACCGAGAGCCCATAATCGTACACTATATCGCCAAAAGTATTCACTCTCCCATCCAAAAAATGGATATCAGGTGTTCCAATCACTTCCATGGGCACAAGTGTATAAAATCAAGCACCTAGACCTGCAGAGTGTTTCTGCAAACATTTGTGAAAGACGTCCAAGTCCAGTTGTGAAATTTCCTTGCTCCTAAATATTCCAGTCAACTGTCAGTGGTATTTTAACAAAATGGAAGAGAATGGTAACGACAGCAACACAGCCACGAAGTGGTAGGCCACGTAAACTGATGGGGCGGGGTCAGCGGATGCTGAGGAGCATTGTGCACAGAGGTCGCCAACTTTCTGCAGAGTCAATCGCTACAGACCTCAACTTCATGTGGCCTTCAGATTAGCTCAAGAACAGTGCGTAGAGAGCTTCATGGAATGGGTTTCCATGGCCGAGCAGCTGCATCCAAGCCATACATCACCAAGTGTAATGCAAAACATCAGATGAAGTGGTGTAAAGCACGGCACCACTGAACTCTACAGCAGTGGAGGTGCATTCTCTGGAGTGACAAATCGCGCTTCTCCATCTGGCAATCTAATGGATGAGTCTGGGTTTGGTGGTTGCCAGGAGAACGGTACTTGTCTGACTGCATTGTGCCAAGTGTAAAGTTTGGTGGAGGGGGGATTATGGTGTGGGGTTGTTTTTCAGGGGCTGGGCTTGGCCCCTTAGTTCCAGTGAAAGGAACTTAAAATGCTTCAGCATACCAAGAGATTTTGGACAATTCCATGCTCCCAACTTTGTGGGAACAGTTTGGAGATGACCCCTTCATCTTCAACATGACCGTGCACCAGTGCACAAAGCAAGGTCCATAAAGACATGGGTGAGAGAGTTTGGTGTGGATGAACTTCACTGGCCTGAACAGAGTCCTGACCTCAACCCGATAGAACACCTTTGGGATGAATTAGAGCCGAGACTGAGAGCCAGGCCTTCTCATCCAACATCAGTGTGTGACCTCACAAATGCACTTCTGGAAGAGTGGTCAAAAATTCTCATAAACACACTCCTTAACCTTGTGGACAGCCTTCCCAGAAGACTTGACACTGTTATAGCTGCAAAGGGTGGACTGACGTCATATTAAAACCCATGGATTAGGAATGGGATGTCACTTAAGTTCATATGTGATTCAAGGCAGGTGAGCGAATACTTTTGGCTATATAGTGTATGTTAAAAACAACATATGGTTTTATAAGTTCCCTAATGCTTAGGCTGCTATTTGAGAGAGTGTTGGAACTGTAGTAGTATTAAAAATAGGTCCTGATTAAATTATCAGCCCTGTGCAGAGAGAAGCATGACTCACTTTAGGCTATAAATACTAGTATAAATGCACAAAATACTCACGTTGAACAGTTAGAGGGGAATATTGACAGAGATTAGAAGAATTATTGATTTCACAATGTAAAGCTGGAAATAGTGACTATGTTTCCAAAAATAGTGTTCTTTTTTTTGTCACAGCAAAAAGTGTAGATGAAGCGCGCTGGGGATTGTTGTGATAAATCTTTCAAGACATTTCTTTAAGAGCTTCATTTTCTCTAAAAGGGAATACAGTTAACACTATAACATAATTTTTTTATATAAAAAAAAATTATAAAACATATAAGTATGAAATATACATTGTATTCACTGCAGCAGAGCTGAAGTCTCATATCTGTTTTTTGCGATGACTGATGATTTTAAGTTATCAGGAGTCAGTAGACATCTGTGGTGTTGATAGCTGTAAGGATATGTGAGCCATGACAACAGTCCTGTCATTAACACTGAACAGAACGGCTGCAGAGCGCAATGTATGAGCTCTCAACTGTGTGAAGGAACCACCACGGCTCAGTGTCACACATAAACACTTTTAAATAGAGGCTAGTTTGTGGTGGCAACCATTGATATAATTTTTAGTGTTTTAAATTGCTGAATATTCCCTGTTGCCCACATCTTCAGTTCGAGAGTATCGCCACAAACACAGGAACCTGCTCATGAGTTGCTTCAGACCATGTAAGTCCTGCTATGTGGCAGGTGTGTCTAACGGGTGCAGTGTGTTTGCTGTGTGCCTGTGGATCTATTTTTCACCTATTGAATTCAACCTCTTTAACTCTCCTCTGCTCAACAAGCAAGTTTGGGCCATGAGCTGAAAGTGTCTCTTTTTACTCTCTATTGTAATACTTGGATTGCAATGACTATTGGTAATAAGTACATTTTGACCTTCCAGACTCCATATACCAGTATGTTAATTGCTATGGCATTTGCATGTAACAATTTCTGTTTTCAGGAATGCAAGTCCTGGAGTGGAATGGTGTGTTCCTGATGGGAAAAACCTACGAAGAGGTACAAGGGCTTGTTGGTCAGCCATGTAATGAGGCAGAAGTGTGTGTAAGACTGTGAGTAGAAACCTTAAGAATTAGATTTTGGATTTGTCAGTGCTATTTGCTTTTGTATTGAACTGGTTTTACTTTGCAGAGATCTTAATATGCTTGCTGAGTCAGAGACATCTCAGAACTTGGATTTCCAGGAACACAGTAGAAGTAGGTTCACAAGTATCTGCTTGAACCTCTTTCTCTATGCTCTCTGTCTGATCTAGTGTTCTACTTTATTGTCTGTGCGGAGTTTATGTGTTTTTACTATGACCATGTTTGCACCCTGGCTGTACATGTGCTGTCAGTGCCTGTTCATTAACTCTTGGTGACATGTCACATGATATGTGCCTGCTGTCAGGTGAGCGACCTCCCAGGTCCCCAGGCGTTGACCCTAAGCAGCTGGCCGCTGAGCTGCAGAAGGTGTCACAGCAGCAGGCCCCCTCTGCTCTGCCCCCCACCACCTCTGCCATATCCAGCCCAGCCCAGCCAGGATCCCCATCTGTCAGCAAGAAGCGCCATAGCAGCAAGGCAGGAGTCTTTGTAAAACAACTGCAAATCAGATGCCAAAACACAAAAGATCCATTATTCACCAATCACTTGTACATCATCAGTAGTAACTGTTGCTTTATGCTTTCGTCTTTATAGAGTGCAGAGGGAGCAAAGACTCATTCCCACCCGATCTCTGGAGAGATACAGGTGTGTCAGCAGGATTACATTTAAACTACAGTGCCATGTATTTTCTCGGTAATTACCTGTATGTAATATCTTCTCCAGTAAAATTATTGATTTTCTGTCTCCTGTTTTAGCTTCAAATCCACTATGACAAACAGCTGGGAAACCTGATCGTTCATGTTCTGCAGGCCAGAAACCTTGCCCCAAGGGACAACAATGGCTACTCTGACCCATTTGTCAAAGTGTATCTTCTTCCAGGGAGAGGGTGAGTCAAGGGGATGGAAACTTTACACACATGAGTAGTGATGGGAATACGCTGAAAGTGGTAATAGGGAAAGAGTTTTATCTTGTTGCTTGTTGTTGCATTCTGCTTAAAAGAAATATGACAGAAAGAAACAATATGATCTTGTAATTTTTACTTTGCTCTTCATATATTATTAAACTACACAAATATTTTTGTATCATTATTCTATTATTGTGTTGTTCAGTCAAAATTTACATTTCCCCTCTACACATTAATTTCTGTGATAAGACGTCAGTTGCATACTAAATACTTTCAAGAAAGCATTATTTTACATTCCATGCAGAGTACCGATTTTACATCATCAATCGGAAACATGCATGTTATGCTACGCTACATGCCACTTTCACAACCTTTTTCAGTTTTATCCCAAATTCACTGGCAATACTAAGGATGCACAGATATTGCAATAACAATGATTAAAACAAAACTATATTTTTTCAGTCAATATGGCTGATCATACCATAAATGTCATTATCTATTTCCATCCATCAGCCCATCACTGTGGCTATATGATGTAGCTGTAAAAAGGCCTTGTCATTGTATGCAGTTTTTGTCCATAAACACAAGTGCACTACACAATAGAAACCCCTTCTGATAAAACAACAGTCTGGGAAAACCCTCTTCCAAGCTATGCACCGTCCACAGTCCTCGGGCACTCATTTGACCCCCCACTCCCGCTGACTATTGTTTCTGTATGTTGTTCTCTATATTTAATGCATGCTGGATCCCCTCAGTCAGGTCATGGTTGTCCAGAATGCCAGGTATGTGAATTGCCAAATTAAATTATTATACTTTGATCCATTGGTTCTGTTGAAATGCAGTTGTCTCTTCTTCAATATCAACGTTATGAAGGTAAAAAGTTACTAACCAGGATTAACTTCATTTATTAAAAAAACACACATAGGCATAATGCTCCAAACAATGTTGTGCAAGCCGTTGTAAACCTTTTTTCCCTCTGTAGTACTTAACTGTAATTTATTTCTAGATACCTAATCTTATCTTCTCTTCCAAATCCCACATATTTCAGAAAATAACACCCTCAAACCCCTCCTGTCTTTAACAAACTAATATTGAAACAATCACACTTGCCCTGCAGCCTTCAGTCCTAACATACAGTACAGTACTGCAAAAAACATCCATTTTACCAAGTGTGCAACACTGTACAGTCCTTTTAAATAAGACAGCATGTATAAGGAGTCATCCCAAATGGACTTTTTTGCAGCACTCCCTGACATCGTAACCCCACTGCCCATAGGTCCGTACATTGTTTCTGTCACGTCATGCACTCCTCCAACAATGTGCGTCAACATCCTCACTTCCCCTTGCTGTCACCCTTTTGCACACTGTGTACTGATTACATTGTTCTCACCTCATTTTGGTGGTCTGGTAAACTGCATGGGTAGTTCTTATGAGTGACCCCTTCTACAATATGTTTTGTGTTATTGTGTTTTCCCAGTGCTGAAAACAAGAGGAGGTCCAAGCCCGCCGGCAAGAGCATCAGCCCTGAGTGGAACCAGACTGTGATCTACAAAAACATCCATCTGGAACAGGTAGATACAGGAGACTGTCACACAGGGCTTTAGTATGGGACTGAAGAATTGAAGAAACACTTTAGTTGCATCAAATTTACATTTTGACAAAGAGCAAGATTTTAAAATCAGTTTTGAATTCGCAACAATTTGACAAAACTAAACTTTGCTGGTGAGACTTGGACAATATAAAACAACTGTGTTGCTTTGAATATGAATGTAACCCTGTTTATGATTCAGTTTGGGCTCATTTCACAAAGTAACATTTAAATCAAATCATGCTGCAGCTGAAAAAGAAGACCCTGGAAGTCAGTGTGTGGGACTATGACAAGTGTTCATCCAATGATTTTCTTGGAGAGGTAAACTTGATTTTACTATTTTAAATAATTTGCCTATGGGTTTTTGGCTATGCGTGCACTGACCCTTTACCATTTTAGGTCCTTATTGACCTCTCCAATACATCTCAACTGGACAATGTACCCCGATGGCTTCCTCTGAAGGAACAAAGTGAAGGGGACCACCACAGACGATCTCACTCAGGACAGAGTCGGCACAGCTCCAAAACCTCTTCACAGCATTCCTCACCAAAAACTGGTTCAACGCACGATATCCAGGATTCACCTAAATCATCTGTCACCAAGAGTCGCAGTCATGGCGTCTTTCCAGATCCAGCAAAGGGTAGGAAAGGATACACCACTCGTCTGCTTGACCTTAGCACTCTCACCACAAAATCCCTGAATCATTATTTTCAGCTGTACCTTTTATCTGTAGTTTATGGTTTTTACTGCTTTGAAAAGTGCTGTTACATCTGTCCAATACTTTGTCACTTAAGAGCTTGCCCTGCTTCTTCACTCATTCTTTTTTTTCTCTCACAATATTCATGCTTTTTTGCTTTCTCATAGTCTGTTTTCTTGGTTGTCATAATGTCACAAAAGTCTAAGACCTATCTCTAGCGTCCCTCTAATTAAAATCGAACACAGATGAGAGCATGGCCGATAAATACATATATAGTCTTGAAGTGGTGCAATCCTGAAGCTGTTTTGCTTTAAAGTAATCTAAACATTGTAGACAAATAATAATCTGGTTAATCTGGTTGTTTTAGATACACAGGCGCCCTCTATTGAGAAATCTCACAGTAGCCCTGGCACAGCGAAGCCTTCCCAGTCTGAGGGCCAGAGTCATGGACACAGCCAACACTTGCGCTCACACGGTGCTCATACCAAAAGCACCACACGGCACCATCAGGACAGCGGCAGAGGAAGTACCATAGCTACAGGCGATGCTCCTGAGCAGTCACAGCAGCAGCCACCGCAACGCCTCCAACCAAGTAAACCAAGACGCAAATAAAGCCCACGCAGCATGGCTTCCTCGCATTCATCTGTTCAGCCTTCTGTTCACGTATTTATTTTCACTTCCTTTGGTTTTCTTTGGATTCTTGCCCCCCTCACCACGACCCCCGGTGCTTCCCCTGTTTTCAAAGTGTGCCAGCCCTCACACTTCTCTTCTGTATGTAAATATGATAGACCAAGCCCTGATACGCACTTTGGCACTTTATTTAATTTATCTTCAATTAAAATGACTCTAAATTACAAGCACATAAAATACTCAGATAACAGATTAAAAAAATATTCTAATGTCTAATTTTAAATAATAATTTATTTTATTAAAAATAGTATAAATAATGTAAAGATAACTTCAGTTGAATTAGAGTAACTTTTACATGAGTAAAATTACTCAATAAAGGCATAAATACTAATGACAGAAGAAAGTTGCACCCCAACCTTTTTCAATAGATAATATCAACCCCCATTGATATTTCTATTTAACTTAAAAAATGTCTTTAAGTCTATTAACAAACAACAAACAAGTTTCCCCTTTGATGGGGACTGCTGTGCATGCAGTTAGTTACCTCCCTCCATCTTTGTTTAATGAACTACTGAGCACCATGCCCCTCAGTCCATGCTGCACAGCCTGCCTCACAAAGACATGCAGGTGGCGCCAATGTGCACTAATCACTGTGGCTGCATGACGTTGGCATCCATGGTGAAGAGACACTGTCCCACTCTCTGAATCTCCATCTTGCTCCTCCCTCCACCATTTTGGACTGGAACCATGACCTTTGTTACCTGGTTTTGACCCTTCACCTGTGACCTGCGCCCACACAAACTAATGGATCCAGGCCATAGAGGTCGTTTCTCCCTGAGGCCCCAAAGGCACAGCGTAGTGGGTGTGCTCACCATTCAGAGAGCCCAGTCCGACTGGCTGCCCACCCTGCCGCCTGTGGCCCTGAGATGCCCCCCGGATGGCAGACATGTGACCCTCAGGAAGGCCTGGTCAGAGGAGAGGCCCCAGAGCTGCGGAGGTGAGAGCAGAGACCAAAGCCCTGAGGGAGCACGGAGAAATGCTGTACTACTAACACACACCTGCAAAAAGTGAGGGACATCCTATACACTTAATAAAATCATGAGAAGACTTGAGTTGTTAAATCACCCAAGATTCATGCAATTAAACACACTCTTTAATAGCCCACCAACACAGTTCATTAATACCACCCAATTATAATGTCAGAATATAATTCTCTCATCTTGGCTCTCACATGCACTGGTCTGATGATCTCACAGTTACTTTGTGTTGAGTGGTCAGCCGGTGATGTATTTAACATGAATCTTGAGTCTCATTGACATACTTCACCTCATCCATACATTTTAGAATGTATACAGGAGGGAGGAAGGGAATCAGTCAATACAAAAAAAGTTATGTTACATTTAAATACATTCATATACCTACTAACAATGTTAAATAGTTTAGGTGCCTCTTGTTAAAACATGCTCTTATAAATGTAATATTTCAGATCTACTCTTAATGTAATGTCCAAACACATTACTGCATTGTCTGTCTGAGATAATGACATTATGTGCTTCTTGCTGCTCTTCACTGTTTGTGTGATTCATTTCTGTACTCTTGTGTGCACTATAACAATGTGTAGGAATTCCCAGTTTGCCAGTAGTAGTGCAATATTTCATATATGTTGTGGATATTGCAGCCCGCTCAGCCTACAGATCTGGGGAAACTCCGGTCACAGCAGCCTCTCTGGACAGCGGGCTGAGTGGGAGTGTCTACAGCTTGCTTGATGAAGAAGCAGAAGCCAATGAGGTGGACAGTGCCATTTTCCAAGTGCCCAGATTGTAAGACCTCACTTATTCACATGAATAATGTAAAACTAATATTCTAATACTGATGGTTTACTTTGAAATTTATTTTAGTGGGAAAATCTCAAATGGCACAGACATGGTAAAATCTTCCATGGGGCACAATAATGGTGAAGGTAAAGAACTTTTTTTTTTTTGTATGACCACAAAGACATTTATACAGCTAAATGTTGATTGTATATTACTTTCTCGAGGCTCTGAATCACACCAATGACTAATTAAAACGTATTAATTACTGCCTATAAAAAAGAGCATTCTTGTTGCAGGTTTGGTTTGTAATGATATAATCTAAAATGAATGAAGAATGATTCACAGGTTTGATCACAGTTATTTTCATTCTAATCTTTGGCCGCAATAGTGCGGGTCTTCAGAATGTGGTGTTGTCAGATCTTTTTGACCCATTATTCCAAAAGCCAATTTCTATTTAGTTGCTGAGCAAACCCTATTATTGCTTTGTGGTCAGTGTTTGGTATTGCTCATTGTGACAATTCTCTTAGGGTCCACCAGAGGTCAGCTGTCATTCTCGCTCAACTGTGTGTGTACTGCAGTCTCTTTGTAATATGTGATGTGTGTGTGTACGTGTGTGTGTGTGTGTGTGTGTGGGTGTGTGTGTGTGTGTGTGTGTGTGCAGGTAAGTCTCATGTGATGGGAGAAATTAAAATTGCTCTGAAGAAGGAGGTTAAAACTGAAGGTGACCATCTGGTCCTGGAAATTCTTCAATGTCGCAACATCACCTATAAATTCAAAACTCCAGACCACCTGCCAGGTAAAATTGACATTTTAATTTAATTAACCATGATGTTGATGATATGTAAACATGGCGGATCCAATATAAAACAATAAAGATACGTGACTTACAATTGTTCATATACGTGACATACTATACTCAAGCAAATTTTGGTCAAATGTGCCCAGCAAATCAGTATTTAAACTCATCTGTATTTGTACTCACAGACCTTTATGTGAAGCTGTACGTAGTCAACATTGCTACTCAGAAAAGGATCATAAAGAAGAAGACCAGAGTGTGCCGCCATGACCGAGAGCCATCTTTCAATGAGACCTTCCGCTTCTGCATGAACCCCACAGGCCATGCCCTACAGGTGATCATTTTCTATACCATACAAATAACAGAAATGTGTATGTATGTATGCATTATTAAGTAGTGATTGTACCTTCAAACAGCTGTTCCTGGTATCTAACGGAGGCAAGTTTGTGAAGAAGACCCTAATCGGTGAGGCTTACGTGTGGTTGGACAAAGTGGATCTACGTAAACGGGTGGTGAGCTGGCACAAGTTGCACACTAGTACTGCCCAAATCCACTCATAGAAGGACACAGAAAATGCCAGCAACCGCGTTATCATTTTATTAAACATCTATCAATGTATGTTGGGCAAACTAAACTCTGGATGCAGTGCAACAATGGACAATAAAAGAGAGATGATCGATAAATGTTGACATGTTTACAGAATGCACAGCATAGTGTAACCAGGGTCAAAGGTGGAGAGTAATCAACCAGGTATGTTACATTTTAACAGATTCATCATATGTATATGTTACATATACACTTTCAGTCACTAACACACATTCATTGACACTAAAAATAATACTAAAGTTTACTAGAAACAGGGAATAGACATAACAGTTATTGTAGAACTTGCATATTTTATTTGTTAAATTGTTTGAAAGCTATTACACCATATCCCATGGATTTATTATCTACAGAGTTTACTGATTTACAAAACATCTAAATTTTATTTACTGCTTTATAAAGGTGTCTTATTTATTTTTATATTACAACAATAGCAGAAACTTTATTTGTTGTCTCCTTGGGAAGGAGAGTCTATTTTGTAACACACTGTCTAGCATTCCACAGAAAGAAAAAAAGAATCCCACAGCATGTATTTAATTATCTCTCCTGAGAACCGTTTTTCTTAAATAAGTTTAAGCTGATGAAATAATAATAATTATAATTTGATATAATATTCATACTATCTGATATACAAATCTGGATATTATACTATATATTGTGCACATGAGTATTCGGTTTGCAGTGCCACATGTTCTGCACAGAAGACCTCAATGGTTCACTTTGTAAATAGTGAATAAAATGTTAACACTGGAAGTTTAAATATACTGATAGATATATAGAATCTATAGACAGAGTTATCTTTATCACAGACAATCGAGTGTTGATGATTGTGATAGAGCTTTTATTTATCCACATTGCCCCTCCAACTGTGAGTCCTTTATTCAACATTTGACATTTACATGTGTTTTTGTCAGGAGATCCAAGCACACAGCGTTTAGACTAGACTGCTTTTGTAGTATTTTGCACTTTTTGCTCAGAATGTAAAGGTGACACGGTCATTCTGCTTTAAATGACATATCCATAGATGTGTTTATGTTTAAAGAAATGAGGAAGGGTTTCAAACCAACCAATGTTTTACCACATTGGCTTACAAAGATCATGTAATAAAATACATTGCCTAGATCAATAGCAGTAAGACATTTATGTGTTTACGTTCCTTGTACATACTGTCCTTACGTAATATTACAATGTTGAGTTGATCTTGCAGCATTTGAAGAAGGCCATTCACAGTGTGCACTTGGAAGTCAGGAGCGAATCAGTGGCTTTATAAGTTACTCTTTCATTGAATAAAAAAAAGCTGAGTGGCTTCTATGCAACATTGGACAGCAAGTATATCTCTAACTGAGAGATGTCTCTTTTGGTTATAGTTTGCACTTTGTTTTGTTAATATTGTTTTATTACATTAAATCCATGTTGTGTTTTTAAATTATCAAATTATTTTTTATTTATTTATTCACAGATCAGCTTTAGATAAGAAGTGAGGTTTTTATACTTGGTGATGTTTGTTTACAATATTTAGAGGGCCTAAAAACTCAGAGAACTAACTCCATTTTCTTTTACGAACAAATACTTGCAAAAACTCAACTTTACAGGTAGAAATGTACTTATCATACACTTATCATTTGGCTAGTTTCATTGCTCGGTAACATATCCATAACAATTGTATAGAAGAGTAAACTCTGCATAAAATGTTTATTGGTCCTACCTGTTATTTTTGTATCCATGTGCTTGACGGTATAGAATCTTTATACTAAGTCCATGCATGCCATTGCTCGTATATATTTTACTTAAATCGTGGTTTGTTTTATTTTTCCATTTCTCCTAACACTAAAGACAACAATACTCTTTCATGTACCCCATACAACTGTCATCTCTATTTCCAACTTTGTAAATACATGTTTTGTACTGGGGTTTGTGGGCAAATGGCTCATGGCAGACAACTAGATACAACTGACTTGAATAATGTACAGTGATGAGATAAAAGAATTAGCCAACTGTCTTTATGGAGTGAGATTTATCAACCCCCCTCATATCAAACACTAAAGCATTATCATAGTCTGACTAACACAGATCTTAACAAGGAGATTTAAATGTGCCCTCACTGGATGTTGCATGTTTTGTTGGTGGTTCATACTATTTTTGTGTCCCGATATTAATGAAAAAATGACTGAAGTAGAAGGATATTGAGGGAAATAGATATAGAGGCAAATAATATATGATATTGTATGCTGACTGTACAAAGATAATGCTTGTAAACCTGTCCCGGTTTTCCTCTTGTAAAGTATACTGACATACTGTCATGGTTTTGTGATTGTATACAGAAGGTATTGATGAATTATGCAAAATGTGCTGTAAAAATGGCTGTTGCCCCATGTGTCAATATTAAATATCAATACAACTTAACTTGTGTTTCATTTATAGTAATGTTGAATAGGTTAATAAAACAACAAACATAAAATAAATTATACAGTTTCTGTAGGCTAATTATAATTTCTGAATAAAATATTTTAAATGTGTGGTCTATAGACTTCCTGGTAACATAGTAAAATATGCAGCATCCGCAATCATACATCCTTCATTGTTAAAAAAAAAAAAAAAAAAAAAAAGGCCATTCATATTTTTCAAGTCTTTTTTTTTTTTTTTTTTTTTTTTTTTCTTCCAGCCAGTAGGTGGCACTACTGTTTTTGTGTCAAAGCAAATATGCATTCGAATCTGTGCTATGCTGGATAATATCAATGGATGTGCAACTTACAAATATATATGCCTAAAGTTACCACAAAGTTTGATTTTTTGGTGTAAGATAAGTGTCGGTGAACTCCAAAATGCAAAAAGAGCGGTGCCTACAGTGTCCGCCAGATGGCGATATTTTCCTTCTCATCATCAGCTGTGTTCTCTGCGCTACAGAACCACAGAACAGAGACATGTGATAGTAAAATTATGAATTTAACTTGGCTTTGACAAAACAAAGCCTATTGAATGATTCCGTGATGCCCAAAAATTGTAGTAGTACCGATTACTCACAGTACTTTACATAACACTAAGTAAAAAGGCCTAATTTTTTCCTACTCCTTGATCTCATATATAGATAAAAGTGAATGTTAAAGGCGCAAATGTAACTTTTCCGGGTTCAGTCCTGGATATGATCTTACTTTGATCTTACAGTGTTCCACTGTATGGCATTAAACGTTACAAATAGGTACACAGTGTACCTTTACCTTATCAGACTGTGACCTACATCTACATCTACAATCCACAACTATACAAGCCAGAGTTTAGCATAACCATTGTCAGTGTGATTACTTATAATGCAGGATCATGACCATCTGTTGCAGATGCCACAGAGGCCTCTGAAGTGTATCTAAATAGTTTAGCAGTCACTGTATTTTTAGAATTGATGATATGTGTTTGGTGAGTCACTTGAGTCAGATCTTCCGAAAATTGGTTGTTTATGGTAATGGAGACTGAAATAATACAGCTTTAAATAGATATGTTATAATGTTTGTGTGTTTATTTCAGGAGCCTCAGTAGATGCAGCCTTCAAGGACATGACGTGATCTGTCAAGGGGCCAGAATTATCCTGAAGTGAGACTGAAAAACAGCATTAATAAGAGAGAGTTTAAATACCAATCCAGTTTATTCATGAAGCACTATCAAAAACACTAATTCAACCAAAGTGCTGTACATAAAGATAAAATATAATAGTGAAGGAATACAATTATTGAAACAGTAAAAGCCAAAGAAAATATCTCATCTGAGTTATGTGGACTTTTTACATCATGCTGGAGTCTAGAATAATACCAGAAGATGTAAGCAAAAAGCACAAAGGTAGAAGTTCTAAGAAATGCCACAGTTTTATTTATACTTCTATTTAGATATATTTGTTCAAAGGAACAAAAAAATCCAAACAACATAGTTAGAGAGCTTACATCTTTATGCTATGTGGTAAGTTCACAAAATATCTTGAAACAGCATTTGCAACTTGAAAAACTAACAGGACAGCACTGAGTCTTCACATCCAATCATCCCCAAATCCCCCAGAGCCCAGCTCTGTGACATTGGCTGTTTTACCCCTGTTTCCCTCGTAACTTCTCCTGACAAAGGGTTAACTCACACACACTGGCCATCACTCTCTCTCGGAGGAGTGTAGCTCCAGCAAACCCACTGTCTCAGTATATTTTCTAAAAATGTGATTATTTTTGTTTGTGCAAAGTGTGAAATAGGACAAAGATTGTGAAACAAACCTCATCTGTATGAATATGATGGGGTCTGAAAAAGGCAGAGATGTTGTTTTGTTAAATATTTTTCAAATGTCTTGTCAGAGCACACATCATGTTTCTCCACAGTATCTCTGAGTCACAATTATATCTGTCTTCAATGAAGCCATAGTCCATCCTGCCAAGTACACAGAGCAAAAGAGATTCAGATTAAACTTTAAATTGGAAATCATTTGTTGCCAGGGCAACATACTCGCCTGGGACATTTAATAAATTAATTGCACTTGGCAGCCAGTGGGGAAGGAGAGGAGGATTTGTACTACGTTGCCATATTTTTGCATGAAGACAGTTCTCACAAGGGTATTTTAGCATACAGTAAAAATAGCATATAGAGTGGTGAGGTGTGTGAATGTGTCTTGTTTTTACTGTATTTTTACCAACTTTGTGCTACTATACAGCAATTTTTTACCCACTCCCCATATTCAGAGTTAAAAAAAAATATTTCTGTAGCCACTGCTGCCTGAGGAATGACTGATGGCTGAGAATCAGTGTTGTTGGTCTTTCTGACCACCAATAACTCATACACCAAATCCACATGGTTTAAGTGAGTTAAGTATCTTGCCCAAGATTTATTTATTTATTTATTTATTTATTTATTTATTTATTTTATTTATGAGACAGGGACAATGCAATGTATGCAATATACATTAACCTTTAACCGCATTGTGCCAGGTTGTAGCATTAGAGCTAATTTCCACTTGTAGTCCCTGGTGCATGTTTTTTAGGTTTTGATGGGGGAAACCGCACTGCCTGGAGGAAACCATCCCAGACACGGCCCAGGCGACGCGAGGATTGTCCGAAACTTTCTTGACTGTAAAGACCTGGGCAACCAGGGGATCGAACCCAGAACCTTGTTGCCCAGAAAGGCCCCGGCCCACCTGAGCAAACATCTTGCCTTTTCAGTAGTTTTGTTTGGCTCCTCTGAGTGGACACATGACATGTAAGATGTAAGATGTGCCCTGACTGTCTAAAAACAACAGCCTTGTGGCTCCAGTTGGTTTGGAGGCAGAGAGGGGTTGCTAGGCAACGTCAGCAGGGCAATTCCCTGGACAGGTGGGAGGGATGGAGCAGAACAGGCCACACCTGCTGTCGGCACACACATGCTTTATTATGCAAGGAACACATCAGTATGATGCCTCCTGAACATATTAACAGTTCTGCACGATCAACAGAGGCATAAAGCAAAGTGCAGGTTTACCTCTAAAAAGTTGCAATTATTTTGAAATAATACTTGAATAATGCTCCATTTGTACCTGTTGTTGCTTTCAGGTTTAAGAAAGACAGAATTTGACATTTCTGTAGATAGTTTCCATAACTTGCTCGCCCACACCGCATGCCGTCTAGCTGCTCTTTCTGCCTTCCCATTTATCTGCTTTCAGAAGATGAAGTGTAACCTGAGTCAGGGACTTGGACTGCTATTTGCACAGCAATTCTGTTGGTCTGATTTATGATAACAAATGTGCAGCTGTGTGATTTGCCCTCTAGACGCTTTGTGAACCTATTTGCCTAACAACAAGTGCTTACAGGAATCATCATGGGTTTCTAGAGTCCACAATAAACCACAGTAAAACTAAGAAAATATTTAAACTTTCTCTGGGAACAGATTAATGAAAAAGTAATTTGGTAATCTGGACAATCTTTTGCAATTGGTCCCAGAATAGGAGAAACGCTTTATATTGCACAAACCTTCAAGAAACCTGAGTTCATTATTCACGTCTGCAAGGGGACCTAGGCTATGTGCCTCAGTTATTTAGAGAAGGTGCCATGTTGCTTCTGCTCATATCTTTCAGAAAAGTTCTGTTGTGTTAGTCGGTTTAGTGTGGGAGGTGTATGGTGCCAAACGTCGTGCGTAATTGTTGTTATCTGCTGGGATGGCAGCATAAGGAAATTAAAGGGTGGCCACACAAAAACTCGGTTTAAACAGACCTACTGTAGGCTACTTAGCGACTGAATAAATAAAACGTCTGCCTAACATCCGGCTCGTCCGTTTTTACAGAGACCGCAACTATTGGAGACTCGAGGGAAGCTAGTTTGGGTTATTTTTCTGCGCGTCGAGCTGTGTCGCTTATGTGAATTTACAGTCTCCTTTTACAGACTTTAATGTGAATTGACTATATCAAAGTTTCAGTGCGTCGCCTCTATTCTGGTCTCGCGCGTTGAGACCCCTCCTTGGTCCACCGGTGGGGAGGGAGGGACTTAGATCCCAGATGAAATTTGCTTCCAAACGCGCACCGATGGCGGTGTGAGGCGTTTGCCTGAGGAGACCGAGCAGCAGGATTTGTGATGTTCTGTACTGAATTCTCCATGTGGATCGGACTGGAAGTATAACAACTTAAACTATGGATTATTCAGTCGCTGCACTTTTACTTCTCACCACGTTCTCGTCAGTGTCGGCAGGGCAGTTCCCAACAGCGCAGACGTAAGTACCGCTGCTGTTTGAGAAAGTGCGTTCATGAGCTTCCAAACAATATTATCCCACTGTATTATTATCCCACTGTTCTTCTTAATGGACCACTTGTGTTTTCGCCTTGGGTGCTTCTTCATGGCCAAGCATCCCCTCTAGGCTGATATATTTTTTGTATCTATATTAGTCATTCTGACAGTAGACTGAAAATAGTGTTTTCAAGCATAATTTAGCGACATTTGACATTGTGCGACAAGTTTGTCTTGTGAACCGTTATATTTAGGCCACTGTCCATTTGTGGCTTGCAGTAGAGAGACATGTGGTTGGCTGTCATGCGAATTATGCCGGTTTAATAGAGCGCTCTCAAGGTTTGCGAAGGTTCCCACAAGCGGGTATAGGCAATGTTTGGCCTTTACTTTTAATTTTTTCACTTAAAAACTGCAAACCTAATGGAATACACAGAAACCTATCTGCAGAGTTTGTTTGTTTATTTTTGTCTGTGAATAACGTGTTAAAGTAGATTAAAACTTAACCCATTAGTTCATTATACATAGTAAATAAGTTGATAAGTTATTAAGTAAGATAAGTTAATCTATATGAATGATATTTCATACATGGTGTGTCCCCATCTGCATGCAATTGGCAGTTCAGATATCACATGATCAGTTTGAATTTGACTCCCAAATCTATATTTGCAATGCTACATTTATAGTAGCAGATGATGCTTCTACAGTCACTTTGTAATTTAAAATTTCAACTACTTTGTAGTTTTTTTTGCCTGTCCAGCTAAAATTTCACACATCACACTCGATCAACAGGTTTAAGACACTGCAGATGGTTGTAACAAATGGTGAACTGCATTTGGTTCGTTTGAAGCCCAGTGGTCCCCTACAGTGATGGTAAGCCATGATGGCACTCAGCCTAATGGCCCAGTGCTATGATGTCAGACTAGAAGAGTAGCCTGCCCACTCCCTTTATTTTATGGGCACTAAGTGGATTGATCCTGTGGGTTGTGTACATAATATTCACACAGACTGGATATGCAGCTCTTACAGACACACAGCTCTACTTCCTGATTGGAAAAAAGCTATCTGGCTCCACAAATAATACTATGTTTGATGTTGTTACATGTATAATGCTATATTAGTGTGATAACAGTCTGAATTTATAATATTTTATCGCACATAAAGTTAACCTAATATAGATCGTCCAGGTACCTAATATAGTATTATCTTGTTAGTTAAAACTGTTTTAATATAGCCATAGCATAGCAAGGCGATCCATAGAAGTGAAGTGTTGGTGGTTTCCAGTCGAGTCAGTAGTGTGGTACATTTATAGCGACGGTGATTGTGAGTGACAAGCTTCACGTTGACTCCTGGAGGTGTAAGTGACAGAGAAATACTAGAAGGGCAGAAATTGAAAGAGTGACCCAGGATGGCTCCCTTCAGCTGTTATAAAAGAGAGATAAACCAAAATCACAAGAAAAATTGATTTACAATTTGAAAAAAAAATCCTTGTTTCCTTCTCTTTACATTCATCTGTCATGGCTAAAAGCATCTCAGATTTTCTTTGTGGACTGTCAACTTGTGTAAGCTTCAAAAGACACTACCCCCTCTTTGTCCCTGCATGCCATGACAATCTCTGTTCCAGCATCTTCCTCGTGCATCTTGTCCATCTTCGCGTTGTGTCTGTATATGTAATGCCTCTCTCTCTTTTCTTTGTGGCCTGAAGGCAGATGATTAACATCATCAAATCTGAAATGCAAAGCCTGATGTCACAGACTGTTTCCTGAAGGTCTTGGCTCCTGTTCTTTTCTCTGAAACCAGGAGGATATAAAGAAGAGATAGATGAAAGAATAAAAAACTTTTTTCAGATGTCTTCCATATAGAGCTGATATGGCAAAAAAAAAAGAACCATGTTTGTTTCCTCATATTAATTGATTGTGATTTTCGATTAGATTTTTATTTTGTCTTATCTAAAACAAATTTAAAATGGCTGTCAACATATCTTGAACAATTTATGCCATTTAACACAAAAAGTAGTCACATTGTTCTTTTAAAGTCCGACATCCAAACCACATGCGTTAATTGACTGAAAATTGACTATAGAAATCAGTTTATTAAAAAGACCCAGGCATATCATTATTGCTGACTGACAGTCTTGATCTCAGTTAAATTTTAATGAATTGCACAGTTCTATTTCTATATGAAAACACAACAGTAAGTGTCTGAATGCATTTTTGCCTAAAATATATGTCCATGTTTATGATTGAGCTCTTTGTTTCCTCTTGAATACTGCTGTCTATGTCTGAATTTGCCTTTATTCTGATTCTGGCGCCATCTCCTCTCCCCCTTTTGGTTAAGATAACTAGATTTCATGCTTAACCAGATTAAGAGCTGTATCTTTCTTATGATGATTGACATGTCAGACATTACTAATTCATCAGAATTTCAAAGTTCAGAATTGAAACAATCTCTGGAAATGTATTTTAACTGTCTGTTAGAAATCATCTACACTATCATCTAAGTTTGATAATTCACAAACAGTCTTAAACCAGAACAGTCCCCCACATAGGCCTGTCATGATAACGAATCTTGAAGTGTGATATATTGCTTAAGTGACACAATATCCTAAGAGCAGATATAAACCAAAAAAATTCTAAATTTAAAAATGCATCTAAAATAAATGTAAATATTGTAAAAAATAAAATAAAATCTCAAGCTGCAGAATGAAACAATTTAGTGCTTAGATTGCATCTGCAGTGAGTCATAGAAGTTATTAATTCAAGCTTCTATGGTTTAAATCTGATCACATTGCCAAAAAAAATAAATAAATACATTTCTCAGTGCAATTAAAATATACAGACCGATATGTTGATATATGATATGACATATATCTGACATATTGATGAAAACTTAAAACACTGAATCAAAGTAACACACCTATGGCTATAGGAAATCCTCTTATTTCTCTGATTAGTAACTTTCCCACAGGGGAGTGAATCCCATCAGGTATATTTCAGGATGCATGTCATTAATTAGAATTTAACAGCTGGTGGCGTATATCTGTTACACTTTTGAGAAGTGCTGTAAAAACATTTGCTTGTTGCTCTACAAGCTGTAGCTGTACAAGTTTTGTTTGCTTCTTGTACAGTCGCCCCCTTTAACTCCAGACTGGCCATGACCACTTGCTCTCATTTGCTTTCTTTTTCCACTTGGCTATATTTAGAAAAACTGTGCTGAAGAAGGGGTGTCCTTATTGAGATGTGGGTATGTTTTACCTCTGAACAGTGGCCATGCATGTGTAAAGTGAGAAGACTGGATTTCCTTAGCTAACTTTTCTCCAGAGGAAAAAGGAGCCAGTTTTTAGGTCTTAGTTATTCACAACCCAGTAAACTAAATCCCATAGTTTCCATTACACAGCTTCCTGGAGGGAAAAACAGGGAATGGCTAACAGCTGTTGGATGTGATCCTTACTGTTAAGGATGCATCATGGGAAGTGTAGTGTTTGTAATGGGGGCAATTTCAAATGTTTTATTAAACACTAAATCAAATCACTGGTTATATTGTAAATGTTGTTTTGAAGATAAAATACAGTTAGTAGTGCAGAGTTAATTCCCAATGTTTATATCATCAACAAAAATGGACCAAATAAGGAAAAGTAAGTAAAATTGTAAACTTTCAAAGTTGTTTTTTTTTTCATGTTGTTAGTGCCCCGTAAAAGAAAGTGCCCCATAGGAAAGAATACGCTTTTTGATTGACTGAGATTTTTGTAAAATCTTAACTACAGTAATGTTAACCATACGTTTGGTGAAATGCGTAGTCTAATCTCTTATGCACTTCAAATCTCAGTGCATTTAAATACACAGTTTAGTACATTTTTGTTGCCTGCCTGAATTGCCTGAATATCTTCTGATTTAAAAAAATATACATATTCATTAAATCCATATCACTTGCCCGAATGTTTTGTTTTTCTGATCATTTGAACATTGAAGTAACGTGTAATAAGTATAATCTGGTACTGTGAGTGTTGGGGCTGTGTGCTCGTTGCGTGCTGCTGTCTGTAAGGGTGGTTCTCTGTGCAGTGGTAGTACAACAGTAGTGGTCTGCTTGTGTGGGCGTACAGACTGACATTAATTGGACATTTTAGCCAAGGGCTTCTTTAATCTCACATGAACTCAAACAAAGATTGTATGGACTAGTGGTAAGAGACTGTGAGTGCAAGGCTGAGGCTGGTGACACTGGGCTTGTCTTGGGAGAGCAGTTCATAATAATAACTTGCAGGGGGGAAGTAAGAATAATAAAACCAAAGCAAATCATATGAACGTACTCTATATTATATGTTATTGTGAAGGTTAGAAATTACTTAGGGTTGGTATGAAAATAAAAGTGTCAGTGAACATGAAAATATAAATGTAGAAATAGTAGAAATATATAAAAAGCCAGTTGTTGTTAGATGCACAGTAGGTAATGAACAAACAACAGTGCAAATAAGAAAACAGTTCAGATGTAAGAGTTTAGATCAAGGGGACGCAGTGCACTTATGCAAAATGTAACAAATACAGTTGAATGCTTTGGGGGGGGGGGAAATCAAATTTCAGTTCTGATTAGATTTTCGATATTCATCTTTCACTCAAGATCCCATTTCAAACATGTCCCAGAGCATTATCATTTGAGAGAAGACTTACTATACAGTGCATACCATACATGTTAGAAGAGGACATGGAAATTGTGTCCTCTGTATTACCCATAACCTAAATAATTTTACTGGCTTATTGTGACTGAGCCAATAACAATGTGCAATTTTGATTCATCTTGACAATATTAGGAGAGGGCAACAGAATGATCTAAAAACAAATAAAACAAATGGAGTTTCAGAAGCAGCAGGTGTGAATGCTCCACAACAGGAACAAACACTCGCAGGTGTCACAACTATTGTGTTTGGTCTGCTTTAACTCACTTCAACACCTGTACACAGAGCTGAGACAATGGAAGCTGTGAATACTGTCAGACTGTATCTGCTGCTCGCTGGCAGAGTGTGGGCCAGGCCGACACTGAGCTACAAGGACCCAGGAATTAGGGTTGGGTGATATGCAAAAAAAAATCATGATTTTCTAAAGATTAGCAGAAGCGGACAAAATATGCAAAGATTGCTCTAGTAAATTACTTCAGAATGATATTACTCAAGTACAAAGTAGTGGTCCAAGTATAAAAAGTATGCATAACTACACCCAATTAACAATAAATATAAAAATCTAGATGTAACAACTGACAAACAAAACATAAGATAAGTGAATAATACAAAATAATCCATAAAATATGATATTTCCATAGACTAGACTACACAATGAGAAAAAACAAAATCATATCTGCAGGAGCAGTGCACAAAACACAAATGTTCAAATTATTTAAGATTGTCTACATAAAACATTTTTTACTTGTAAACTTACTCACAGTGAGAAAAGTAACCAAAACTTCTACTCAAGTAAGAGCACCATAAAAAATATTCCAAGTTGAAGTGAAGAGTCGAGTACAATTTTATTAAAAAGTCACTCAAGTAAATGTAACTGAGTACTATTCACCTCTGGCGATAGTTGGAGTGGCAGTGGGTCAGTGTTGGGGCAGCTGCAGCTTTATTAGTACAAGTCTTCCAACACCAGGTAATAATGCAATGTGAAGGAACATTTAGTATCTAGAAAATCACTATAAAACCAAAGCATTATTATTGTATGGCTTTACTCAGACTCCCGACTTTAGGCGCTGTTTGAATTTTTTAGTATATAAGCTACATAATATTTTTTTTCTGAGGTTGAGAAATGCATTTGAGGATGGCTTATCTTAACTTGCACCATTCTAGTCTTCATTTTTTTCTCAGAAGCTCTGCCTGATCATTTGATAATGATGGCTGCATCAGTTCATCCTGCAGTGATAGCCCAAACATTACAGTGTAACAGGGCCGACAGATCCTGTTGTGGATGCCTGTTTAAATGTGACTCTTCAGCCTGAGAGGAAAAACCGAGAGGCAGAAACATCAATAATGTCTCACCATAGACGATAATGAGGGTACAAGACATTTACAAAGCCTGTAATTATGCTGTTATTGACCTCAATGAAACACAGCAACACTCGGTCTTGTGACGATTCATGATGAGATGTGGGGAAAACCATAACCAGGCAGAGAATCTTTGCTAACTAACTTTTGTAATTTAACCAGCTATGTTTAACATTATCATCTTTTTACAAACATTTTTCCAACTGAAAAGGACCACTGATGGATGAAAGCATAGACACAATTTAGATTAGAGTGACATAGAATTAAAGGGCAGTGTTCAGTGGTCAGCAGATTCCAGCATAAGATCCTTTTAATAAGTGATTGTTGATCAAAACTTTTTTACATTTAAAATGAACAATGTGAAATAATGATTTACTATGTGTGTCATAGATTATAATAATTACCTGAAAAAACAAATGTGGTATTTTGGTTCAAATACCCCACAAAATGTGAATACATTGTACAATTAATTGCACTTTCAATTTGATTACTGTCTACACAAGTGTGTTTAATCAACTCTTTTTACCCTACTTTTTTCATAATTTTGCAAAATTGAAAAACAACCAGTGTGGTAATATTGACTTCTCTCATTTCTTAGTCTGAGGACAGAATATGTATTATGTTTGTTACTGTATGAAAAAGGAGCATTTAAGGACTGCTGAAAAAATTTAAGACAAGTACTCTAAAATCTAAAATCTAATCTAATCTAAAAAAAATCTAATCTAAAAGTCAGTGTACAGTAAAATGTATGTGATTCTCAGTGAAAGGAGATAAAACAGAAGAAAAGTGGTGATAGCTTCCTGCTGCTCTGTCAGTATGATGCTTGCTTATTAGATGCCTGGCTTCATCGTCAAAGCTCTTATTAACTATCCTCCTGTGGCACAATTACATCCACGCTTTCCTCAAACATTACTATCTTTGCTGCACATCTTCTCTCCTCTCCACATAGTGTCAGCCTGTCTCTGTCGAGGAACAGATTAGAAGGACTAAATTACTGCTATTAGAGAAGGATTTAAGATTTCAAACTGTCCTTGTGAGTAAGTCGTGAGGAACCATGGAGTTGACAGTAGAAAGTTGTTTCCAACTTTTTCACCAGTGTTTTTGTAGTTTAGTCTTGATTCTGATCAGAAGTTGGGACTGGGAGACATAACCATTTCAGTTTTAGTTTAAAATTCCTGGTACAACAGTTATATTATGAAGTTCTTCAAAAATGTACCTTTCATAAAAACTAGGAGAAAGCTGACCTACCTTCCTACATGATAGTCTTGATAGCGCTCAAATCCCAGGTGACTGTAAAAGGCACGCGCAAAATGTTAAAAATCATATGAAGATAGAAACCAGTATATAACGCCAAGGGCAAGAAGAAGTCTGGAAGGTGTTACAAACCTCTTATGTTATTTAGATTTTAAATTCAGACTGAGTCATTTTCTTCTAAACCTCCTCATAATATGCACCTGGGAACAACCTCTAAAAGTTAGGTTAGTATTATAATTTTCTAGAAAACAACTTTTTTGTAGAAACTTGCCCATCTTGTAGTTTAGACCTCTACAAACATTTTCTGAAATGCATGTAATTCTTGTATTTATCTAGCAGCATATATTCTCTCAAAACGCTTCTTTGTGTGTTTTTTATGTGACCTAAACAGAATCCTACTTATTAAAGATACATTTCCAATCTAATCACAATTGCAAAGCTTGTCACATTTAAATAGTAATACCTTTCCTAAATTGTTCAGGCGTAGTTGCACACTATACAAAATCAAAAGCACATGATAGGTGCTACAGGCAGTGTGTATGAACGGTGGACGCGCAAGGACAAGAGCACGTGAAGGGTCTCCTCCACAGTCACATTCTAATGCTGTCCGCAGGGGGCCATGTGCTGAGTCATACTGTCTATTCTAGGATTAGAGCCACTTCCCTGTTCAGTGGGACCATGCGCTCTGATTGGACGAAGGGATCATTTTTATTGCAGTGTGTTACTGTGAGTCAGGGCTTTCTTGAAAAATGAAAAGTTATACACATTTCATTGCTCTGGTCGATGCAGCAGATCAGTGATGCAGTTGTTTGAAGTTCAGTTAGATGAGTCTAATTTACACTGTGACTAATCAATCTAATGGCAATTATTAGATCTGTAAACTATACATTTGCGGAATAAAATGTTAAGACATCAATCTCAATATCATCTTCACTTATTCTAAGAATTTTATTTCTGAAATCACATTAATATTTCTGATCATTACACTGTGTTATGTATACTGTATTAGATTGTACAGTTTGTTAGTCAGGACCCCCCATAAATGAGGGGTCATATAATACTGAGCCTGCTCGTACACTAACGGACCACCCTCTTCATTAGATTAAGTGCTTTTGCAATAGAGTTGCACCTGTCCCGTGACCTTTGACCCTCAGCTGCCCCCTGCTGTCCCTTTATAAGCCCGGTGCTCTGTTACACACTTGGACACACCCACACAGAGCTGACAGCTGTTGTGATGGATGCGTCCAGTGCAGGTGATGAAAAAAGGGGAAAAGGCGCCATTGTCTGCCCATCAACCACTGTATTCCTGTCTGTGGCTTTAGAGGCTGTAATACTTGCACTGGACTGCAGCACTTTGGCTGGCAGCACATCTCAGTGACCCATCTGTGCTTCTTTCTGAGGACAGAGGTCTTCTTCAAATTTATTTTAATTCTGTGCTTCAATGTACCAGGGTTTCTCGTTTTTCCTCAAATCTGCACTACATTTTAAACAGGACTTTTAATTCCTACTCTCCACAGTTAAAAGTTGAACTTTTTTGCAGTTAACAGTTGGACTTTTAACTAAAAGCTGGACTTCTAACTATGGAGAGTAGGACTGGAATTTTAATAGAATTTTAATTGAGATTGAGAATCATTAATGTCTAATTGTCAATGATTTGATTGGATCATTTTAATCAAGAGGTCCACAACCAATAAAAAGGATGTGGTTTGGACTTTGGAGGATGAAATTTTACTATTTTTGTGTTAAACTGCTGATTAAAACACTGTATTACGTTCATGAAATTCATAGTTAAAATTATTTATTGTTTTGGATTGTAGCAAACGTTTAAGCTTGTAGCAAAATTCATTAGCGAAACTCACTTTTTTCTTTTCCTTTACTTTCACTATTAAAGGCTAAAGCAAACGCTAGAATAACGAAGTGCAGCCACGACTTAGTCAGTTGTCAAAAGGAAAAATAAGTGTGTGTTATTAATATGTGAGAGAACAGATGCTTGTGATTCCTGTTGGTTGCTGTGGCACTATGCAACTTCACCAGCCATTTTGGAGGTCTGCTTCCCCTCCACATTCTCCCATTCCCACCGGAGAGGAAGCATGAGAAGGGCCACAGAGTGGGCATCAAGATAATCTAATTTTACCAATGCTCAAACTCTCACGGCCTAGTTCTAGGTTCTTTCCTATGTTTTTCTTTCTATAGAAGGAATATGTTTTACTGATGAGAGAAAGATGTTTATCTTTTTAAAAAGCTAACAGTTAAAGCTTGGTTTGGGGTTGGACCAATTAGATACAGAGTGATAACAACAGGAAACGGACACTTTAAAGGGGCACGCGGTACTTATTGGTGGGATTTCGCTTTGCTTGTGAGCTTTGGGTGATTTAGTAAAACATTTGCAACTAAGACGGTGTTCACATTTCCATACACACACCACATCAAAACTGAAACTTAACTGGGACCAGAACCAAAACAAACATCTGAAAGAGACTGGCATCAAGTCAGAACCAGGACAAATGTGAATGCACCATAAGACTGTTAAGTGGACCATATAATCTTATTTTAAGGTAGATCATTTTACATTCACACTCCAGGCCTATTTCATAACAAGTTAGTTAGGTTTTGAGTCTGTATTCTTGGTGTGTTTATACTTGTCTTTATTTGGTCCTGGTTTGAGACAATTTTGTCCTAATGTAGACTTGGTCCGGTCCTGTTATGGGCTTGGTTTAGTCCTGGTCTAGTTCATGGTTTAGTCCCAGTGTGCAAGTGTGCAAGTGTGAACGTGGCCTTAAATTACTTGCTGACTTAATGATTCATTCAATACATGACAGGTGGAACAATAATTTTGGGAGGTCAATATTTATCATGTGTACTGTTTCTTTGCACTAATGGGAAAATGTTGGTTATTTTTCTGTACTACAATCAGATTTGAGCTGTAGAAGGTTGAATTATGAATTTCTATGACTCACTATAGATGCAAACTAACTACTTAACTTTGTTATCTATTTTTTCCAAGTAATATTTCTTAACAGTTTTGTACATTTAGAATACTTTTTAGGGGATAATTTCACTTTAGGGTTAGGATTTTCTTTTATCGTCTGTATTTACTTAAGCAATATATTGCACTTCAAAATGTGTTATCGTGACAGGTCTACATCAGAGAATCAATTTTATACTTGACCTCTATAACATGTGTTGTTTGTTATGTCTAAATGGACATTGTTACATTTCATAGTTTCATATACTCCATCTTTACGAAGCTGTCAGATCTTAAGGTATATATCAGTGGACTGCTACACACAACTGTCTCCCAAATACTACGTGAGCTCCATGCCACACACTTCAGCTTGTATCTCACATTACAGTGTATGTTTTTAAATAAGAAAACACAGACAGGGTTCATATGTCAAAGGCCTCTCACCACAGTACCAGGTTAAGAGGTTAATTTACCCTCAGCCAGAAAGGATCCTTTTCTTTATGGATTCTGTCATGTATTATTTATTTAGTCTTGTAAAAGATCGGGGGAGGGACACTGTTATATAAAGAGGTGTCAGAAATAACATGGACTAAACATGTACTCAATGTGATGACTGGTTCCTTCATAGCACTAAAAAAATGTCAGACATTCAAATGAACTTATATACCTCTGTACTGTAAAGAGTGTGTCCATATCACGTGTCAGCTGTCAGGTTCAGATTAATCTCATGTTTTGACAGTCAGTGGAATTACGGTATTGGTTTCACACATTAAACACTCACATAGTTAACCTGAGCTGAACTAAAGGGGTCTGTGGTGCTTAAGGTCCATTAAGGATTTATTAATTACTGTTATTACCTCCATACAGACGGGGGAGAGCTATTGGCTGTTGTAGAGATATGCAGAATGTATTACTGATTATATATTTTAGAATGAAACTAAACAGCCTGTAAAAAAGATGATTAAAAATAAAATTAATATGTAAAAGTCGGGGTATAAAACATTATTATAAATTATGTGATAATGTTGTCATTTTAAACAAATGTACTGAATCTTTCTCAAGTTACATAAATGAGAAAAGGTAACATGGAATATTGTGATGCAACATCTTCTTGAGTTCCAGTATTGTGTTATTTTTGCAATAAGTTATATAGTGCATGCAAAAGACATTTTTATCCAAAAGCATAATATTTGTGATAGATAGATAGATAGATAGATAGATAGATAGATAGATAGATAGATAGATAGATAGATAGATAGATAGATAGTTGCCTTTGTGTCTCAGTCAAAGGTCTGGTCAGGTAGGGTCAGCACAGTTGTGTCAGGGCAGTTTGAGGAGAGGAAGAGCCAAAGTGTTTCTGTATTTTCTATGGTTTGGCAAATATTGTTTCATTCTTCCCCTAAAGCTACACTGAGTTTTCTGTAAATAATCTGTGGCATTAACATTCACTTTGAGTCGGATGCTAAGATTACTGAAGCTCAAAGATGTAAGAGATTTGGAAGCTCTCACTGGCTGTGGAAATGTTGTCTAATTGATTGTTTTTATGTTCTCAGGATAAAAACGTGGGTCGACCAGATGCAAACGGACTTAATCACATTAACAGACTCAACCAGTGGCATGCAGAACCTAGTGGAGGTAAGAAAAAAAAAATTAAGAAATTAAGGTAAATTAAGATAAGAAAAAAAAAATACCAGCCATTAAGAGTTCTGGCTCCCACAGACCAGTTAGACACTTCTAATCAACTACTCACCTGAATTAGACTAATATTTTAACCATTCACCTGTATAAAAGACCCCTGTCCACAGAATCAGTCCATCAATCAGACTCCAAACTCTCCAACATGGAAAAGACCAAAGAGCTGTCAAAGGATGTCAGGGACAAGAATGTAGACCTGCACAAGGCTGGAATGGGCTACAAAACCATAAGCAAGAAGCTGGTGTTAAGGAGACAACTGTTGGTGCAATTGTTCGAAAATTTAAGAAATACAAAATGACCATCAGTCGACCTCTGTCTGGGGCTCCACACAAGATCTCACCTCGTGGAGTTTCAAAGATCATGAGAACAGTGAGAAATCAACCTAGAACTACACGGGAGGAGCTAGTCAATGATCTCACGGCAACTGGGACCACCTCCACTGTATATATATGTAGTATAAAAATGCTCATGTGTTTCCTTAGAATACACTTTCCATTTTTGTGACAGCTTTGAAATAGAGAAGACAGCAAGTAATGTATTGCAGTCAGTAATGTTTGTGCTTCAGCTGTCAAAACACATATCATATAACCTTACTATCTATAGCAGCTTTATGTTAGGCAGCACATCTTCATTTCATTCAGCAAGCCCCGTATGCAAGGTTACCTAAGGAAGCAATATAAAAATATTAAATTAAATGTGTATACAATGACACAGATAGTTATAATTCATAATTAGAATTTGGTAGTACTTTAAAAATGTGAAATTTAGAAATGTATACATTTCTCTGTTCCCTTTTAGAGCATATTGTAAAAGCAGCACTTTGTCACAAAATCTGATATGCAGTCTGGCTAAAAATGTTGTATTTTATCAATCACAAGTTGACGGTCCACCTCTTCTTTATTTTGCCGTCTGAAAACCTTAAGCTTAAGTTGTGCACAGGCCCAAAATTCATGCATGTGAGTAATAGCAATGCCAAAGGGATTTATGAGATTTATTAGAAGCAAGTTAGAGAGTGTAAGAGTTAAATACCCTTTTCCTCCTTTTGTGTTGTGAAAATCAGGTAATGCAGCTTTAACCAACTTAATGAAGAATGACAGTCCTCAGAGTAATTGTGTCCATCTTTATCTACTGAAGTCTTATTAACATGTTACTGAGAAACAAAGTGTTAACCACTCTGCCTCAGTGGACATTTTTGGTCATCAAAAAATGCCACATGTGAAATCCATTTTCAGAATCAATTTCAATTTGATATTTTAAAGAATATTGTATAATATTAGAGAAAAACATTATACATCATAACATCTTAAATTATTTAAAGTGACAGTTAAACATAAAATAAGTCTACGGTCCATGGGAATTGCTTAATTTAAATGGACAACAGTCAGTTCCCATGGTTTATGCATATTCAGTGAAAAATTTGATGTTATTTTTTTTCCTGTTACTTCATGGTCCATCACTGTACAAATCTATAAGATGCCAAACATAAAGAACAACTAATAATGCATAGATCAGTGGGTGAATGTGTGGTGAAGACATCGCTCCAGGCTGCTATATAATTGGCTGTTTGGCATTTGTGGCCCTTATTTTTGTCTCTTCTGTCTTTCTTTTTTTTTTTTCTCTTTTCAGCATATTCTACAGAACAGTAAATGTTTTTTTTATTATGCAACTCTTTGCTTAATGATCATAAAATAACAAAATATTTACACTTACCCAATATTATAGTAATGTTTCTGATAAAAGTAGGGTATATACATGTACAGGTAGTTTTGATTAACAGAGTAAAAAGAGCTATGTTCTGTATACTAACGCTGCCAAAATGAATTGTCTCACTGTTTTATTTGTTCATAGATATATCACAAACACGAAAAGCACTTCAGTGTGGAGCACAATAATGCAACAGAGCTGGTAGCCAAGGCTGCAGGGGAAATCGAGAGACTGCTCGCAAAGCGCTCTGAAGCCCTGAGGGTGAGTAAAAAGTATATAGTAACTTATGATTTTGTAGTCTTCTGTTGGCATGGATTTTTAGTTCAGGGTTGTGATTATGCCATGGATCATATGTTAGTGTCTCTTTGTACAGCCCACTGAAAAACACACAGGAATAATCTGTTTCTCCTCATTTTATGACAGAAGACACTGGATCATGGCCATAGCTCAGGGGTTATACAATGATCAGATGTAAGCAGACATTCTCCAGCCAGATGACTTAATATAGATTACCAGTCTTTAATGCTGCATGACAAAAGGCAAAAACAAAAGAAAGAGAAGTTTATGCTCCAATTTTGAGCATTTAGCTTTTGTATTTCTTACTTTAGTGATCCTTACCCATGAGACTTGCACTACTTACTTACACACTTACTCTTACTTACTTACTTACATTACTTATTTCCAAGACATACATACATACATACATACATACATACATACATACATCATTAGTTATATTTATGTAATTATCATCTCAAGATATCAAAGGGTTCTTTTTGTGCCTGTCCCAAACACTGATAAATTAAGGTCATCTGGTGTTAAACACAACATGAGGCAGATGGTTTGTGTCAGTCAAGGGTTTAATTCAAGGGTAACCCAAAGTTAACCCAAAGTAAAAATGAATAAGGTAAAGCCTACCTTAAACACTGAAAAGCTGCACAAATGTGAGTTACAGACATTTTCTTCGGTCGTTATAAATATCATTAGTGCTTGAAAATGCAGAGTCAGCTCGCATTGGTTTAAGCACAGCAGTAAACCAGTAAGTAACTCAATTAGGATCTGTGTGGGCCGCTAGTCCAGATCAATCTAGCTCCAGGAGACCGAGATATCCAATTAAATCATGACAGCATGTTGCCATAGTTACATTGTCATTGATTTCTCTATCAATCGGCCACACACTGCGTTAACTTCACCATAATGGTTAGAGGACAAGGAACTATTAGTTTTAGTGTTCTGCTGCTGCTCATTGACCTGGTGTCATTGTTCTTACAGAATAGTGGACAACATCTGCAGCATAAAATCTTTTGTATTTCACAATACACTAGAATGTAGTTTAAGACATGCTTCTGTATCAGGACTGTGAGGCTGTAATGAAGTGCCAGACTTGTTACAGCTCAAAGAGGGACCATAACTATTTGCTTAACCACTTTAGAGATCTATGTATTTAAAAGGGCATAGGAAAGATGGTTATAGCTGAAGTAATGTCCATTATCTAACCTGTAGGTTAATCTGATGTTCTACTTCAGTGTGCACCCTGAATAACGACCTTCACAAATGTCCTCTGTTTGATTTATGTCTCTCATGTCCTATCGCCACAAGCTAAACACATTGGATAATCAGAATTCATGTTTTACTGCAAAATCTATTGCTTGTTGAGGTAATGGACCTCAGCAGATTTTTACTACTTATACAGGCAGTACTTTAGTAACACATATCTTTGCTATTTGCACTGCCCCACTTGTACAGAAAATTGTGTTGAACCATGCCATACAAAAGTTACATGTGTAGTTATTATGAACCACACATTATAGCGTTATTTTATATATATATTTATTGTTCTATGACATTGTATTATTATGATATATTCACACCAAGTCTTGCAGAAAGGGTTAAGCAAATAATGAAAATCTTCAATATAACTTTGGGAGCTTTATTTTTGGTGTTTCTCCCTGTACCTGCAGTTTTACATCCATGTTTGAGCTCATTGAAATTATTAGGAAAGACACTGTCTCTCTCACTATTGCTCTTTACACCAGGTGAAACTGTCTCCTCCATCTACATGCATGTGTTCTCTGTGAGGCTGCGGATGTTTACAAGTGACACGACACGTGAAACGTCAGTGGTTTGAAAACAGTGGCTAACAGTCACATTAGCCCAGTTTTATATGTATTTTGGACATAAAGCACAGTGAACTGAGAATGTTCATAAGATATAATATGTTGTGGCCCTTACTTCTTGTCACATATTCAGTAAAAATTTGATATTAAAGAAGTTAGATTAGAGAAAATAGCATTGATAACAAAACCAACACAAGTGGTTAAAATAAGTCATTAAGTTTTACTATGTTAAAATCCAAACAAGAAGACACCAATGCATACCATGAAATATTGTTTATTATTTATTTGTTGTTGTTTTTGTAGATTCTATTTCCAAAAACTTTAAAATGTAAAATAATAATAATTTGCATTAACACCATGCCCTGCTCTGAATATAATTGGTTTGCTTGAAAGCATACAGCAATGAACAAGAAAGAGACCTTTGTCTCTGCACCGTTTACTTTGAGTTCTTAAATGCCAGATCTAATTTGCCAATTTCCTTCTTTTTAACCTTTAGCCGCGACTGTCTGTGATATCCAGGCCACCTTTGACTCACCTGACTTTGCTCTCATTAATAATTAAAACACATCCTTTAGAGGGCCTTTTTGACGAGACCTTTAGTTACTGCCCCAGTGGAAAACATCATTTATCTTTTTACATAAGGCTTTGTTTGTTATGTTACACTGTTCAGAGAGGCTCTCAGCTACAAGCTGAAAATATCTGCACGTTAACAGTGCTGTCGCAATACTAAAACTTCAAATACAATGTTGATACAAAGAAAAGGTTTGATACTTAGTTCCTATTTTGAAACCACAATGATGAAGAACACACTTTTTTACCAGTAGCATTTAATTTTCAGTTTTCATTATCATCTGGTCTTATACTAGTTCTGATATAGATCAAGAATGTGCTAAAACTACACAGGAAAGGTTGAATTTTGTCTTACTCATGTATTTTTTAAGAATCTAGTTTTAGTATCAGTGGTGTCTGGGTATCGTTTTTTTCTTTAACTCTGAACTTTTGCTACCAATTATAAAACTAAAGAGAATTCTATTACATGAAGTCTGGCTATGTTGACTTTTCACCACTTGTAACAAAAGACACTGGTTTCAAGACTGGGGAGGTTATTCTAGGTTTTACTAAAAGCTTGTGGGTTATTGGTTTTGGCGAAAAAGCACCTGTTCACTGAGATGTGACAGCAAAGCAAGCCCTTTCCATGAGAGTAAGAGAGATGTCGTGATCAAATTCAAGCCTGACCCAACAAATTTAGAACAAAGGGCTAATTTTTCAAGTTGGAATAAATGGCCACAACATGAGACCAACACTGACAGAATCCGTTTAGAAAAACAACCAGTCACAGAAACAATACAGTTGAGTTAGCTGGCTGGATTTCAGTAGAAATGCATTTTAGGCTCAGGTACACTCTGACCAGCAAGCAAAATGGTCTGTTTGACCCAGACAATAATATCAAAAGAATTCAGTGAAGGTAAATGACAACACAAAATTGACCTTTTTAATTGCAAGTTAAATTGATAGATGCCTCTGTTTAGCACAAAGGGATGGAGAGCTACAGGAGGAGGAGAGTGCCCGCACAGAAGAGCCATGTTGGATTATGGATTGTTGAGAGTGAGTCTTGGGATTGCATTAGCACTTTGCCAAAATATCTAAAAAGCTTTGGCTATCCACCAGAGTGGACTAGGCATGGACTGCATCTATTTTGGAAAGTGAATGTAATTTGTTTTCCAAAGTTGTCTCTTTGCTGATTTAATATCACGTTTGAGAGAAAGATGTTTGTAATTGTGAGTCATTGAAGTTGGAAGATGTTGCTTGACATTTTGTTGCAGTTGCTAAAAATGGTTGAGTTTCCTTCAGCTTTTAAAATAATCCAACTGTTGTTTCAGATGTTGCTGTTTCTAAAGAGCAGGTCCACAGATGCAATGAGTTTCCATGACACCACCATTGCTTAGCAACATGAGCATCATAAACAGATTCCTAAAAATCCCCTAATAATAAATGAATTTTGTTAGTTTCTCTACTTAAAATGTCATGTAATATTACAGTATATGAACAATTAGCTCTCGAAGAAAGTCATGATAATTAAATATGTGAGCTTACCTAGAGTTCCTTTTTGTGCTTATGTGGGGAGTATAATTACCATGGAGTCAGTGATCTCTTGTGTGTGGAAGTGTGTTATTAAAGTGACAGTCAGTGACATGCTGTGACTCATTAGACTTTACTGTTTAAGCCCTAATCACAGCAGCTCACACTCTCAGCAGCTCATTACAGACCACTCACACAATCCTCCTTTTACTAAAACAAGAGTGGGTTCCTCCAGCTCTATAAATTTACTTTAATGGCCCTCACCATAAAATGTTATCTGATCATTAAAGAATAACTCAATGCAAGTCACGATGTAGATAGCATTTACAGAATCAAATGTGCAGAGTAGCCAGAATTAATTAAGAAATTACTCAAGGAACAGTAACTATGACATAATGATTTATTTATGGTTTCAAGTTACTGTAATTGGACTGACAAAACATTTAATCATGTAATAATAATAATGCAAATAAAGTCTGGTATATTTAATGGATAGACCACAAAAACAAGAAAACTAAATTATGTCTTCAGGAGTGGTGCATAAAACATATGTCTAACATAAAGCTTTTGTCACTTACTCGCAATGTGAAGAGCAACCAAAACACCCTGACCCTAAATAAAGTGTAAAATATACTGTTTAAGAATAAATAAAATTATGGCATCTGAAAACTAGTCTAAACGGTATTTGCTAGTAAATGTCATATAGTAGTAGTAGTAGTAGTAGTAGTAGTAGTAGTATACTATCTGTACTTGATATGTAAAGAAGAGCTTGAAAATATAATGCTACTATAAACTCACTTACCACAGATTAATGTTTTGTTTTTATTTTGTCAAACTCTTAAGATTTTTATTGTGTCAAGCTGCCAAAATGGTGAAATAATTTACATAATTTCATTTGCTGAGCTAACAACATATTTTGCTGCCACTTGCCAAAAATCTGTGCTCATTCATCACTGCATTGGTCAATAGTGTGTTTCATTTACCAAATGAGCCATAAAATATTGCTGTCACTCATATTTAAAGACCCACAGCCAATGGTCGCGCATAGCTGAGGTGGTCTGTGTTGTGAAGACCACAGACAACATTGCAGAGCAGCCCATACAGACCTTTCTCCTATCTCAAATGATCTGTAATCCTTTTAAAAGGCTTCTCTTTGTGGTGAGTCACTTCCAGGAGCTGCCTGCTTTTATCAGACCAGCTGTTTCAGTCCTAGCAGGTCTCAGAGTTTGCCAGCTTTCTGTTCATTATTTCTGTCTGCTATATTAAAATTCTGATACACCGAGGAGACCAAGTATTACATTTCAGAACAGACCTTTTCACTCCTACAATGTACAAACATATAACATACAATATAACACAGGTCAATGACTTTCTTCATCGTTTCTTTAGTTAGTTTCCTCAAAGGTGCACTATGTAACTTGGTGTAAGGCTTTGCTGAAATGTTCCAGAGCATGGCATTAAACAAGATTAGATGTTATCAGGCCAAGTTACTGGTCAGATCTGTGGACAGGATCACTCACACTAGAATCTATGCCTTTCAGGGCATTTCTTAGCAATAAATGCATGTAATTGAATTAAGGCACATACTGTACAAAAAACAATCTTAATGTTGCAAAGAACATTCCAGGCAATATTTTCTCTATGACATAAGCAGGTGGTGGACCCGCGACTAGAAAAGTTACACAGTGGACCTTTAAAAACATTTTACAATAATAATGGATCAGACATTAAAATGAACTGGTTGTTTTTTTTTTTAATGAAGTAGTATTTGGTGCAGCTCACATCTCAAACATTACTGTTTCCATCCCAATGCTCTTATTGCTCTTATTATTCAAGTGCTTATCCTGCTCTGAGTGCATGACAGGTGAATTCAGCCCATCACAAAGAAGTTACATTTCTCAAAAGTAGCAGATAGCTTTAATGGCCCCTTAAAAGCAACAAGACGCATAATTTGTAATTACGAAAAGATCCTGTAAGATTTAAGAAAATGATGACATGCAAATTGTTGCCATTTGGGCATTCTTAGCTGCCAAATGACACAGATTGCATGCATGGGTGGAATAATTTGCTGCAAGAAACATGAGTTCTTAGTTTTTCAGTTCCTAGCTGAATAAACGCCTTGTAAAATCACTGAGAATTGCGGTGTTACGAATTCTCTCTTGACAGAGGTTGATTTAAATGTCATGTTTCTGTCCTGATGGGCATGTATAAGATGGTCTTTCCTCTCCTCCTGGGTCTCTGGAGGCTGAGGATAGATCTGACTAAAGTGTTGCCAGTCACAACAGCAGATGCTGGAGCTTCCTGCTCTCCCCCGCTCACACATCAGTCAGATGGCAGGTGTGCATTAGTGTGTGTGCTGGGCGGGCTTCATGCGTTCTCCAGAATGTGTGTCAGAACAACAAGCTAGGGGCCTGTTACACTGCTTTATCTCTGATATTTTCCCATTTTAGATAATACTTGTTTTACTTCTTTAATAGTTTCAGTTCATTTAAGCTTATTTAACTCCATATAATATACCTTTGCGTCTACAGTTAACTGCATAGTTACTCCAGAGTCTCTAAATTTGAGAAAAAAACGACATCACTGCTGTAGCAGACTATCATCTCCACTGTCTGCTCAGTATTTCTGCACTGTGCTCACATTTGACATTATGCAGCTATTACTGCAGTTTATATAAGTCATGAGTCACTCTTGTTATACTCATTACTTACATTAATTTTGTACCTTTTTCATAACACGTTGTACCTACAGGTACATGTGTTGCATGAAGGACAAATCTGAAATGCTTATTTTTCAACTAAGAGAATTTGCAGCAAAATGGAAATCATTTCAGTTCACCTCCCCAAAACAAATGTTTTTGTTGTTGAAAGGACGTGTATTTGAATGCAGCTCAACTGACCTAACATCAAACAGATGTGAGCACTGCCCACTGAATGGACCAGCTCTCGTTTTTATCTGCAGATGTAAAAAGGGTGTATTGGTGCTGGTTTGTATTTCAGTCAACTGAGGATCAAACATTTCAAATTGTAGATGATCATCTTGGGGCATTTTAAAGGGCCCAGATTGCACTATTTTCTGATCTATGTTATAATGTTATAATGTTGTCATCAAAAACATACATGGAGGACACAAAGGAAGGAAAACACCACCTTGTGATGTCATGTGGAAATACAGGAAGTGCTCCACTGTGGTTTTTAAACTCCATACACCTTCACTAGAATCATTTGGATCATTTCAGCCATAGAATTGCCTATTTCTACTGAACTAAATGTAAAAGGAGCTGTTAACTTGAAAACTACCACTACATGACATCACAAGATGGAACAGAACATTTTCAGCTTTAGAGATGTAGACAGACTGATAATAAAGGATTACTCAAACGTGTGAATGAAACAGAACACCACTCTGGGTATGTTTCTGAGGAGGTAACAACATTTTATATACAACAGTAGCATCATAAGTAAATTCAATTTGACTTGTGATTCAAGATAAAAACACAGTATTCTTTATGTAACCTGAACTAAACAGATATAGCAGTAAACTGAGATTGAAGTGCAAAGACTGGAAAGATGTGGATTTAACTGAATATGATGACAATGCAGGCAGCCCAATGCCAAGGTTTAACAGTGTGTTGGGCTTATCAATTAAGTGCCTCAGGTTCCTGTTGACAATGCACACAGTAGTGACTCATTCCATAAAATTAGTAAAATGTCGTTCATAAAGAGATGGAGTTTTCATTCATTGTCTTGTTAAGATGCATAGTAAAATGTATTCATATTCCCTTTCTTTCTTCTGGTTTTTATCTCCTCTCATTTCATAAATTAATTTAGTTCTTGGATACACCACATCTTTCTCGAAGTGACTGGTAGCCCCCAGTGTCACATCCCTGAGTAGAAACTGTTGGGTTTGATATTTCCCATGGGAAATTAATAGTAGAGTGTGTTTTTGGATCAGGTAGAGATTAAAAGTCGAACCCATTATAAATACATTAACAAAGTCATTAGGACTAGATCTAAAGAAGGACAGAAAAAGAGTCTCTAATTTTAGTACACTGTAACAGTAATGAGGGTTTCACTTGGACACTGTCTCCCCTAGGAAATGTGTATATGATTTTCAGTTAATTCTGCATTGATCATTTTTCTGTTTACAGAAACTGGTGAAACAAGCAGAAAAGCTTCAGATGGAACACAAATGGAGCCTTGAAACAGAGGTGAGCCCAGTTAGTAATATTTGATTCATACATACATGTTAAGTCAAACTATTTTTCAAACAATAAAAGTCGGTGTATATGATTACACGCATACTTTCTAGGGTTAGGGTATTTGCCATACAACATAAGCACTTCAAGGCAATGTACCTTTTCATCTAGTTCAGGAAAACACTCCTAACACAATGCAGTGTGCTGTAAAAGTAGCTATGTATAAAAAAGAAAAATCCCCAGTGCCAATGCTTTTAATACAATATAGATTTTGTATTGGATGAGAACTATAACGTTACAACCCAGCGGGATGCCCCATTTTGTCCATTTAGGCACATTAGCAACTGCTTGGAACTATCCCAGACAGCAGTAGTAATATGAGACATGCCGTATGTAGAAATGATTTTGTTACTATTAACCTGAGGATGCCATTGTATGTGCCAAGCCAACATTTATTTATTCTGTTAAATTAAAATCTTTATTATGTATATTCTGAACTATTAATTAAAGTTTAATATTAACCCACTAAAATAAATGTTGTATTGTTCTTCCTGCTTCACTTTATACCAGATATGCAATATGCTTGTCTTAGTTATATAAACAAAAAGTGTTTAAACATTTTTGTTTAGTAGAATAAAATAAGAATTGCATGTAGATCTATGTAACAGTACATTATCAATAAATGACCTTTAACAACTAGGCCAGTACTACCAGGATCATTTCTCAGAGGATGTCAAGCTTCGATGACTTTAATCATGCTTTTTTTTTTCAAAAGCTTTAGCTTTTGCTCACTCTTCATGTGGGACATGTTACTAATAGGGTGTAATCTAATGATTTCCATCATAATATTGTAATTTTATGCTTGAATTGAATTGGCTGTGTTACTACCTTAGATGCTTTCATTTTCTACTTCAGTGCGGAGCATTTTAAAAGCAAGACAGTTAGCAGATGGTACTACTTGGCACTTTACTCAAGTCTGATCATCAGCAGTGATGTAACTTCTGTCTGACTAAACACTGTAACAATAACAATGGATGATCACTGTTGATTTCCAGTTGGTTTGCAGCTATAGAGGTGGTAGGCAGATTTAACCTTGTGTGTGTTTGTGTGTGTGGTCAATTATACAATAGAATGTATATTATGAATTTGAAAAGACCCCATGAAGAATATATTATTTTAGTATGGGGATCTTAATAAACTAAACTAAACTGAACTAAACCACATACTTTATTTAATTCAAATGAATGCACACAAACAGCACACGGCTGTGATAACAGTGGGTGTTTCTGTTACAGGATGATGATATTGTTTACTACAATGCCAAAGATGATGTAAGTATTACTTTGTTTTGTCTTGGTTATGGAGAGTACAGTGGAAACACTGGCTGTGGTTACATGCATACTCGAGATCTGATTAATGTCAGATTTTCGGAAGATTATTTAAGTGAAATGTTATAAGCAAAATTGTCTAATTTCTGATCATGGTCCCTTGGATTTCTCTCATCAGATTTCGCAGTTTAATCTTAAATGTCCAGAAATGAGATTAAAATCAGATTTTGGCCACTTGGTATTGCCTCATTCACTGTTTGTGAGGGTTTCAATGCAGCAGTGGCAGTCAGAGTCACCAGTTCATACCCTCCCTGAGCACATAGTCTTGTGTCCCTGGATCAGACACTTCACCCCCATCTAAGTAATGTAACTGGCTGTTCTGATGTAAGAAATACCATGCTACAGATTGTCTGTGGCAATCAATCCAAAGCAGCCATAGACGTCATATTTGTGCTCAGTTGATATAGAATCGGCCTCTGATTCTCAACACTGTCTCAGAGGGAACAAATCACACTCCCACAACACACTTATGTCACTCGCAGTTTGACTGGCACACTCAGTCAAACGCTCACTCCAATAATGTACTCTAGATTTCTACGTTTATAGTTCACGTCACAAATATATATTAACTGAAATGCATGTATTTATTTCCTCATGAAAGCTTTATAAAGTTCTGTCTTTATCCATCTGTAGCTCAATCAGACTGACATGAAGAACCGTTACGTCCCTGATGACTTCCATATTGACCCTGGTTTTAAGCGCCTGGTCTCCTACAACACCACAGCGGTGCATATCCCGACGGACATATATGAAGGATGTAAGTTAACACATAGATGTACATAGATATACACCTTACAGGTTGTTCAACACTTGGAGAAGTAACCCCTACCCTGCCTGTCCCTGTCAAAACTATGTCAACTACAGTATAGTCACATGATGCGCTGCTGCTTAGCCTCCTAGCACAGCCTACACAAGAACAGCTCCACACCCAGGCTGGGCCACTCGGGGTCTATTTGTAGCCCAGAGTCCAGCTCCCCCTCTACACCCAAGGTCAAGGTCAAGTTTATTTATAAAGCACATTTAAAATACAGTTACCACTGCCCAAAGTGCTGTACAATATAAAGCATAAAATACAGGCAACTAAACAAGTATACAAAATATAATAATACAACAATAACTCTAAAATCTCGCTCAGCTCGTCTCAAAAGCCAGTGAGAAAAAGTGAGTTTTTAACAGAGACTTAAAACACCCCTCTCACTGACCACCAGCTGCTTAAGTCCCTCCTATCCTGGACAGTGGGACATGTGCGCAGATTATCACTGTCTGTCTTACACTGTCTATCCATTTGCCTTTTTGCTGTGAATGGGAATTTAGTTGAAAGTTAAGTTAATAATAAGATTATTATATAGATAACTTTAGCCATGTAATAACTGTATCAGATTGACTGAGGTAAGCTGGAGTTATTTGGAATAGGCCGGTTAGGCATGTACAAGGACACTTGCTCATAGCCTTTGGGTCCTAAGTGTCTTATTAAAGCACATATCATTGCTCAAGAGAGTGCAAAGAGAGGACACATGCAGAATTTGGACCTCTCATAGAACTGTCAGCTTAGAAACAAAATCCACAAAAACTTGAACATTTTATGTTTAACTGATCATAAATTTACTTATTACAAATCATTCAGTATGAGGGTTTTTCTGAAGCCTTAGCTTGACATAATAAGTATTATATAAGATCTGACTAATGTCAGTGTGGTTTCCCCCAAATGCAGTTGTTGCATGATGTCTGCACAGTAACAGTGCGCCCCTCTGCATAGGTTGGACTATAAATGTGCAGTATGACAGGCCTCTGAGGCGTCTGACTGTGCCGACATTTTTGTCATTGCCAAATGGCCAAATGTACTCAGTTATTTTTACAAGCTGCAGCAGTTATAATGATGTGAGCTGGAGGAGGAAGGGCTCAGGTCTTTCTTATGTGACTCATCAGACTAACATAACATATCAGTAAAACTGTTTCTGAATGTATGTAGGAAAAACAAAAGTTAGGATATATAAAATTAGCACATATATTATGAAATCACAGTATGGGCTCATATGGTCTCATACATATGCCATAAATACATGGATTTTAATTACATGTTCACTCACTCCTAATATTGAACACAGGTTAAAAAACTAAGAGATTTTGAAAATATATACAGACAAAAAGTACTTCAATGGGCAAATGCAATGATACTCATGTGAGAACAATACAGCTTATCTACCTGAATAACAATCCAGATAATAAAAAATGCTTGTTTATCCACTGGGTCTTGAATGTGGTTGTGGGTGCCCACTGTGATGCTGTCCTTCTCTTAACCTAAGCAGCGGTATTGCCTTTTCTCTGTCTTGAAGACAGACTGCCAATTTGACTGTCCGAGTTGCCATAGTGATGTCTATCTACCCCTGTGTGTGTGGATAGGGAGGACACACTCTTGGCCACACCCTAATGCTTCATCATGTTGTGTGGAGGGAATGCGCTGGTAACTTGATTAGGGGACTTTGTCTAGACAAGACTGGCGTCCTTGTGGCTTTTACTGATGCTCAAGGAGAGATGTGTCATCCACCTCCTCCGCTTTAATTGAAGTAGATTCTCAAGACAACACTTCTTGTCCTCATACACTGTCCTTGGGTTTCTATGTTTTAACAATGATTTCATTGTTCCTACCTTACATTTCACTAGGTCTTGTGATTTGTAAGTGAATTCATGATAGAGTAGACTGAGACAAATGTGTTATCTGCCCCCTCATTCATCCCACTGATTGTCACAGTATTTTCCCAGGTGATCTAATGTGGGCGATCACACTCTCTTTGAATGTATTTACTATTTATGGTTTCATAGGAAAGAGAAAAGCATGAATCATTAATAATAATCACAAATCAATAGCAACACTTCTGATTCTGCTGTTAAAAATGCCCAAATACTTACTAACTGACATTAAAACACGTATTGAAAACTAAACAGGACAAAACGGTATCTTTCCTGAATAGTTATAGAATGGTATCTGATCTTTTTTTTTTTTTTTAGATCTTTCATCTGTAAATATATCATACTGAAATCTGAAACTTTCCTTGTTAGTTATGGAATTATATGATTTATCTCTGTCATGATTAAAAGAGTGCATAAATCGTGTTTGTAAGGAAAAACACTTGGGCTGTAAGAGTGGGCGTGTGAGCCACATGCACCTACTGGACTGAATATGGATGTGAAGGCTGTGTGCGTGTCTCCGAGCTCATTACGCAGATTGGCATGGCCGCGTGGAGTGGAGATGAGAGAGAGTGTTGGCCTTGGCAGTAGATCCGAGGCTGGTCTGATGGCCGTTTGCATCTACCCTGTGTGGCACCTGTCAGTGTGAGAGAGGCACACACAGTGAAGAGCTCAGATACCCTGACACCCCGCACCAAAGCTGAACTCACCCTCCCTGTGGCAAAGTTTGCAACAACAATCTTATTTTTTTATTCACTTCCTATTAATTTTTACAGTAATGTTTGCCAGAAAATTATCCCTGCTGCTCCCTTAATAAAACGATGGAGTCCTTTTCTTCCTTTTCCACCTCTGTCCTTGTCCTAGGTTGGATGCCTTCCCAGAAAGCACTAATCAGATGATTGAGATTTGCATCAGTATTTCTAATCTATTCTATTCAATACTATTAGTGCCTCTCTCTTCTTGAGGTCACCCAGCAAGGTGTGCATCTATATTGTTAAATGTATTTTAAAATGCTTAAAAAAATTAATAAAAAATAAACAATTCCAAATCGGGCCCGAACCTTCTGCCTGACTTCCACATCTGACGCTACCTGCTCCATGCAGATGAAAGAAAATCTGCACATTTGAGCTCTTTGACTAACAATAAGTAGGTGTTAACTGTCAGTCAACCATATCATAAAAGCAATGGATCCGCAAGAAAGAGCTATAGCAGTAAACCATCCATCCATCCATTTTCTTCCGCTTATCTGGGACCAGTTTGTGGGGGCAACAGTCTAAGCAGGGACTCCCAGACTTCCTTCACCCCGGACAGCTCCTCCAGGGGACCCCAAGGCGTTCCCAGGCCAGCCGAGAGACATAATCCCTCCAGTGTGTCCTGGGTCTTCCCTGGGGCCTCCTCCCGATGGGACATGCCCGGAACACCTCCCGAGGGAGGCATCTAGGTGGCATCCGGAACAGATGCTCAAGCCACCTCAGCTGGCTCCTCTCGATGTGGAGGAGCAGCGGCACTACTCTGAGCTCCTCCCATGTGACTGAGCTCCTCACCCTATCTCTAAGGGAGCGCCCAGCCACTCTGCGGAGGAATTCGGCCACTTGTATCCATGATCTTGTCCTTTCGGTCATTACCTACATCACTGCCGACACTGCACTGATCCACCTGTCAATCTCACGCTCCATCCTCTCCTCACTCGGAAACAAGACCCCGAGATACTTGAACTCCTCCACTTGAGGCAGGGACTCTACACCCACCTGGACCACCACCAGCTACGAGCGGCCGCATCAACAATAGAGGCCGAGAACAAAGCCCACTCAGACTCCATGTCCCCAGTCTCCCCCGGAATCTGGGAGAAGCTCTCCTGGAGGTGTGAGTTGAAGGTCCCCCTGACAGAGGGCTCTGCCAGATGTTCCCAACAGACCTTCACTGAAATAGAGAGTCCAGCCCCCCTCAAGGAGTTGGGTTCCAGAGCCCAAGCTGTACGTGGAGGTGAGGCCGACTATATCTAGTCAATAACGCTCAACCTCCCGCACGAGCTCTGGCTCCTTCCCCCCAGCGAGATGACATTCCATGTCCCCAGAGCTAGTCTCCATGTCCGGAGATCCAGTTGTTGAGGCCCCTGCCTTCGACTGCCGCCCAGATCTTCCTGTATCGGCCTCCTATGGATCATCCTGCAGGTGATGGGTCCACGGGAGGACGGCCCCACATCGCTCCATCGGGCTGTGCCCAGGTGGACCCCGTGGGGGAAGGCCCTGGCACCAGACGCTCACCATCGAGCACCCACCCTAGGGCAGTAAACTATAACAGTTTAATTAATTACTGATGTAACATTAACTAGCTAAAGTAAACAAATAACCTAACATTTAGTTTTGAGAAGGCAAATAGGAACAACTACTCTTACTGTTTAGCTCTTTTGAGCACTGTTATTGAGTGGGCTCAATGACATCAAAATCCAGACTTTCCAAGATAAAAGCACATGAATGGATTTTTTTTTAGATGTAATGTATTAATGCATTTCTCTCAGTGTCATGGGTCTATTTGTGTGATATTTTAATGGCCGTGACTTCATTATAAAGACATACCATAAGACCACTCAATCTGTGGCATGATGTTTTATATTTGTGTGTATAGAACAGAAACATTTACTACAACATCCCGTTACCTTGTGACTTCCTGTTACTAATGTCATTGAAAGTAGTGAGAGTAATCCATTAAGGGACATCCTCAGAGAGCAGGGGGATCAGGGCTGAGCAAATTGTCACCACTTATCATTGGGACAAGCTTTGCTCTACAACTCCACTGGGAGCCATTGTAAGCTCGCCCATATGTTTCCTTAAGCTCATTGTCCAGGGGTGTAGATGCCAGTAAACAAGAGGGATGTTAGTAAGTTGATCTTTTTGCAAATTGTTATTTATGCCTTAAGACATAATACTCTTGTCCATATAACACTTTGTTTTAACCAAAGACATTTTGCTTTATTAAATTGTTTGTGTGTTTGTGTATTTTTTAGCCACCATCATTTTAAATGAGCTGAACTGGACTCAGGGTTTGGAGGATGTTTTCCGGAAAAACAAAGAGGAGGACCCATCCCTGCTCTGGCAGGTTTTTGGCTCAGCCACTGGATTACTGCGATATTTTCCAGGTAAGCAGGATAATTTGTAGTAGTAATAAGTGTCTTTTTTCTTGACGGAAGTTTAGCATTCAATATATTATACAAATTTTTGCATTTTGTATTCCAACACACTTGCAGCATCTCCTTGGATTGACTTGGGCAATGCAGCCACAAAAATTGACCTTTATGATGTACGCCGGCGTCCGTGGTGAGTTATTTTTATTGTTTGATCAATATTTTGACATTATTAACTTTTTTGAATATCATAGTTATACTGAAAATCAAATTCTCAAACTGTGGTAATTTAACTACTGTATTGCTTTTCTTATACTTCTGTAAGCCACAGTACATTTAAGAGCACTAGTATACATATAATGCAATTAAATGAAGGACTGGACCCAGACACTTCAGGACACAGTGATCTAGCCATACCAGATCAAAGTGTGCAATACAAAGACTTCAGTAGTCTCCTTCCTAAAACTGATTAACATCTGGCTCGCAGCCAGCATTGGTCCTTTACCCGCGTTATTAAATTTCACTACCTCAAAAGCCCTGCAAGCTACAAAGCTCTCTTCGCCCAGAACAAAGAAACACAGCTGTTTGTTTATTAAAGACATGTAAAAGAGAACTGATAAATATAGAAAATGCCTTGATATGTTTTTATCTAAATAATTAAAATGTGCTCATGCTCTGAAATAACAGTGATTAGGCTGATCTGTGTTATGTGCATGTTTTTTATCTGTGTTGTGCTTTGCAAAACTGAAGATATGATTTAGGTGAATTATTGTTAAGCAGGCTTTGTGTGATTGTAGCATATTACTTCTTCAGTCATTTGTTAATCTTCTGTACTGTTCAACCTTAGGTATATTCAAGGAGCAGCCTCACCAAAAGACATGCTGATTTTGGTGGATGCGTGAGTAACAAATTTATGCCTAAACCTAGTCAGATTTTTCTAATTTGTACAAGCTCCCCCCAGCAGCACTTTCTGTGCACATTTATTACAATCAACGCTTACAACTAATTTTATATTAAAATGCATATCTGTTTGTAATTGTATGGTTTTGAATTTCAGGAGTGGCAGTGTGTCTGGTCTCACTCTGAAGCTGATCCGACAGTCTGTCAGCAGGATGCTGGAGACGCTCTCAGACGACGACTATGTCAATGTGGTCTATGTAAGTGTGACTGCTTTCACTGCACACTGATTTTAGGAATAAAAGCGGGAAATATTATACCATGTAAAAAGAAGTACTTTCCCTTTACTTTTTGTATTGAACATTGTCAGTGAAAAGATTGCTAGCCTGTTTTTTTTTTTTACATTAACATGGATTTTTCATTTTGATGAAAATGCAGAATGACCATCAATGTTAATAGGCAGGATATTACTAAAAAACGCAATGATTGATGCTTTGGTGCACATTTTATTCCTTTATGTGTAATATTTCCAAGCACATATTTTCTATTAGCTTGCATTTATAGCCTTAAAGTTGTAAATACAGCTATAAATGCATATGCATGTGCGTTTTGCCTTGTGGCGCTGTACTGTTGTACAGTGAATTATTGGCAAGATTCTGAGATGAACATTTTTTAAAGCTTACACTAAAGCCCATATGCCTAATGGGGCAATAATACTAGTATAAGAGGGAGCTAAAATGTCACAAATTATGTTAGAAATGATGTGCAACATATGAGCCTCCATTTTGAATCACACATAAAACAAGTGTCTTCTTTCCCCATCCTTGGCACTAGGGGGTTTACTGACACCGGAATTGAGGTAATCTTCATTTGTCATTATTTAAACGTTCAAAGCCCCAACAATCGAGAGGAATATTATTTCTCTATAACACTGACTTTGTTCACATGTACACTAAAATCTAATTTAAGGAACCTTTTAGATCATTTTATTAACATGCAACTTGCAAAATATGATGCGAGTAATTAGAGGGACCATGATCAGAAAGAACTTAGATGATTTTAATGTGTACTTATAATTTTAAACTCCTAAAATGTGATAATAATCTGATTATGAGTGTGCATGTGACCGCAGCCATTGCCTGGAGATTTCTTTCCAGTGAGGGGAGGTTTAAAACATATTTTGGATGCATGGGGTTATAAATAAATTATGATACATAAAAAAGACATTCAAAAATACATGTATGTATATGATGGATTATACTGTGGAAACATTTTCTAAAATAGTTCATTTGTATCATCATAGTTCTAGTTTTCTGCAACACCAGCAAATTGACTGTCAATCTCAATCTGAGTACCTTGTGAATGGATTTTTAAATTTGCTCTCTAAATATTTATGAATTACAACCATATTGCCTCTTTACTTAATAGAAGGGGGTTTGTACACTGCTTTCCAATCTGCCAAATTAAATTGCTTTCATAGTTAATTAAAACAGACCCTGACAGAATCTGCTTATTGATGGAATTAAGTTCAGCTTGGCCTTTCTTTGATACAATGTGGGTAAAACAGCCATCCAGTAGTGGCCTGATAATAACATCGGTATCATTTAATATAATAAAAGCACAGGTGAAAACTGCCATTTGTATAACTGTGATGAGAATTTCATACAGTATAAGAGAAATTTTGCAATCAAGATTTAGTGAGGTATAGGCAAGATTGAAACAGATGTTAGCTATTAATGCAGTTCTGTGTGTGTCTAGAGAAATTGAAAATCTGGTTAGAAACCCTTCTGCCATCTCCATTAGTACATTTATTTATTCTTCAATATATGTGTACACACACTATGCATATCTATATTGCACTAATCATTTATCTCCTTTCATACCCTACTATCCTTTTGCTGTTTTCCTTGTGTCCAAAAGCTCCCTTTGGTTTGTGCATTGTAGATAACTTTACTTTTATTGTTTAGTAAAAGTTTAATATTTCTGTAGGTCCATCTGTAAATAGTTTACATATAAATTTGCATTATTACAAAGGGAAAACCCACATATTTAACAGAAATATGTGCTAGTGCTTTCCCTGTTCTCTTCCCTTTACCCTCATTCCCTCTCCCTCCAGTTCAATGAGAAGGCCCAGGATGCAGCATGTTTTTCCAACCTGGTCCAAGCCAACGTGCGCAACAAGCGGATCCTGAAAGACGCAGTACAGAGCATCACGGCAAAGGGCATCACCAACTACAAAGGAGGGTTTGAACTGGCCTTCCAGCAGCTCTCTCAGGTACAGGGGTCAGGAACACTGTTGTGTAACATGAGGATGTGGGAGTGTTTGGGTTTGTGGATATGAGGTTGGCTGGACATCACTGTCAGTCTGTTAAACCAAGCACTAATTTTCTCTACACAGCACATTCTCAAAAATGTTAAAGGTCCTTTATTACACAATAACCTGGAGCTGTGTTTTGTTTCATTCACACATCTTTGAGTAATCTTTTATTATCAGTTGGTTCAGTTCCACCTTGTGATGTCATGTAGTGGTAGTTTTCAAGTGAACAGCTACTCTTCACCTTTTTTTGTTCAAGAGAGTTTGGCACAACGCAGAAATCATCCATATGATTCCAGTGAAGATGTATGGAGTTTAAAAGCACAGTGGAGCACTTCCTGTATTACCACATGACATCACAAGGTGGAACAGAGTGTTTTCTGTTTGAGAAAAGAACACAGCCTAAATATGCAGGGTTTGTGTGTGAATGAAACTCCTGGTATGTTTTTGATGAGGAAACAAAATTATAACATAGAAAATTGCGTGATATAGGCCCTTTAAATCTTAATTGTTTTGGGGTAACTGGGTTCAACTTAATTCATACACAATTATGAAATTACTTAAATAATGAAACGAGAATCAAAACTGAAAAAAGAATCACCAAACAGTTAAAAGTGAGATAAAAGTGACCTCTGCTGGTTGTTTTTGAAATTACATATTTGTTCAAACGCGTCAGTCCTTTACTTACACTGTTTTTGCTTTGAGACTATGTTCACATGTTTCTCTTTTCTTTCACTTTTCCTGTAGATGAACATCTCAAGGGCCCATTGTAACAAAATAATCATGCTTTTTACTGATGGAGGTGAGGAGCGGGCTGAAGAGATTTTTGAGAAATATAACCCCAAACAAGCGGTATAAACATGCTCCATTGTTGGATTTATGAATTATGTGATATATCATTCAGATTTTTCTCTCTGCTTTTCTTGTTTTTAGGTCCGCATCTTTACGTTTTCAGTTGGCCAGCATAACTATGACAAAGGACCTATCCAATGGATGGCTTGTGCTAACAAAGGTACAGTAAATCTCCCATGTGTAAATAATCATTTATGACTGTTGATAATTGATAATTAGATCATTATCTTATATTAAAATAATCATTTTACCCTTATCCCTATAGTAAATTATGTATTCAGTGAGTACATTTTTCATGTAATATCTTTTTTTAGAGATTTATTATAATGTCAATTGTGGATCCCAATTATTGTACTTCCTGGGGTCCAGTAGAAAATTAAACTTTTAGGGGTACATTATTCTGGCTTTATGGCCCACAGTGTTTCTAGTATTTCTCTATCTATAACATATTGTGTTGATCAGTGCAAAATATATATTATTTGCTCTCTTTCAGGGTACTACTATGAAATTCCCTCAATAGGTGCTATCAGACTCAACACCCAAGTAAGAATGTCTTTTCTGGTCTATTACTGCTGTTCTTTGAAATGTTTGCAAACTGCTCCCTCTTGTGGTCAAAACCACCAACCAAATCCGTTTTTCTTTTCAAAGGAGTACCTGGATGTTCTGGGCAGACCGATGGTTAAGGCTGACAGAAGGGCCAAGCAGGTTCAGTGGACTAATGTCTACCTGGATGCTCTGGTATGTTAATTTTCATTACTGTTCTAAATATATTTTGGCAATAACTTATTATTTTAATCTCAAATAGCAGAATATGATGAAATATTACACATTTAAAGATAAAATCTATTTTGAAAGATTCTCCCAGTAGCTGTTTTTGTCATGTTTATATTCTTATCTGCACTCAGGCGACTATGTGAGTGTGAGAGCCGTCTGGGGCTCTGAGGCAAGTTCAGTCCATTAGTTTAGGAGATAACACTCTGTCAGCTTTCATCACTGATCAGCCTGATCCACAACAGAAATATCTGTTGTTTGTGAAAATTGTATATTTTTTAAAAGGCTGTTTAAGGGTGCACTTTTAAATCACTGTCCTGCTTGTCCTCTTTTAGATACTATTGCTTTGCCACAGTATGGCATTAAAGTAATTATCTAGCATTTATTGAATTACAACTGTCTTATTCTTCAAAAAATACCATAAAACATGTATTCTTACAGTGAACGGAGATGCTCTCCACATATCTGACATGTAACTTGGCCCTGTGGCATTGTCTGTTTGTCTCCAGAGAGATGGATCAGTTTAATGCTTTATAGTACTGTGGTATATTCTAATAACATCTAAATGGGGACAAGCAGCTGGCGTACCCTCCATCTGAAAAGTTACATAGTGGCATGCCTTTAAATTAATGCTTTTCTTTTTCATTTAATCTTTGTGCACTCTGCAATGTAAAATGTGTTTGTGATGATGTAGGAGCTTGGCCTTGTCATCACTGGGACCATGCCTGTTTTCAACAAGACCAACACCGGCTCAAAGGTACACAGAGGGATACACCCATATGTTTCTTCACTTAACCTCAATTACTTCTTTAGCCTTTGAGTTTGCCTTTATGGCGTTAAAGGACTTAGCCTCCCACTACTCAGTCACTCTGTCTGTATCTGTCCATTGCATAAATCTTCTCTTGACAAGATTTACTATGCAGCTGTCACACAATCATTTTGACCAGATTAACAAATAAACTTTCAACATGAATACTCATTTACCATCCCATTTTTTTACTTTTATCTCCCATTTTGTTGTGACTGCCCATTATATCCTTTGTATAACCAAAACCTCCCATGTGTACCAACAGGAAGAGGAACTAGGATGTCAAAGCAAAAATCATAAAAGCGATCAAACCCGCAAATCACAAAGACAAATGATCCGGTAGCTAAATAGTTCAAGATGAGTTTTCATGTTAACCTCGAAGGAGTTGGGGGTTACTTCGGCTGTGACTGAAGTGAGAGTGGAAATGCCTTGTCTGTGAGTCATGGCAGCATGTAAAGCTTTTGGGAATGAGACTGTCCAGATTTCAAATGTTGTCCATTTCCTTGAAGTCATTCAGAACACGCCAAGGGATTTGACTCATCCAGAAAGAACAACAGAGATCTGAAGTCGGTCTCGCAGAAAGAAGGTTATCTTCCTCTGACGCGGGTCTCTCTTGTGTTTGCTTTCAGAAATCACAAAACCAGCTCATCCTTGGAGTCGTGGCTGTTGATGTTTCCTTGGAGGACATAAAACGCCTTACTCCTCGGTTTACTGTAAGTGAATATGTTTACATGGGCATTTTAAATACAGTACATGTAATTCAGTCACCAAGGCTAATTTAAATGTGCAAAAGGTGCACTGCGTAACATTTCTAATGGAGAGTGTGCCACCTGCTTATCTCCATGGAAATGTTATTCCTTTGTCTTGAATATTCCACAGTATGGATTAAACCTGTCTATCACAAGGCAAGCAGGCTACAGCACTACGCTACATTACAATTCAGATCTGTGGAGAGTCGCCCCTATTCACTGAAGGAATTATAATTCTGAGCAATAGAAACAGCCGTAATGAATAAATGCTTGACATATATGTTTAATGTCATACCATGGGACATTGCAGGGAAAGCAATAACATCTCCGTGGAGACAAGTAGGTAGGGGACTCTCCACCAGAAAAGTTGCAGAATACACCTTTAAATACAAACTCAGCTAGAACACACAACACATGAAAACTGGTACTAAACCTTGACCTAAACCTGGACCAGAACTGGTAGAACAGGACCAAAACAAATCTGCAGAAATGAATTGAACCCAAACGTGAGTGCACCCTTAACTGTTGTTAAACTATAGCATAATGAGCAGGCGATCAGGCCTACACCAAGACTCACATGCCTTTTCCTTAGCTATGATTTGAATTTTGAATGTATCTCTGTACAGTATTTTATTTTTTAAAATGTGTGTAATTTTCTTATTCACTCATATATAAAACTCCACTCTCTTTTCCCTCTGTCTAGTTTGGACCAAATGGATATTATTTTGCTATTGACCCAAATGGCTACGTGCTGCTTCACCCGAATCTCCAGCCTTTGGTGTGTCATATTTATCTTTTGTTGTTATTATTTACAGACTCAATGATCTGTTTTGTTATGATAAATTCTGCATAAACCAGAATGATTAAAAACATGGCTTCCAATGAAATATAATCAAAGGCTTTAGTGATTAGTACAAATAGCAATAACACTGTGTAATGCATGGCTAAATAGGTGTATTTCCATGCAGACTGCCAAGTTTGATGAACCTGTAACTCTGGATTTCCTGGATGCCGAGATGGAAAATGAAGTCAAAGTGGAGGTTTGGAAATAAAAATAGAAACTTTATGTACATGTTAAACTCATTATAAAATGTCTTTCCTTTAACATTGTACATGTAAACATGTTTTGTTGACAGATGAGAAGAAACATGATTGATGGCAACAAAGGGGAATACACAATGATTACTTTTGTCAAATCCCAAGATGAGGTAATTGTATATCTCTGAAGATTATGAGCTTCATACAATGGGCATGTATTCATCACTCCTCTATTTTGCGTATCTTCAAAGCGCTACATGGACATTGGGAAGAGGACATACACATACGCTCCTGTGAAGTCAACAGATTATAGGTAACTCTATCAACTTATTAATATTGATATGAATATCTTTGGACAAAATATAGAATCATGTTTTTGCATATGTGTTTGTTCAGCCTTGCCCTGGTTCTCCCTGAGTACAGTAAGCACTACATCCAGGCCAAAATTGGAGACACTATCACCCAAGCCAAATGTAAGTCCAACCTTGATTTTTGTCTATGCTCTGTAACATTTGTGTTTCATTTTCACAGACAGTAGACAAATAGTTCTGCCTGGAAAATGACTGCTAATGTACTCCAGCAGTCCCATACTTACTCTGTACAAGTTTGAGATATTCAGTTCTTATGGTTTATATCAACTATTAGCACAAATACATTCAAACTGACTAATCTACTCTCAGTTGTGGTGATGTTCAAAGCCTTGTTACCAGACAGCAGGGAGAGTGGCTTGGGTCTCTTGTTTCATAAATGTAGTTGTGTGTCTATATGTGACACTGAGATATTATGCATTCTAACCAAACTTCAATATGGCCCCATTATGCTTTCATGTCTCTTTGTGCTGGGTCTGTTCTCGCTTGTAAAAGATGTCATTGACTCATAGTGTTACTCAAAGGACTGTTTTATAGTGTGCTGACTGCAGTGAAGATGGAGCCATGCTTGATTAGATCCTGTTGCTCTGTCTGTCTGTTAGGTTGTTATTCTGCCTCATATACATTACTTAGTAGTAGTTAATAATTCATGACATTAATAGTTTTATTACAGAACTCAAATGCTTAAATGCTGAGACTGAAAGCCATGTGTCATAATTATTTATATGACAAAAATATTTGACTCACCAAGTGCTGCTGCTCAGCTGTCGTTAAAATACAGTAGCTGTTGTATGTGTTTAGCCTATTTGATTTTTGTACTGGTAGTTGTTTGCAGTATTCTTATTCAAATCTGAATAAGATATTGGAAATCCCCTTTCTTTCTTTTTCATCTCCCTTTATCCCTTCCTGATGTCTTCACCTCCTCCTGTCTCTCCTGACCCTGCCTTTTCCTGATCCTGGTATGTTGGATCCTCCTGCAGCATTTTTGGGCAAGTATTCTCCTCTTGTGTATTTCCTACTATATGTTGTTAATTAAACTTCTTTTTTTTTTTTTTTTTTGGATGTACATGTTGTGCAGCAGACGGTTTTGTCATAATGATGCCAGCTGACACCTGCTGCTCAAAATAGGCTTTTGTGGTTACATTCATTTTTACTGTTCCAGTGGTCTTCAAATACTCCAAACACAAGATGTTTTTTGTATAATGGATTTAGCATGCACATTTAATTCCTTTATGTGTTATATTTCAAGCACATATTTTGTATTAGCTTGCATCAAACAACTTTCTTTACTTAACCAAGCTTTTATGAGTACTTGATATCTGTCTGTGATAACTACCACACTTGGTTAGATTTGTAAACACTTTGTAAGCAAAGAAAAGCACATGGCTACAATTACATCACAGTCATGGCCACCAAAGAGGACAAGGGGTAGCCCGTGTCGTCATCTTAGTTGAAACTGTAGTACACTGTAATACAGTTGTCAACATAACGTGCCTGGTGCAATGTCAGAGCAATGTTTGGTTTATGCAGAACTGGTCTGTGGTTAATATCTCATAGTTTGATCAGATGTGCACATGACACTATAATGCAAATACATGACTGAAGTTGGTTAAGTCCATGGATTTACTTTGTCACAAAAGGAATTTTAATAAAAATGCTAAAATCACATCTAAATGATGACTTAGCCCAGACCACATTACAGGCTCCTCTTTGTGCCCCATCAGTGCTGTCTTCATGTGCATCCAAAGGCCTCAAACCGTTTGATTGGGAGCAATATTTCTATTCATGACTCGCTCTGTGAATAAAATATTGTGCCACCTTTAAACCCTGTGGTTACACCCTGTCTCTTCTGCCTCTCTCTCCCCTCTTGTCTTCACCTCCCCTGGGACGACCCTCTCTCACCCACTCTCTCTCTCTGCTGGGATTATTTTCCACTCCAGGGAAAGAGGGCAAGTATTTTTTCTTTACTTTCATCTCATTCCTCTTGTTCTTGAGCTGTGTCAGACCTCAATACAGCATACTGTATCTGACCTATACCAGTATGCCTTTTATTCTAAATCAACTGGTTTCTGACTGGCACTACAGATAACTTTAGAATGAGTTTACGCATAGAAGTAAAATTTAAATGTCTAATGTAAAATAATGTGATGTTTTAATTGTTTTATTATTATATAATATAGAATTATCATTGTTTTATAATGACAAAACATCCCTTTGTTTGCTTTTCGATATTAACTTGACAGTCTTCCATGTTTTATACCAGTTTCTGAAAGCCTTCTTGCAGACAAGTTTGATGAATATGGCTACACATTTATCGCACCAAGGTAAGTACAAGGTTTTGGCTGATGTTCTACAATAAATGATGCATCTATAATTATTTATTTCTCCACAGAGAATACTGCAAGGACTTGAAGACCCCAGACAAGGACACCAATAACACAGAGTTCCTAATGGAGTTCAACAGTTACATTGATACAGAGACACCAAACAATCCCATGTGTAAGTCACTCTAATGAGTTAAAATGAACTTTTAACCTTTAAACCTTTAAAGGTTATATAATAGTATCCATTATTCATACTTTTTGACATCTTACTTGATGTCTTTACTCAAGTAATAACTATTGACTTTAAAAACACATGGAAGCTTTATTCATTACTTGCAGTCACATGCAAATGCAGAGAACATGTTTTGAGTTCTTAAGAGAAAGATGGAAAAATATGCAAGGTTACTGAATCATGAAAGAAAGAGGCAGCGTTATAAGACAGTTAAAAGGTAAAAAGGGACTTTTGCATAAAATAAGCCAAGTCTTTGTTGCTGTTTTAATGTTATACTCTCCAGAATTATAATATAGATTGCTTGGGTGTATGTTTACATGTGTATGTTTGCTATGGCCCCACATTTACACTTGAGTTGGTGTTTTAATGGACAATAGATACACTATATGAGTGACTTGTTGCAGTGAAATACTGGTCTGGTTAAGTGGTTTTGGTGTGCATGACCAAGCAAGGCATTATTATATGGAAATCCTGTCTTCTTACTGTTACCCATTTGATGCTATAGCGTTTAAAGTCCAACCATCACACGGCTGAGTGCACATGCTTAGATGTGACACACTCACCCACACACACACAGTATTCACGCCTAATATGCCTTCCACACTCCGCCTATAGCTGCACGACCTCATCCAATTACTGTGTGTTTGTGAGAAAGAGCAGGACACGTCAGGCAAGGAGTACGAGTGGACCAATAAAACACCAATCAGGGACCATTGGGCCTTCCTTTTAACATTTGACCCAGGTATTATGTCTTTACCAATGCATTTAATTTGAATACAATACTGAGTCCTTTACACCCGTTAAATCCTTTACACCCGTGATTTATTTTGTTGTTTATTTTGCTTATGGTAAATTATTTTTGTTAACACATTTTTTGGCCTGTCTTAAACTCAGATAATAAAATGAAGATTATGTGCAAAAATCCCACTAATTATTTGGCACAAGGAGTAAAACTATCTCCTGGGACAATCCTTGAAGGGAAAGGCCTAATGGAAAATAAGAATTATGCTGTATTTACAGAATGTTGGTTTTCTTCATTATACGCTTCACACATTTAACCAGTCTATAAAACTACAAACTAAAATATTATTTTTTGCCATGATTAGCTGCCAGTTTAATGGAGTCCACAGTGAGAACAAATAGAGTGGTTACGTTAGACCCATGTGGGCTATTTGGGGGCTCAAGTATTGTTACACTTTTTACTCGGTTAAGCCACTGCAGAAGTTATAAGTACATTAGAAATTTGTGGGCTGCCTTCAATAAAGACACCCTTAATGAAAACCACGGCGGGCACTGGGTAGGTGGTGTGGCGGGGAATAAAACGTTAGAGCAGCTGTTCTCTCTGATGTGTGTGGTGTGTTATAAAGATCGGAGAAGGTGGCGGAGGGATCAACGAGCCTGGATGTTAATGGACTGGAGCAAGTTTTGAGAGAGTTCAAAGTGGCTGTGCGCTGCAAAGGGACGGACCAGCGCCTTTTATCACCTGTTATGTTAGTCATGTGGTCGTGTCAGACGTCTTGGAAAATATTTTTTTACACTCAGCCTACCACCTACAACTATTTAGAAGAGGTTAAAAAGGTCAACCTGAGTATGAATCCCTGTTATGTTTTAATTGTTAATATTTCTGCTTAGGTAATGTTGAACTGTTGAACCGACTGCTTTTGGACGCCGGCATCACCTCTGATCTAATAAAAGTTTGGCGAAAGACTGAGATGCCGTGAGTAGCCTTTATTGTACACCACAGTTTAAATATGTAACTAAATGTCCTGTACACTGTCTTTATTTATAGTTTAAATACTTACTGTATCTGTTGTCTGTTAGGAATGGTGTGACTGCCAGATTTGTGGCCACTGATGGAGGCATCACTAGAGTCTATCCCAAAAAGTAAGTTTTCTATTCATATGATAAAAAGATGTGCATTTTTAGATTGTAAATTCTACCATTGCATGTTATGTTTAAATTCTTAGTTTAATTTTAATTTGTTTGACAGTGCTGGCCTAAACTGGAACGAGGCCGCAGAGACATATGAGTCAAGTTTCTACAAGAGAAGTTTGGACAATGACCTGTATATTTTTACTCCAACACCTTACATTGACCGAGAGAATTGTATGCATTACACCGCATTTTCTTACAACTACTTACTTTTTGTGAACTAATGCAGTATTTCTACATTTTCCATATAGCAAGTGATGACTCTATTCTTGTGAGCAGAGCAGTGGACCTTACTCTTAAAAACATTACGGTTAAACCGGCTGGTAAGACCATTCAAATAAACCAGTGACTTTCCCTCACTAATCACATTTGTTTTGTCATATTGTCATCATCATTTGCTACCCTGAGGCGTTAACCTTATTAAACTTGCACCTGACACACCAGGGACTTGGCCTTTACAGCCAGAGAAGCCCTTTGTCTTTTTCTCACTCTCCCTCTGACATATGCACACAAACAAATGCATACTAACCACACTTCACATTGTCTTCTGGCCTGTGATGTCGCGCCAAGTTATCATTCGCAGAGTTCAAAGAGTAAAGTTGACTCAGGGGTTGGCTATGATCTTGGATGTCTGTTCTCTGTCTGATCGCAGTGGTAGGAGTGAAGTTGGACATCAATACCTGGATGTCCAGTTTCATTAACACTACACAGAGACTGAACGTGAGTACTTTTCTTTTAGTGTCTTAATCTGGTTATCCGTTACTTATCTAATTACTTTAATGTTGCATTTTTAGTGCAATGATGAGATTTGTGGCTGTCAAAGAAATGATGAGGTAAAATTTGGATTGTTATTGTTTCCAATTCAAACAGTTTGGACAGCAATAATGCAATGCTATTGTGTTGCAGTATGTAGACTGTGTCATTCTCGATGATGGCGGATTCCTGGTGATGTCTAACAGAGACATATATATTGATCAGGCAAGTATTATTTTCACTGTTCACAATTCCCTGTAGTTACATACTATGCCAACTACTCTGAATATCTCTTTGTCAGTGATCTGTAGCTCATTAAGGAAACATTATGAAATTTAACCTTGGTAGTCTAAGGGGAGCCAGAAAACTTAATCCTCAAGGAATTTGGGAAATTCAAATTTTTATTTCCATATAGCTGGACAGTATCTTGTAATCAGTATTAAATGCAAATCAAACTGTCACACATGTCTTAGGCAGTGATTTGCTGGAGCTATTATGTTTCAGTGGTGGTATAATTGTATCAGGAACCCCCTGTTTGACATACAGTAAGTGTGCACCATTTCCCCGTTGCCCCATGTTAAACGCTGAGTTGGGCCCCCGCTGGTGTCTGAGTAAATGTTTTTTCATGCTGCGGCTCCTTCCTAATCAGAGCTGGGTGTGCGCTGGATAAATCAGTCCCTCTGAAGTTTGGCAGCGGCACTAAAACCCAGGGACCTAAGGTTGTGTTTGGAGAAGGCAGTGTGCCCTCAATCATATTTCCTACAGGAGCAAAGTTTCTGCTTTGCTACAAGCTTCTCGCTTACTCTTTATATTTATGTCTTCTCTCTGCAGCCCATTCTTTTCTTTCTCTGAAGTCCTCAGGGAGTCTGCAGCCAGGCCTGTGACTGTTAATTCATTATTTGTGTTATTGCACAGGGAATGGAGTGGAGTCTCTCTTTACCTTATAGATTGGAAGATTTATGCATCCTTTAGCCATCAGACTGAAGAGGATGGTTTGTTAGCAGTGACCTTACTAAGTGGAAGGAAAGGGATGCATTACACTTCCTCTGCTCACAAGTGCAGACACATATCTGCAGCTCACACACCTGATGAGTGCTGCTGTTTACCTCATATCTCACACCCTCCCTTTGGACAGACGAATACTTCAACACTCCCTTCACACATCCTGCCACACCATAATCACCAGATAAACATTCCCCTCCCCAGTTATTATTTAAGGCAGCCCATTAGACTATACTGTCAATCAACTTTCTGTGAAATTTACTGGGTGTGTTTTAGACCTTTTAATCAAAATCAAATCAAACTATAACTGCGTCTTTAGACATGCAACAAGTTGAATGCAAAAAGTATTCTTCAGGTGAATCAATTCCCTGTGATTCTTTGTGTGATCACACTTGTATTTTTAGATTGGAAAATTCTTTGGTGTTATTGATCCCATCCTGATGGTGAGCCTTGTGAACTCATCGTTGTTCACCTTTAAGAAGACCTTCGACTACCAGTCTCTGTGTGACCCGGTGAAGGAGAGCAAAGCGGCTGCAGGTCTGCGCTCTGTCTATGTGGTGAGTTACATAAGCCAGAGACGACCTATCACACCACCATATTGAGACATTAAGATAATGATTCATATAAATACTAGATTAGAAACACTGAACTGGCCCACATAGCCATAGAGAGGCAATTGCTACATCACTCAAATAGAGAACTAAGGTTCCCCTCTAGAGAACTATAAATCTAGACTGAGCAGATAAGAAGCTCAAGGGATGGTGAAAGCAACAGAGAGGAGATCTGTAGCAGTAACAGGATTAGGTGGTCCTGCACATTGAGCCAACACACAAAAAGTGATTTTGTAACATGTGCTGTTTTTCATCGCTTCCAAAACGCACAACTTTGAAATTATGAAAAATTGGCTGCAGACATCCAGTGGTAATGATACTGAAGACATACAGAAAGCATTGTACATGTGCTGAGTGTTAGGGCCATAAGATTATGGCTGCAATAGAAAGAAAAACAGTTGTAGTTCACAGATCCCTATTTCCCAGCACTAATTGACAGCTGTAACCACGTAATTTACCGACTTGTAGTACATGTGTACAACATGCTCTAGTCACCGAAGTGAGATGAAAGATGAAGATGTGAGTGATCAAAGACCTGCTGAACACTGAGCGATGCCTTTAACACGGTTAGTTTGAACTCCTGGATGACTCAACACAGCACAGACTACAGTGAAAGGACGCTGCACTGATTCACCAAAACAAGGCCCTCGCATGCTAGCCATAATCAAAGCAACATGTTCAGACTTGTTGTAACTGTGTTTTTCTCTACATGTATATTTACATATCAGGTTTATTAATTATTTCTTCATCACTACTGACAAAACACATAAGTGCAGTTTAATAATATTACTCTTTTCAGCCCACCGTTGCAGATATTCTGAGTGTTGGTTGGTGGGCAACTGCAGCAGCTTGGTGAGTTTAATAGTTAACATGAAGTGCATCATGTTGCCATATACACATGTTTTTGATATGTCCATATGACAGCATTGGTGGTCTCTTTCTGTAGGTCTATGTTGCAGCAGTTATTAGTCAGCATCACATTGCCTTCCTACCTAGAAGCAGGTAAGTTTCTGGCAATATCTATCTATTTATCTATTATTATTATTATTATTATTATTATTATTATTATTATTATTATTATTATTATTATTATTATTATTATTATTTTAAGCAAGTAAGAAACAACTCTACAACTGATAAACAACTCAATACCCTGAATGTACATGCGTAATATATGCACAGGTGTCACCTGGACAGTTTAAAAACCCTTTAAGCCTTCCTGTCTCTAAAGTTTGATATTTGACCTGTCTGTACATCATTTACTTATTTGAAATGAATACTGATTAATGTGCTTTGTTTCCCAGCTGAAATGGATGATAAGCTATCAGATGCCATGCTCAAAGAAGTGTGTATCACAGAGCAAACTCAGTACTTGTTTGAGTCATCCAACCTGTCATTCAGAGGCACTGTGGACTGTGAAAACTGCTCCAGGTAAGAGGCCACATAAATCTTTGCAAACAAGGAGCATTAGGAGACAAACAGAGCTGTGAGAAGTGAGACCTCTCAAACGTCATCCCCAGAGGTGTCACTCAGAAAGAGTTATAAAAGTTCACATGCCATAAAGGTGAAGTCAATTCACTTGTATGGACCACCGTCCTGGCATGGTGCACATGTGGCTCACGTACTTTTAAGGTCCCCTCGTGCCGACTAATAGAGTGCCTGTCTGCGCACTGCGTGGCATTCCTGCACATTAGCTGCACATATGTTTCTCTTTAATGACCGCCATAAAAAAGCAGAGAAAATCATTTGTGCACCGGTGACATGTGGCTTTCACTAAAGGTGCGGCCGAAAAGTGGGGTGGCACAGCAGGTCAGTGTCCCTTCAACAATACAGACCTTTACCAAACTGTACACGGCGTATACATTGTGTTTTTGTGTTTGTAGATGAAACATGTCAGAGTTTAAGCGCCTCAGGGAGGGACTTTCGAACTGTTGTTTTTTGGACCTTTGCATGCCTCTCAGTGAAGTGTCTTTTAACTGCATCTTTCTTAAGTTGAATCCGTTGTAACTTGTCTCTTGTGATTATGCTCCTCCTCAGACTGTACCATGCTGAAAAACTGCCCAGGACAAACCTGGTCTTCATCATCGCTGATGCAAAACACACCTGCAGATCTTGCGATACTAAGCCACTGATTCAGGAAGAGCAACAGTGTATCCTTTTGGCTCAATACAAGCTCAAGCAGAGAAGGCATTTGGACGTTTGCTCTTTGATGACCATTTCTACTTTCTATGCATGGCAAGAACAGGAGATGGTCCGTAAAATAAGATTTCTGATCTTTGTTGGCTGAATGCTGCGCAGGCTGCTCTGTGTCTGTGCAGCAGATGGAAGTGTGGGAGAAGTCTGTTCAAGTTTACAAACAGTCTTGATACACTTCAGCCTAAGGTCAATTATGACGTAATCTGTGTCAAAAGCACATTAATCTGGTATTGGGTAATATTTGTACAATTTTTGCACTGTTTCTATCATTTAAATAGTCATATAGATCCTCGCCATGTAACATTTTAGCCCAAAAATTTGTTTCTTTTTCATTGTGGGTGTTTTTTTTATTGCTCTGAAAATCATAGAAAAACGTGCATCCTTACTGTGAGCGGGCTTGCATTTCTACAAACCTGACTCTTACTTGGCCTGGAAGAGGGTCTCCACCTACTTGTCTCCATGGAAATGTTATTCCTTTGGCTATAATATTCCACAGTGTGGCATAAAATATATCTATTTTCGTGGAGAATGTTCTGGAGTATGGTTTTAAGCTTCTATTTCCATGGAATCATACAGGTGACATGCCCCCTCCACAAAGTTACACGGTGTTGCTTTAAGGTACATATATTGTACTATGATAGGAGTTTAAATCAATTTGCTGGCTCATTCCTGACCATTTATACAGCCGATGGACCAAATCCTTGTGAAATTGCCAAGACTCCTCGCTACAGGAAAGGCCCTGAATTGTGCTTTGATAAAAATGAGAGTGTAAGTACAGCACTGCCTCTGGTTAAGAGTTATTTGAAGTGCACCGCTCTGTCACTGTAGAAGTTTACACATCCTATTGCCAGGCTGCTGAAAAGTGAGACTCTTTATTCTTTACTTGCCCATCGAGAATAAAATGAATTTGGCAGAAAATCTGATGTTAAAATCAGAGAACCTTTTCCTATTAAAATAAGTGCCTAGAGACTACTGTGACTTTTTTAAAGTTTTGATTGCTACAGATATTTATCACTATGGCTTTGGTGACAGCATTTTAAAAATTCAGTGAAGATAAAACACTGACCAAATGGAATGTATAAATATGATTCACTATCGGTTTCTGGCAAATTATTCCTTCCTGATTTGAAAGACTTTGCACGGACATTCAAAAGATATAAAGAACAGTTTGATCTGCCATAACTTGAACCTGTGCATAAATAAAGTAATCGTAACTCATCCATGTAATAAACCAAGAGACATGTTCAAATAGTGAGTTAAGATAGTTTTTCCCCCTTCCCACAGTGTATAAGTAGTGAAATCTGATTATCAGAATTTTTACAATACCGGTTTTGAGCATGTAATATTTGGCGAAGAGTTTCCCACACAGGGACAAACACCCATCAAAAACAGTATTATTGAAAACCTTATATGAACAAACATGTTCTGGGAGTCTGTGTGTGAAATTCTTTTGCTGTACCACTGTTTGTTTTCCTATTCTAATCCTTCTCCAGTGTCTTGTCTGAATTAACACTTTCCCTTGTAGTGAATGTGTCTTGTGAATGTACTAAATCTGATGCTTGTGTTTTGCTTATACTTCTTGCTAACTATGAGGACTTTTGCTGCATGATTCTCTTTCTCTTGTCTTTTCCCTATTTCCTGCTCTGTGATTGGCTGTTGATGTTTAGGATGAGGTCATTTGCAGACGGAGCGCAGGCTCCCCATTGGCTTCTTCTCTGCTCATGTTACTGCTGCCACTGTTCATGTGCTGTTTCGGGTCAGTTCCATAACACTAGCACTCTTTTTCATTATTAACATTTGATTGTTATCATTCACTCACTTTCAGCGCTTTTGGCTCTCTGATTTTTCCACACTTTATGTTAAATCCTTTCGAACTAACTTTTCCAGATTTCCTCCTTGTGAGTGTCTTTTCCTATTCATCTTATATCTTATCTCTCCGTCCTGTCATTCATCTGTGCTCTATCACCATCTGTCCTTCCCTCTCTTTGACTCACCATGCCTCATTTATTCACAGGCTAACTTTTTCTCCATGCACCTGACTTTGAACCTCTTGTATCTCTGCCCATCTATCATGACACGTCTCATGCAATAGACCAGAATGTCCGTCTGGGCTGACGTCTGATTCCCAGTGCAGCCAGACATTTGTTTAAACACAAGGCTCACTTCCCATTTGCATCCAGACCTTTGTACATCTCTCTAACTGTTCTCGACATTTTTGTTCCTTTCCAAAATTATGATGGCCAGTCATTTCGTTTCTACCTCCCCAGATGTTAAGCATTCAGAGTAGTTCTTTTGTAGAGACACAATGTTTTAATAAAATTTCAAACAGACAGTTGTTTAATCTTGCATACCTCAGATTCAGAAGTGTTTATTGTTTCGCTTGCACCAATCACTAACTACTTTTCTGTGCTCCAGGAGGAGGACGCTGACTGTGGAGGGGCATCCAGCCTAAGTCCGTCTCTGTGGCTCATGGTGACCGTGCAGCTGGCTTTGCTCTGGGCTCTGAGCTCTAGACCAGACACTGTCCTATCGTGACCTCATTGTGATCTCCCAACTACTGTACCACCATGTGGACTCCCAGCAGGCAACGCTGCCACACAAGTGAAGACACAACAATCACATCCTTTTAGATGGTTTCAGAGGGTCAGTGAGGTTATAAACATGGATGTATCCGCCGGATGGTTTGAGAACTAGAACTGAACCGGAGCTAAAGCTGTACCCCTGAAGTCCCCCTGCCCTCTGAGATTAAAGGAATCCACAGATAATTTGGTTGGCCACGTTGGACCCTGAAAAAGAAAAGGGACTGCCTTTTGTTTAGTGTCAATAGGATGTTTTAATGATGGTGGTAAGATCAGCTATTTACTCAAGATACTGAGCAGTTTTACTAACCACTGCCAGAAACAATGCTGCTTTTTGCAAGCTTTATTTATTCTGTTTGCAGTGCAGTAGCTGGATATGATTTATTTATCTTATCTTTTTATTTTGATTAAGTGACTTGGATATAGAGAAGAATGCCAAATTGTGATAACACAAGCTTCATTTGTGCAATGGCGCTTCCAAGAACATTTTACTGTGTCTCTGACACTGCCCCCTATCACTAACTGTTCTTGCATATTTAGCATGAAAAGAAGGCTCAATACACTAAGCTTTTGTTCATCTTTGTTTGGCCAATCAATCCTCCAACTGCCACAGGCCACTTTTACCTGGTTACACACATGAAACACCCCTTATTTTGAATTGAAGTTAGAGTTTTGTTGCCATAGGTGATTCCTATTCAGTGGACTAAACTCTCTTGTGCCATGTAGACAGTGTGATCCAGATAAACTTTTTATCTTGTAGCTAATGAATGGAAAAGAGTCTGTTATTTACTTTGGGAATGAAGCAATGTTGTGATGCTCGACTGCCACATTTTCTACATATGATTTCTATCCAGCTTGTTTAGATTGAAAAGTAAAATTTACATGTGCATTTACTACTGCTAAATGGTATTGTGTAACCACTAACACTGATTAATTGTGGATAATGTACATTTTTTCTCTCTTTTTGACAAATGATGTCAAGTCAAGCAAAGGAACTAAAGAAATCATAGTCAGTGACTTTTCCTGCACTATTGAGGTGAACTAAGGGTGGAAAACATATCAAAAAATCTGCCAAATCTGACATTTTGTTACCTTGATACTTCTCCACTGCATTTTTTAATCCTTTTTTGTACTTATGTAATCTAGCTTTTAAATTTGTCTGGAAACCCTTTATTCAGTCTTCATTCAAGTCTGTGCTTTTGGTTTTAGCCTGTGAGAATTCATGATTTTATTTTTGTCCTTGATAGAATTGACAATCAGTAGTTTGATACATACAAACATATATGTTTGGTTGCTTAGTCCCATAAATGATTACTTTGTTTGGAAAAAAAAAAAATCAACTGTTGCAGATGATGCCTATGTAATCACTATAGACATTTTATGCAACTTTAACAACTACATTCAACTAAATTTTTACTCCATTAAGTGGCATTAGCCTGAGATAAATGTTAAAATTTATGATTTAATCTAGCATTTTTAAGACTTTAAAGTCAGGTTATGTAGCATATCTTCCAACCCAACTATTTCAGGTTGTCACGTTGTCTGTGTGCACTTTTCCAGCTATATTCTAACACATGTGGTGAAACTAACAATGCTGTTTGTGCTATTTAGTAAATATTAGACATAATATCAAGTGCCATATAGGACTCTCATGGAGAAACCTATTATCCTAATATTTATGCAATGCTACCAAGGCAAGATGTAAGTTTCCCTGTGCTGCATGATTGTGGCTGAGACTGATAAACTCACATATTTGGTATATGCTCCATCTGTAGAGTGTGATGTAGGAAGCATAATCTCCCAAGTGTCCGGCATCTGTTTATGATATGATACATATGGTACATATGGTATGGTCAGCTCTTACTGCCTTTCTCTTGGGGAGACAGCATTTGGCTTATCCCTGCTCTGAGTGAAACAACAGGTAGACCGGATTGGGCATTGTCATGTGGTATGCACTACTCACATGTTCTCATGTCTATTATTGGACAAAACACCTTTAAGACCATACTAGTGATTTCACATGTAGAAACCTACTGCCAAACTGACACTCCATTTTTGCAAGTGTAAATTTAATTTTGCCACTGATAGACTAAACCAGTAGAGGGAAAAAAACAACCATATAAAGAAAGTAATTACCTATTTTGTCTCCAACAGCTCTTACATTGTTTTGCCAAATAATGACATATTATGTGTCACTGATAATGTCCAGAGTAAAGTGAAACCAAAACATACACCTAATCATGCAATCAATGCAATGAGATACTTTTCCCTTGAAAAGGTGATTGCATTGTAAGCATCAATAACAAAGCACACACTTGTAATGGTAACCTCCAAACTGGGAGAATGTTAATATGTTGAATCCTGGTATGGTCCACTATTTAAGAGTGCATGGGTATTTAGGGTATCAATGGCCAAAAGAGCTACGTTGTTTATATTGATACTTAAATACTCAGCGCTATGCTAAGAAAATATTGATGAGCATGTACTGTTCTGCTGGTAAGTGCTCCAATCGGATGCTGTCACCTCAGGAATAACCTCCTTCTCAGTGTGATTTGATGTGTTTTTGATTCTGTTGGTGCTCTGTTTTGACTGTGTGGATTGGCCTTTTATTTATGGAATCTTGGAGACTGCTTAATGTGTGTTTACTTTGTGTCTGTTACCTTAGATTGGCAGGCATGTCAGTCACTTTCTCTGCCTTGATATTTGAAGGCAGGCTCTGTATGAAGGCTTAGACAGATTACTTCCCGTGGGCCTCTTTGTCGGTCTCCCTGATTGTGCTTTAATAGTCTTGTAAAAAATTTGTATGAAATGATGTTGTTCTTACAAAAAGAAAAAAAGTACAATGTTTATAATCCTAGGAGGGAAATGTGTTGTGAGACAAAGATATATTCAAAATAAAGTTTATGATTATTATCCATTGTATTCTCTTTTGATTGTCACAAAACATTTTCTTTTGTGGTTAAATCGCTGAATTTAATGAAAATGGAAGAAGAACCCAAAAGTCCTATATTACCAACTCAATACTCAACTGGCAGCAAATATTACAACTCAACAAAAGTTACTTGAACATACAGTAGAATTTTAATGGCTATATTTTTTTACATTTATATCACTACTGAAAACAGTGTATTACTCAAGAAAAATAATTTAGTTTCTCCAGTGATTGAACGCTGCTTGCTCACCATCTAGCCATCCAAAAGTGTGTAAAAAGAGAAGGAAGCGCTTTTAGTATGCTCTCCCGGTGTCTACCCGACATCATTTCAGAATTTCGGCCAAAATCAACAGTGTTCTGCAATAGAGCTGAGGCAGACGAGGTCCTCAACACTGGATTTAGCCAAAGAACTTATCCATTAACAATGACCCAGAATCTCCCTTGGCTCATAAACTGACTGTAATTTCTCCTCTCCCTGTTGTATGTTGATGGTAAGTGACTTTCTCGTTAGTGCTGCCTGCTTTACAAAAACCTTAAACCAGCTGTGCTCAAGTCCAGATTCCCCCAACCCCAAAGTCAATCGACTGGCTCATTTTACCCTTTGCTTACTTTATTATGGACATTAAAATTGTGGCTCATGGTTCGGCACAGGTCCCTACGAGTGGCATAGAAAGAGCTAAATCCCTCAGGTGCTCAGGGACACTTTATATAGCACCAATTAGCCTTTTTAGTATTTATTTAAAATGTTAAATATGGCTTTTATTGTAAGTAGCACATCTGGAGAACGACTGTACAGAGACCAATAATCGAACATTGTGTATTTTTCTGAGCCAGAGACAGAAAACACTGTTTACACTGACTAACGAAATAGCACTTTAGGTAAGTAGGATTTTATCGTTGAAGGTTAATTCAAAAAATCATATTTTAACCCTGTTTAAAAATTGCTCTATTTTTGTATCAACATCTGTGATTTTTGTTAATCAATTTGTCAGTTTATCAGTTTTTGGAAGAAAGATTTACCACATTTAACACTGAGCAGAAATGTATTTATTCTCAGGTTTTTTGCGTACATTTTAAATCATTGCCTGGATCCAGGAATTTTTGCCACTGAGTAACCTTAATATATTTCAGAAAGGGTATTATATACATATGGAGCTTAAAGGTCCTATATTACAAACAAAGCAAAACTGACTCTTTAAGCTTTAAGCCATGTTATAATGTTGGTACCTCCTCAAAAACATGTTTCATTCACACATAATCCTGTGTTACTAGGCTGTCTATATCTCCAAAGCTCAAAATTCTCTGTTCCTTCTAGTGAAGGTGTACACAGTTTAAAAACACAGTGGAACACTTCTTGTTATTACCACATGACATCACAAGGTGGAACAGAGTGTTTTCTATTGGAAAGAAGAACTTATCTTAAATATGTAGGGTTTGTATGTTAAGCGTTTGAGTCTCATGGTTTTTAGGTATTGTTGCAATTACTCTCAGGGAGATATGTCACATCTCACTTTATTTGAGAGTTTGTAATCTGTTTTTTATTTGACTTTGGCCATATTTATTGTGCTAAAATCAATGTTTCCAGTAACAAACCCCATGTCCTTGGACCACACTTCACTGTCTGTTTTGGATGAGTTAAAATGGCAAGCGCTCATTGAGGATATCCTGTCTGTGGACTACATGACTGAGTACCAGAGCAGTAGTAAATAAGTAGGTTTACGCTCAAGTTGATCTCTGTTTTGTTTTGATTGTTATTCCAAACTGTGTGTCCCACTGTCACTGATTGAGTTTTGGCTTCAAGACACAGTAGGTTTTGTGTAAATAAGAAGAGTTTGTTGTGAAACTTCAGCTAATAACGGCCAATACTCCGTTAGATTTGTTTTCCCACATTTGGCTTTTCAAGTACTGGGGTGACACACCATAGGACATACACAAACTGCAGTGTACAAATAATCAACTGTTATTAAAGTCAAACTAATATTGTTGTTGACTAGATGAAGTTTAACTCACTGACAAGTTGTTTGAGTCCAGGGAAGTTTTGAGGCAAACTGTAATTAAATCGAGAAAGCTCTTCCCTAAATATGTAAACATTTCAAAACAGCCCTTCATTCGTTTTCTACATATTGTTCAAGATACATTGCTTGGTTGTTAGATCAAAAGGTCTGTTCCCCCAAAGCGCCTATTTGTTAGACAATAATATAACTTTTGCAACTGATTCTTTTATACAAATGCTCCACACACATCCCTCCTCTCTCCCACAAACTAAACTCATTTGTACCCACATGTACGCAGTAAATAATTCTGTCTTCATACAATACGTTTACAGAGAAGAAATGTCAGCTTTGCGGTCTGTGGTTGGTTAAAGCACAAAACACAGCACAAAAAGCAGAGAGTGGGACCACCAGCGCATTGTTCAGATGCTGTCTTGATCCTCATATACACCATGTCCTCCTGATTTTGGTCCAGAAGAGACGTTTGTAACTGCCCCTATCCCAAATGAGGTCAATGGCGCTTCTTTTAAACATTTTCAAACAGTTCAGTGTTTGGCTCCAGCTCAAGGCCCAGTCACAAGTGCTGTAATAAAGATCTTGTGACGCTTATTAGACACAAAGGGTTTCATTTCAGGCACCCTCAGATTGATATGTTTAGCATATCATTTCTCCCCCTCACTATTTCCACTTTTACTGTTCTAGCTCAAAAAACGTCTGCAGCCTGAGGGCCAGCAGTCCCCTGCATGCAACCTCTACATTCTTACGGCTTTTTTAACATATTAGATTACAGTGATAGAGATTACAGTTTGGGAATGGCATTCTCTCAACCTGGAATAAACTAAATGGCTCCAGGTAGGATTAAAGAAATCTACAAGTGGAAGGAAAACATATTGATTTCTGGGATTTCCATAGTATCATTTTGGCTGCTATAAATGTATGGGTTTTGTTAGGGAATACCAGAATAATAACTAATAAAATTGTACTGGTCATAATGCACAGTCAATTACAACACAGTATCAATATAGCGTTTAGATGTACAGAAGTCTTATGTAGTCTTCTTCAGTATGTCCTTCAATATGACGTACTACAGAGGTTATTTAACTTCTTCATGTAAAAGCATCACAAGAGCTTGGACAGGCAATACCATGTGTGACAATGCTATATATGTAGAATGTTCAAGTCTCTCTTGTAAATAAACTAGATTGTCTCCTGCCTTTTTATATCGTATGGACTACTTGTAAAACTTCTACAGCAGGTTTAGAGGGAAAAAAGTCGTGATAGCTAAATATTTATAAATATTTTAGATGTGCACGACAGAGAATATTATACTTGTGGCCATACCGACTTGTCAAAGCCTGATCCCGTCAGATCTCAGAAGCTCAGCAGGGTCGGGCCTAGTTGGTATTTGGATGGGACACTGGGAAAATCAGGTGCCACAGTCACAAAAACAAAACAAAACTGTTGTGTCATTAGGCAAGGCACTTCACCCACATTGCCTAGTATGAATGTGGTGTGTGTGTTTGTTGTTTCCGTCAGTCTGCCCCAGGGCAGATGTATGGAGGCTCAAACAAATAACATTTCATGAAAATAAAACATTGTTGATTCCAAATATTCTCAAGCCATTTCTCTCCAAAACATCTTGATTTAATGTTGTTTACCTGCTCTGTTATTTAGATCCGCCTTTGTGATTCATTTATTTGTCTTTATGTGTTTGTTTGTTGTAATTGCTGCCGTATGGTAGCACAGACTTATCATGGACCTTTCATGTTGTTCTCCGACCACAACACTAAATTTATTTTATGAGACCACAAAAACAATAGACACATATGCAACGGTATCAGGATTAGAGGCTTTTGATGTCTCACTGTGTAATTCTTAATTTGCTATATGTTTATGTACTTAAAGATATAATAAAATCCCACTTTTGTGAAGTCAGTCTCGTCCATTTAATTTGAACAGGTGGCCAGGCCATATTATACACAGTTAGTCAACAAAATGCGTGTTTAAAATATTACATGAATTTTGAGTGTCCAAAAACATGCATTACACTGAATAAGCAGTAGTCAAATTGAAGTCCAAGTAGCGGTAAGTATTTTGTATTTTAGGTTCCAATATTGTAATTTATTTCCATATATTGTCTCAATATCCATATGCAGTTGGATAAGCTGGTGAGGAAGGCAGGTAGTAGGTGCAGAGCTTGACTCTGAGGCCCTAAACAAGCCAAAGCATGGATAACCCCCATCACCCCCTCACAGCACCATCACCGGACAGGAGAGCACCTTTGGGTACAGGCGCTTGTCCCTGTTCTGCTTCATGGACAGACTCTGGAAGACATTTGTCCCACATGTCATACATCTGTATGACGCATCCTATAGCTGATGAATGCAAGAGGATGGACTGCTATGTTGTTTTGTTTGTTTCTATGTTGCTGCTGCCGAATTTTTAATTTCCTTTGGTGTTAATGTAGTATCTCTCTATATAGTGTGCACGTTGAAATAGTGTTGATTGAGAATTGATTGAAAATAACCCCAAACTGCTGGCATTGCACAGTATTACCAGGTGAGCCACAGTGGCGCCTCTAAAGTAACAACTTGTTTGATTCACAAAGGACGCTTGCACTCTCAGCACCCACACCTTCCTATGACTCTTGTTTGGTTTGGATTAAGACAGCAACTAACACAGAGTTTCCTGTTAGTGATATGATTTTATATTCGTAATGTTACATAATCCAGACAGAAAGTGGGGCAGACATCTCTTATAGTGTGAGTTATTTCCTGTGGGCTGCAGGTGTCTGGTCATCAGAGCAGCCATAACAGCACGTGTGTGGGTTAGAAACACATTATTCTTTTCTACTGCAGCCAAACCTCTGCTGGGGCTAAACACATGTCACATACACATGGCTACCAGCCCACACACACTTCACAGGCTCACAAATAGTATATATATTAACAGATTGGATGCACTTAGTCCACTTAGTCCACACTCAAAGTTGACTGAGCTGACTCATTCACAGAGCTGCAAAGCCTGCCAGTTCACTCACACACACTCATGGTTAGCAAAGGAGAGAGTAACATGCAAACACCACCACAGCACCGCAACAATTACACAAATCAAAGGATTGCGTGCACTGTGGTTACATGTGTGGTACAGTAAAAGAGAAATAATGAGTCAGGGTTAGCCATGTTGTTAAAGTACTTATACTAACAAAGGGTACTAGAATAGAATTTAGACATTGTTGTCGCTTTCTGATTTAAACCCTATTAACTGTGTGCGATTATAGGTGTTCCCGGGGTCTTTTCATGGCTCACTTAATGGGCTCATATTACGTTATTTTCTGTTCTTCCCTCAAACAGAAAGCACTCAGTTTCACCTTGTAATGTCATATGGTTATACACGAAGTGCTCCACTGTGTTTTTAAACTCCATACAATTTCACTACTATTATTTACATTTCTGCCCTAGATGTGCCCATCTCTACTGATCAAAAGGTTAAAGGAAGCTGAAAACTACCACTACATGACATCACAAGGTGGAACAGAGCATTTTGATCTTTGGAGATCTAGACAGAATAATAATGAAGGGTTACTCAAACATGTGTGAATGAAACAAAACACAACTCCAGGTATGTTTTTAATGAGGTAACAAGATTCTAAAATGGGTCAATTTTGTGTAATATAGGACCTTTAATGGAACATAATGTACTGTTTCAGTTCAGATCAGTGTCCTATATTCCAGGACCTTAGTTATTGTTCTCTTGCCAGATAAATCCATACTAAAATCCACTGTAGGATTTTCACCATGCCTCTCCATGTTTCAGGCCCAACTAAGACCCATGCAATCAGGTTTGTTTATTTCAGTGATGCATGGGAAACAAACAAGCTCAGTGGTCATTTAGAAAAAAAGAAAATTTCTCACATCTAAAAATAACAGCATTTAGTACTATGCTCATTGTATGTTTTGGTATCTTTCTTTTTACTGCCATGACTGTTTTAATATGCACAGACCACATGTTGAATCCACCTCTCAAACATACCTATTGAAACTCAGGAAGATAAGTACAGAACAAGGCCCAGACTACACTTCTTATATAGTATCGAAGAAGTGTGTGGTCTTGGCTGGCCTGGCAAAACTTTTCTTTCAGGAAGGGAAGAGCCAAAAAGGGAAACTGTGTTTAAATCTTGAGATAACTTTATTGAGATGTTGCTGGACTAGCATGAAATTTAGTTTAACCTATAACAACATTGGCTGCTGCTGAGCAATGCTTTTGGTTTTGATATTGCAGAAATGTTGAAAAGAGCTACAGGTGTGTGTTAGTGATGACAGCATAGAGGAATGCTCTGCAGCTGCAGAACAAGACATAATACTCACAAATAAAATGTCCATAAAGACAGCACAATATTCACTGCAAACATCCGTTGTAATTTTATATCATAACTCTATATTTGTAGACTTATAAACACAGGAAATGCTTCAGAAAATGTCCTAATCTGGGTTTTGATCCAAAATCTTGGAAGCCATAGTTTGTGCGCATAGAGAAGCAACTGCTGTCAAATCCATCTGGGACATTCATGTTCTATGGTAACCGTGCTAATTACTGGTTGCAATTCGACAGTTTCAAATAAAATTAACCCTTTGCAACTTACTGGTGCTACTTCATTATAGGCTGATGCTTTGAGTGCCCTGGTGAATGTGTCCCACATTGTCAGTGTCACTGACGTGTGTCTGTGTGTATGTTGAATGCAGGTCAACCCTGGGTCTGGATAATTTGCCACACATGTAACCTGACTCCATTGCAGTCTACGCCATGCACGTTTCAAAGCTGCAGGAAATCTATTAGCACCTGGTGAGACCCCTCCACCCCTCCCTGTCCTCTCTCTCCCCCAGTACACCCTACTACAGCTCTCTCGCCCATCTCACCTCTGGCTGCCCCACCTCAGTCCATAAAACCCCACATGAAGGCTGCAGTCCTGCTGTGCTGCTAAAGCCTGTAGATTAGCCCATGTGTATCCAGCGCGTGTGTGTGTCTGCGGTATATACCGCACACACTCCTCTCCCATTCAACAGAGTGTGACCTCTGTGGGTCTATGTGGACCTGTCTTTTACACACGTGGAGCCAGTTAGCAGTGAATGAGGTGCCAGACATTCATGCAGCAGCTGCCATACAAACAACTGTATGAGATATATTTTTTTTTATTTCATTTGGACAACAGAAAGAGAAAATAAATAAATAAAAATAATCATATAAACATCATACATTATGTCTTTAGAGAGGAAAGAATACAGTCCCTTTACAAATTAACTCTTAAGAATGACAAATATTGGTGTGGCTGGTACATGGACATTTAGACTTTTTTAGGGCAGTAACAACACATATTTTATAACCTCCTTATTCAATTTCAAATACAATTTGTCATTAAGTTGCACAGCAAAATAGGGTTGTTAAATTCCTGTTTAGATTAACCATAAGAAGTAGACTTGTGCAATGCTGCAGAACACCCAGAGGTAACAAATGTGTAATATCGTTTAACAGTCTTGCATTGTGTCTGGGAAACATGAATTAACAGATTTATAGAAGTGCACATGTGTGGGCCAGATGCAACAAGAGAAATCATTTTGCTCATGTATCATTTCTTTATCTGATTTATCTGGAAAGGCTGCATACTAAAATCAGGAATACTTTGGCTCCCACAAGCAAACATTTCTTAAAAATGGATAGTAGAGTAATCACATCACCACTAGGACATCAGGCTGAATGGAATATTATAGTTGTGCTGACAGTGGAGCGTATTTCTTGTTGAAATTAGAGGATCAGATCATATCCACACAAGATTTAATGTAATCGCATGATGACTTTGGGATTGCTGCTAGCATGAAGAAATGTAGTGATGCTTCACTGTTGGGGCTGTCATTCTGGACCCATGGCCCCTTTAACCACCATCAAACACAGAATCACACTGACAATGCCAAGTCTAGCCACTGTGCCAATTTAAAGACCCTATTCATCCATTCACACTCAAGCATTCCAATACTGATTTACACATACACTGGAGGCAATATAGCCCAAAGAGGAAGGAATGGGACTAAAACCCCCCTAACCTTTGGGGCTGGCTGTACCTATGATTCTCTGTAGAAAAAAGGAGACTTATTATGCTAAACAAACCTTTAGCTGCTGTTGACCATGTTACAGCATCATTAGCTTACTCAAAATTCTGATTGACATGCATATTTGAGCAGTCATGCATTGTCCTGCATTTGAGACTTGAGTGCTCAGAAAAGAAAATCAGTTTTCACCTATCCCTTATCCCCACCCACTGCTGTACTTACTTGTGATTATTCAGGCTATAATTCCAGCTCTGGGTCATACATGTAGGGTTCAAAAATTTCACATTGCCATTTTCGAATGGCAGTAGAGGCGTGGCCAGTCAATTCAGCAGTTTTGAACAAAAAGTCAATGAAAATTTACAATTATTAACCAACGCTGTGGTTTAGAAATAACATGAGGCAAAAATGATGATCTATACATATTACAGTTAAATACTATACCTGAAAAAAGCATAGTATGTCTTCTTTAACAGTAAATCTAACTTCAGACCTACCACAACGTTTTAGAAACCCAAACCCAAACAACCTTAACCCCACATGTGAACATAGGTTTACTTAAGCTTATCTTGTCTTTAACTATTACTTTGTGCACACTGTCTTTTAACCTGCTGCTAAATTTCATTATCATAGTCAGCTGTGTTGATGGACATTAGGGCTTTCGAGTGTGCTAACCAGCCCACTATCTAAACCTGTAATTGGATTTATGTGCAAGAATGTTTTCCAAAGCCACACTTGTGAAATAGGCCCACATCTGCTGGCCATTAGCAGTGGACATAACATACAACAGAGAGAGGAAAGCCCCCGACGCCTTGATTCATTGGACCGCTGTGCGCCTTTTATTGCAGCTGAGGAGTAGACTTCAATGCGGCCTCCAAGCTTAGTGAGCCCTGCTTTATCTCTTTTGGTCACTTCACTCTGCAGGTTTAGATTTCATGTTTTTCCACCTGCCACTCAATCCCTCAGTCACCTTACTATCTTCAGGCCTTGTTTTACTTCACAAATTGGTATAGTATTTGTGTGTATTATTTGAATTCAGATTTCTTGCACAATATTGCAAAAAAGACAAAGGCAAGCAGTATTAATCGAGGGACTATTGTATATATGTTATTTTGATTAATTAGTTCTCCTTAAGCTTGTTTCTGTTAGAGGTCACATTCTTATCAGTGGCCCTTGATTACACTCATAAACAGTGACTTTGTGAGTAGTGTCTTAGGTAAGTTACACTGGTACAGGTAACCTGTCAGAAACAGTGGCCAGCTGAACTTAGATGCCAGAAACTACCTGCCAGATTTGCCTGCTGTATTTTTAGATTAAAACGAAAGCCCATCCAGGCATACAGAGAACATGCAATCAGCACAAGAAAGGCCAAACTAGGAACTGAACCCAGGACTTTCATGGCAGGAATGCTCACCATAAACTGGGTCTGATCTAGGGATGCAAATCAAGTTACATAATCACAACATACAATAGTGAAAATCACAGCATTTACTTATATACATGTTGCAATTGCTTGTTGCCTTAACAATACATGAAATCTAGAATTGAAACAGGCAAATAATATTATTTTTTGTCTTTTCATAGTTTCTTCCTATTCCTCATTCCTCACTCTGACTTTCTCTCCCCTCTGACTGTGACTGGTCATTCATCTATGTCAGTACAACTTCCAACACTCAACCTTTCCCAAAGCAAGGATGTCCTGTCTCTTGATCTCTCGGTGGGCACGAGGCGAAGCGAGCACCCCGTGACCCCTCATCTGTCATGTGTGGGGGGAAAAGCACCTTCCTAATTGGGGGGAAAGCGTTGAGGCTGGGTGCTGTTAGGGAGCTTGTTATTGTAGTGTCGCTGAGGTCAAAGGGGAAAAAGGCTAGATCGCACTGATGATTATAATCTCCTAAACTCCTTCAGGCAATGGAGAGGTAAGTATTATGTTAGCAGTTTTTAATGTAGATAAAGCATTACTTTAGCAGTTTTTAATGTAGATAAAGTATTATTTTAGCAGCTTTAGGTGAAAGAGAAACTGACACTGTTGCGTGTTGATAACAGATTGAGACATTGAGAAGTAATCATACTCACAAACACTTAAAGAACCTAAGGATATTTTTGGCTAATCATTCTTCTGTGCAAAACTAGGCGTATAATTACAATCATTAAGGATGGTCTGATAAGCATTGATATAAATACAAAATGTATTTCCTCTGATATAATATAATTAGCTTTTTATAATGCTCATGTAAACATAAAGCCTCCTTGTTATTAGCTTTATGGCTCTTCTATTTCCGTTTGAAATAGAAAAATAAATCTGTAGAAAAAATACTAGCCTGATATAACAGGATTTTTTTTTACCTATACCAGTATATGAAACCGTATCAAAACCATACCAATGTTAGCACCCATCTCCAACAATCATATAACATGCGTATAATGTTAATATATTGTAGTTCTGACAATGCTGAAGTCATGGTTTACTTTCACCACTAATCTTGCAGGAACACTATCATGGAACAGGCCCTTGAGACCACTTACTCGGTTCTAGGCAGTTTTTGAGAGAACTAATGTGATACAAACCACAAAATCAAGAGTGAACTAGCTTTGGAGGTTTGCTATTGTTGGTACTGGAATGGTGCTGCTGAGAGAAAGCCAGTTATGTGATAGTGAGTGCTGACAGGGTCTGGCCTTGAGATCTGCTTCTCCTTCTGTAATGATGAATGTGGCACATCTCCTACAGTTCAAGGCTCATGACTTCCCTTTCCACACTCCTTTACACAGACATGCAGAGGTAGGTGCACTGAAAGAAAAAAGGTTAAAATAAGCATTTTACATATGCTGAACAGCTACTGTTGAAAAATCAAATCAAAGTCAAGGTGAGGACCCCTGTTGTGTGTAAGCTTAGACTAGACACACTTCTCCCTCACAAATCCGTATGTTATTTGACTATCCCTAGGAAAATTGGTCAAATGAAAGTGTTAAAGTGACCTTTAGCTGCTGTTGACCATGTTACAGCATCATTAGCTTACTCAAAATTCCAACATGCGTATTTGAGCAGTCATGCATTGTCCTGCATTTGAGACCTGAGTGCTGAGAAAAGAAAATCTGTTTTCACCTACCCCTTATCCCCACCCACTGCTGCACTTACTTGTGATTATTCCAACTATAATTCCAGCTCTGTAGGGTTCAAAAATGTCACACTGCCATTTTCGAATGGCACTAGAGGCGTGACCAATCAATTCAGCAGTTTTGAACAGAAAGTCAATGGAAAAATTTCAATTATTAACCAATGCTGTGGTTTAGAATTAACATGATGCAAAATGATGATCTACACAAATTACAGTTAAATACTATACCCTCACAAATCTATATGTTATTTGACTAAATGAAAGAGTTAAAATGTCTATTTTACACATCACTGTACAACTTTCCATACCCTAATTACCAACAGACATGACTGACATCTTGATTCCCCTGCGTTAGGCCAGGGACTGTGAGTGAAAAAAAAATCATGCAAGTTAATACTCCCATTGCTTTGGTCTGTTATGAAAGAAACCACCTACCTCCAACATCTTCTCCCTCTAAGCATAATCGTCTGTCAAAGCTAACTTATTTAGCCCTCACTTGTTGAGGTATGTTGGGCCTGGTGCTGCTGCAGTTCAAAAGGTACCAACCTCATTTTCATTTAGAGTCTGGGTTTCCTCTTCTGCCCTGACACTGATTGACGTTGTGGGCGAGATGTGTGGGGTGTGCTGTTTGCTGCACCTTCTGGACGACTACCTCAGAGCATGCAGAGTGCTGGACACCTGTTCATATGTGCGCACACCAAAGGGAACTGGAAGGACCACAGAAAATCAAATGACCTGCACGCGCCTTAATGAGGAAGGGCCCAGTGCCTGGCATTCACTGCGGATTGCTTTATTCTTCCGTTCTCTCTAGAGACTTTTAAGCAGGCCGCCTGTTAACAGCTAAAGTGTGGATTTCCTGTCAAAAGAGGGTTAGGGCCCAACAAAAGTCCAGTACATTGTTCCTAAATAGGATCACTTCCAGCTGCTCCCCATAAGAATACGCAGACGCACAACTTTTAATATCTTCTAATATGCCTCCAGGGAATGTGGGCTATACCTTAAAGATTTTAATTTGAAATGACTAGTGACCCTATATACAATGTTTATAGTACTATAATCAAAGTAATATTCAAGTGATAAAGATAAGAGCTACGCTAGCAATTTCCCTCTCTTTAACCCCTGGTAAATACAAAGCCATTTTATTAGATGTTTAGCTCAGCAAACTTATAATAATATACTAGCAGTGTATTTGTCTTCATACCTCCTTGTCCTGTGGGATTTCTTAGTTTGATCAACAAAACAAATATTTCTTTGGTTTCGGTTAGACATAACTCTTCTTCATGAGTGGATTTTCATGAGAACTGTGCGACTCCATGCCAGTCTAAACCCATTAAAAAAAATAAAAAATAAAAAAATTTCTACTTAACTTATTTGACATTCATCACCACTAGCACCTGTCCCACATTTTGACAACTGACCTATTTTGAAAATCAGTGCTTGCTGAATGTGCCCCATTGTGTGCAGTTTTCTTCTGTGTTTATGGAAGATTCCTTTTCTGGGACTTTACCTGTTTCCTCATTTTGCTCAAGGACACTCTTCTTTTCCTTCTCCACCTGTACTTCATCTGTCTGTGAAGTGTGTTGCAACTGCACAGCCCTCTCAGGATTCAGTCACTATACTTAAGGCCAAGAGCTCCTTGGCAAATGCCTCAAAAATCCAATCTGCCTTATAGTCTAACTGTTTCTGAGCCAAAAACACAAACTAAAGAAATGACTGTCTAAGCAAAAGCTGATAGGCCTGAGAAAAACGCAGTTTTTTTGTGAATAATGTATTGTTAGATGGAGTGACGGGTGGGGGGTTGGCCGACGACTAAACAATACAGTAGCAAAATTATTTTAAAGTAAGGTAAACGTTTGAAAAATCAAATCATGATTGCTCAAAATGCGTTTTAATTTGAAATTTGCTACCGGATGTTGAGTAGGCCTAACTTCAAGGACTTGATGTTAGTAATGAGGTGCGCTGAGAGCGCAGTACAAAGTGGAGTAAAAGGGGGTTGAACCGAGGACGTGTGGATCGCTGGAAGTCTCTCATCAATTTGAGGAAGACGAGACTCGTCCTGTTCAGTCAGTCGCACTCCACACACGCTTCAGTCCATCTTTGGGTATCTAACCATGAGGATTTACGCATCCATTTACCAAGCCTTGTTCTGCGCACTCCTAACGGCTCTGCACTCAGGTAAAACTAATAATTAATTGTCAGCATTTGTGATTGTCGTGTGTCAGATTTTATTTTTAGCATGGTTAAAAAAAACTAAACCTAGCCATTATCCTCCACAAAATCATGAATGAATAACCTTTAAACATTAAATGTGCAAATTAGAGATAAAAGATGATACGTTGTTAAGGTATGATATCCAAAGTGGTCTACTACTATTTAATCACAACTTTATTAGCTACTAACTTCTTGACTCAGTTGCTTGCCCATGTTTGCCTGTGTTTGCTCTCACTTGTTGAAATTGTGCCCGCCACCACTTGTGTCAGATGTCTCAGATTGCGTTGAGACGCAACAGTCCCGTGCCTGAAGGCGTAGGTGCGTGCGCGCCAAACCGCTCGGTTTGCAACTGCTTGGGTATATAAGACGCCATTCAACTTTTATAAAGGTCAGAATAATTTGTGCAACAAACACTGGTGTAATACTCTAATACTGTAATGTGGGATGCCAGATTAAGACTAAATCTATTTGCAACATGCAAGGTTGCATGAGCTATCGGGTCAGTCACTGAAACACCTGCATTGTATGTGCTTTTGATGTCTGGACATTATGTGCTCATTATGGCTGTCATCTCAATGAAACATCACATGGCACTGAATAAGTCAGTGGGTCTCCACCAGTTTGCACCTAGTTCTGACCCTGACCTCTGACCTCACTGGAAATGGGGAAACAAAAGTTGAGAACACGATTCTAGCTTAGGTATTCTGTGCCTGTCTCACCAGAGACGTTTGTAAGGAAGAGGGGTGGAGGGTGAACATCTGGACAAAAAGTCCAGTTCCCCATCTCTCTGAAGCAGATGTAATGTCTGCTTAATTCCTAGACAGAACCTGCTTCTCTCTTGTACTTCCATTGAGCAGCTGTGCCATGAAGTGATCTAGTCTGACTATGTTGGGGCGAAGTGTGCTTTGGTAAAGCGTAGACTAAAGGTGGCCTCAGTGATTCTTTCAAATTGAAGTGAAAGCAAGGTCATTCCCTCATCATATCTACATTTTTCTCAGCCAGATTGGAGAGCAATTTCTGCCACTTTTTATTAAATCTCGTCACTCCTCCGTAGCACTGATCGAGCAGCTTTAATTCTAATCGTCTCCCTGAGTAAATGTTTGGGATGTGAAGATAGCAGAGGTCCGACTGCGAGAAGAGGAAGAGCCTAAGTGAAATCTAATTGAGCAGCCTCGCCAGACATCAGGGCTGGAACAACAGTGTGATGAGTGCCAGATGTGGTCTAGTGGAGCCTAAACATTAATAACACGTCCACCCCAAAAACCATTTTCAACCATGAGGAGCCACAGTTTACAATATCCTAAGTACACGCAACGCCTAGGGTTGGATCTTGGCACTGAATTTCTGTAACTTAGTAGCATAAGAGATTCATCTGAAATTGATCCCACACTTTACCCTTATTATAAGAAAGAGGAAATGACTGCAAATAAATGTGGTGCATCTGAAGCTTGTGGCCTCAGGAGACAGCAGAGTGGAGACATGCTCTGTGAAGGATGTGCGTCTAACTTTGACCACTAAGGTAACACATGATGGATTTGTATTACAAAGGATTCATAGGTAAAATATAGTTGTGTCCTGCTTTTGAACCCATTGGATCTGCTATACTATGTGTGCAGTGGACTCTTTGTGTTTTTGTTTGAAGTTTGTCTTCCAGAGAACTGGTTTTAAAAGGTCTATAAATAAAAGAATGATTTATAATACTCAGTTTCTTTTCCACTGTTGACAGCTCCATATTATGCACATGGGCCATTTCACTCTAAAGTGTTGGATGCCAATAAAGGAAAGACAGAAGATAGGGTGACACTCAAACTTTCCTGCAATCCCCAATTACTCCTTTTTTGTGTCAAATCATGATGAAGTTACTGTAGTTAAACAACAGGGGGTTTAATAAGACTTTAATGGTTGGCCTTAGAGTTCACTGTTAAGGCTCATAAAGTTAGAAATAGCCTCCCTCTGGAATCTCAGATATCCATAAAATATATATGTAATAATAACAAAAAAAATGTAAATATACAGCAGAGCAGTAAAACATACTACTGGATTATTTTGGACAATGGTCCATGGCAGTAAAATGTAAGATATGTTCCATGACCATCACAAAGTGAGACTGTATGTGTTTGGATTGATATGACTCTGGTTTTGGCTGTGTTCTCAGTTTAGGGCATTTTTAAACTTCACAGGAAGCCACAATCATCTGAAGTACTACAGCAGGAGGTGTTTCCACATGGACACACTTCTGCTCTATGAAATAGTGTGTTACTTCAATATGGGCCGCAAAGATAAACCTAAGATATATAAAAAGTTTAGGGCTTCACTGGGCCTGCACAGCAGTCATGCATCAGAACAGATAGTAGCATGCCATCTCTGCATCTGGAGAAAACTCTGAACTAACTCTGTAACAGGAGGCCACACAGTGAGATAGATCTTATCCAGGCTCACTACGTCCTGTCATTTCTCACCTGTGCTGAACTCTACTTGCTGTTAAAAAGTATAGGGTTGTAAAAATAATGATTTTACAACTACTATTAATTTTCAATAGAATTCAGTCTAGTGTTCCTGTGTGTTTTAGGTCACTGCAGAAGAAACCACCAGTGTTTACAGAAGTATGAGAAGACAGAGAGCCACATGTTGGCTTGCACAGACTGCTCACAGACCCCTTTGGTACGAAACAGTCGATCACCTGAGCACTGTGCCCGCAAGTGCAAAAAAGCAAAGAAAAACTGCAGGTGAGTTAGGCTTCTTTTGGACATTTGTGCTTTCTATGGCCATGCTTTGTCTGGCTTATGGTTAGACTTAGATTATTTATTTGTATTCTTTTGCTCTCTGATTGACTCTTTACAGGGCTTTCAACTTTCAAAGACACAGCCAGAAGTGCTACTTGCTTCCATTTGACCGCTTTGGCACTGATGTGCAGAAGCAGAGCAACTCCAACTTTACGCTGTATGAGAAAAAAGGTAAATTTCATTGATGGAATCTTTGTGATTAAAGTAAGCCACTAGACATTCTTCAGTCATTGCTTTGAATAGCAACAGTGAGAGGGTTTCCTCTCATGTCAACTCTCACACTAAAGTATTTACAAAAACTCTTCGTTGTGACATTTACTGAACTCAAGGAAGTTTTCTGTTAATAATAACACACTAGGACACTTGAAGGCATCTCCATGTCCAAACATGGTAAACAGAATATATTCCAGGTGGTCAATGTTGTGCATGTAAGCAGACTTTAAATTATATCCAATGAGGAACAAAAAAGGACGGAAAGACAGGACCATAGACTTGTAGATGTTTGTAGTGATCTTAATCTGCTTGCCCCCTCTCAGATTATATAAGAGAGTGCATCACTGGGACCAACAACTACAGAGGTCGTAGGTCATGGACCAAGTCAAACATCACATGCCAGGCTTGGTTTGATAACATCATCAATGAACACACGTAAGTCTCTTTTGCAATAGCAAGAAGATGGTATTACGAAATTATATGTCCAAACTTTTGTTTAAATATGAACAATGACTGAACTACTAAAAAATAAATAATTGTCAAAGAGAAGACACCTCAGACTCCATAGTAATAATGTATTACTGTAGTTACATTTGCATGCATTTATCCTGTTTTTTTTTTTTTTTTTTTTTTTTTTTACCTCATTCATATGCCCACAGTGTACTTCTTGCAATCCATGCCATGTACATTTGAAACAGTCACCTTTCAAAGCTTGTTCTCATAATCCTTGGTCTTCCATCAGCTCTTTCCATCTGTGTGGCTGATACAACACAGGCCTGAGTCACTGATTTAGTGATGGCTATCCATCCTACTGCATCTCAGGGGTTAAAGGAAAAGGGGAGGCCTTGAAGATGAATGCTTATCCAGAGTTTAGTCAGCTTTCTTTCAACACAAGCAGGGATCTCCTCCCAAATGAGCTTTTTGTTCTTTGTGGCAGGACTTCAGGTGTATCCCAAAATATTTTCCCACTGGCTGTAAGAAAGAGAGAGATTAGTGAATTTGAAGGGACAGCTCTGGCACCTACCACTTCTCATTAGTTATACTCAAACCACATGAAAATAAAAGGCAGAAGTAAGTGCCTGGCTTAATGTACACAAACAATGCAATTTTCATAGAGTTAGGTATTTTCTGACAAAGTCTTGTATCTTAATACCTCAGGAATCCTGGAACATGACTTTATTTGGAATAGTGAATGTAATATTCATTGTATTTTAGCCTTAAATAATCAGCTGTTTTGCTAAGTGCGGCTGGGCAATATGATCCCTGTGACAAGGTGCAATTTTGATAGAATAGTGTAGAATAGAATAAATAAAACTGTCCCAGAAGAAAGTCATGGAGCATTTGGCACACAACCTGGAGGAAAAAAAACATTCAATATCGGCAAAGTTCAGTATAAATACATTATTGAGAAAAGGGATAAAAAACAACAACAAAGTGCTTGTGATCATAAACTGCACTATTCTCGGAAGTCATTTAGAGTTTTAATTTAATCAGTTTTGGATAAAACACTGTTCTCACTATGGTCAAACACAGATAGCCAGTTTTGACCAATCACAGTGAAGTGTGAATTCTTGGGAAAGGCAGGCGGATGTTACCTATTAAAAACGGTATAAAGCAGAGCAAACTGTGATCTTGACTCTACAAAATCATGATTTTTTTTTTTTGGTATATCACCCACCCCTATTTGTCAGGGTGAAGGAGTTCCTTACTTGAGGGAGATTTAGTGCTACTAGAGTTACCTAACATAGATCCATCCTGCTGTTTGATAGTTAGCATCAATGAGAACCATGCCCCACTGGAGCTTCAGGTAGCTATTATTTTCACGCTCAACTGCTTACTGTGAGCACAAAGTGATTTCTTAGCTGTTTCCATTCAAAGACTGGGACTTCATTTGGATGTCAATGTTTAGTGTTGGAGCCATGATAGATGTGTACAAATGTATTGGAAAATATCTGTTAATTATAACTTTTAGCACATTTTTGTATGTGTATAAATGTAAATATAAATATGTATGTGTATAAAACTGTTGTCGGCCAAAAAAAATCATGCTGAGCATCATGTTTTAGGTGCATTCATAAGCATGGCCAAAGTTGTGGAATAAAAATAGTAATAGAGTACATCTATATTCTATGGTACACATGAGCAGCGTCACCACTACATATTTTTGCACATTTGTGATGTAGAGCATTTCTCAGTGACATCACAGTCAGACCTCATCAACATGTTCCATAATGAGGTGTGTGCATTATATTTTCCCACTCTCCAGGGGAAGCAGGTTTTGGCAAGAGCATGAATAACTGGTTAACATCTGTTAGCACAACATCATTATACGGGGCTAACTTTCTACAAAATGTAGCTGTTTTTAGGCTGTAACCACATGCTGTAATGTGAGCAGCACTTAAACATGATCATATTTACAAGATTATGAGCTGAGTCACAGGTTACATATGTCTGTTTAGTCCCGTTAGAAATAAACTTTGTATTGTATGTGTATGTATTTGTAGGTAAATCTACACTGTAACTGGTGATGTCCTTCTTACTGTCCCTGTTTGCTAGGTTAACTTATAGATTCCCTCTCCTTATGGCTTGAATAATGCTGAGCATTACTGTGGAAGCCTTGCGTAAGCCCCAGGGTATTGAGGGGAGCAGAGCAGACTCCCCCAAGTAAAGAGTCATTGCCTGGGATAGAGGCTGCTGAAGGGAGGGTCGGCATCAGGACTGCACATGTTGTTTCTTTTATGTCATTGATTTCACACCGGGGGACTGTCGTTTTGCTCAGTGGATTAGGCTCAGCTTGTCGTCTTAAAAATAGTCACTTTCTAGACTTAAATTGTCTCTCCAATGTGTTTTTTTTTGTGTGTTGGCTATGTGTCTCTAGGTGGGAGGGAGCACAGTCGGTGTGGATCAGGGGGTGCTGACACACCAGCTTTTCATCATACTGCTCTGACAGAGGACCAATTTCACACACTGTCCATTTAGTGCAGTCATCCCCTGCCTCTCCCATTGTTACATACCATATGTCTGGGCCAGTGAGGCTCTTTTCTCCAAATGTCTGCGCTACAGTCACTTGTTCAAGCTGACATGATGGAGTCGATGACAGAGAGGGATTAGTTTTAAATCTGTTCAAAGGCTGCCAGAAAAAGACTTGCATGGGTTACTCCAAGTGGCTCATAGCATTGTTCTGTGCCGCTGGAGGTTACTGTGCTGTGACGAGCCCTGGCTGCTTCACACTTGAGTAAAATGTCTTATAGTAGGAATCACTGGCAACAATAATAAAGGTGAATGAAAGCCATTCATGTTTTCCATAGAATTTCTTAAGTGGTTATTCTAAGACTTGTACCATGGCCTTAACCCCTAAAGTATATTTGGTCTGTTGTGGAAAGCACAGTGAGCAAAGAATTACATGGCATTTAGTGTGAAATGTACCATTCTGTGTACAGAGGCATTCTGTGAGTTATATTATAGCATCAGTTATAGCATCAGTTTTAATAATATACATTTCTCCACACTGCAGGTTTTATCCAGATAGGTACCCAGCGCACGATCTACGAGAGAACTTCTGTCGAAATCCCAACAATGATCCTGGTGGTCCGTGGTGCTACACCATTGACCCAAATGTACGTGCTGAAGAGTGTGGCATACCTCAGTGTTCAGAGGGTAAGACCCTCCCAACCACTTCACTGGACATAAGCTAATTGTAGAGAAACATGGCATGTAGCTTATTCTCATAGAAGTGTCTAAAAGTACATTGTCATAGCGTAAGTTTGGATTTCTTAGTTTTTGCCTCCATAGGCCTCTTATTTACTAATGCTTAGAGATTGTGCATCTCTCCACAGAGGAATGTATGAAGTGTAATGGGGAGGATTACAGAGGCAGAGTGGATCACACAGAGGGTGGCCGGGAGTGCCAGAGATGGGACTCAGTGCGTCCTCATAAACACCACTTCCAGCCTAAAAAGTAAGAGAAGTGTTTTCCCAGAACACACCTACACACCTGGCTCACGCATCAGAAGACATACTTATACTCAGGAGGGACAGACCTCACACACTGCCCTATGTCCACTCACATGTTTTTCTTTTCTCTCTGTTGTCAGGTACCGTGACAAAGACTTAAAGGATAACTACTGTCGTAACCCAGACAATCGCCTGCGTCCCTGGTGTTACACCATGGATCCCAAAACTCCATGGGAGTACTGCAACATCACTGTGTGTGGTAAGAAATTTTATAACACAAGTCATCTCCTTAGAAGTACTTATTAAAAGGACTACTTACTATTTTATAACTATTGCAACTTGAGCTTGTGGTATTGTGGCCGGCCATGGATTATCTTTTAGACTCTAATATTGTATATCTGTAAAACAGATTTGGAGAACCACGTGGTTAGTTCATATCAGATTTAGGAGCTATTGTGTGAATATGCCACTCCTTTGAAGACTTGTTTTGACTAAAACCAATTTTAAGTAAATTAAGTAATCACAGAAAGGACTGACCCTTTTTCTTGCAAAGTGGTTTATAGCAATTGAGTTTTAAAAGTGCACTATTCTGTATATACATTGTAAAAATTAAACATATCCAGTATTACCTAATTTTTTGGCCAGCAGAACTGATTTTATGAATGCTTTTATCTGTATTGATGTACTACTTTTAATATGTTCGACAAATGTAAATTGAATCCATGTTTGAGTGTTTGAGTGTAGTTTGTATAACATTTGCCTTCATACATTATGCAAATGACAACACAGCTTTTGTGAGTCTCATCATGTTTCCTTTGTTTGTTAACACTGTCTCACATGTGCAGAACAAACAACCAGAGCATCTATCTTGCTTTCTTTGTGACACACACATGCATTTTACATGCACATGCAGTGATTTACTGTGGACCGAGGATCTGCATTTGTCCAGATGTGTGTAGTCCTGTATGTCTGCTCTTAGAAAGATAAAAACCACTGACCTGTGCATGGTACAGCGCAGACACTGGCATGCGTTACATCAAACCAAAGATTCCTCATGCACGGCCTTCACTTTCCTCCTCAAAACATTGCCTTCACTCCTCCATCTGCTCCATCGAATTTGTCAAAGGCTAAGGAAACAGAGACAGAAATCCAGGAGGGAGAGTCTCCGTCTATCCACGTTCCAGCCTTGCAGAAGAGCAGAATTCCATTTAAAAATGCTTGGAATAGTTTTCCTGTGAATATAGCAGTAAGCCTTTATGTCATATTTGGGATATTTTATAAACAGACTTCTACATTTTTTAGACAGAAGAATCTTGTTGGTAACCTGTGCCATTGCGTGCTGTCAGAAAATTACTTAACTTCTGACATCTATTGTGGCTGTACCTGCAGTACTTTCAAGAATGCGGGACACCACTGTTATGAATACAGGGAGTATCCTGTCTTGGTGCAGAGGTGCTACTGTTTTTGATCATCTCTTACTGGGTTAAACTAAACACGACACATTCTTGAAAGGATTACAGTCTCCCTTCTTCCTAATCATCATTCTAATGGCTAGGGCTATCTACACCTCCTTACTTTTTACTGTTGAAGTGTTTTTGTTTATTAACAATGTTTTTTTTTTTGTTTTTTTTCTGTCCATAGATTCAGACTATAGTGAGGAGAGTATTGCTAATACATCAACATCTTGTTTAGAGGGAAAGGGGACTGATTACAGAGGCACTACAAATATTACTCCAGAGGGTGTGTCCTGTCAGCGCTGGGATTCACAGTTCCCCCACAAACACTCATTTCTGCCTGAGAACTACAAGTGCAAGTGAGTAATGCCTGTAATTGTGTGTGTTTGTGACTGTAAAACCTCTAAAATGTGAAAAGTGGTATTAGGCCGCCTTCTGTCATTTCTGTGCTAGAGACCTGAGAGAAAATTATTGCCGTAACCCTGATGGCTCAGAGCATCCCTGGTGCTTCACGACAGATCCAAATCAGAGGAGAGCCAACTGCACTCATATCCCACGGTGTGGTGCTGAAGCCTCTCAAGAAACTGGTAATTCATTGACATTCTCAAGTTCACTACACTGTAGGATCCACAAAGATCAAGCATACAGTGTTGTTTTTTACATTTATAATATTGTGACTGTAATTGTAAGAGACATGCTTCAAAGACATGTCATGTTTTCACAAAGTGGAATTACAGAGGCACTTTCAGTATTGGACCCAAAGGATTCAGCCTCTTGGCAGCATATTGCCCTGTGAATTAAATTTTATGAAAGAAGAGAATTGCCACTCTCTGGCAGTGTCTGCATCATTTTCCATAGTTCTCTGCAGCAGTAAGTCAGTTTAGAAAGCTCTGGTTCTATTTAAGGAAATACCAAAATAGAAATGTAATTGAAGGATGAATATTTAGATAACAGATGTGACAGTTACATTATTCAGGTTTCCAAAACTAAATTTTAAAACATATATCGATGCTTCAAAATATTTTCTGACCTTAAAATGTCATCCAAACAAATATGATTTTCTTTCAGAGTGTTATGAAGACACCGGGGAGACCTACCAGGGAACATTATCTATCACCCGATCAGGAATACCCTGTGCAAATTGGTCACAACATATAAACAGGTACTAGGGATTTGCATTTTGACTTTTATGAGCAACAACTTTTAAAAATCTGTTGTGAAAGTTAACAGCCAGGTGTTCCTCAAAGGCCAATTGTCCATTTATGTTTCATTGAACCTTGTGGTGCTCCTCCAGTACTTAGGAAATGCTAGATGTTGAAATAGAATCTGTTAGAATTACTTAATTTAACGGAATTTGAAAAGCCAAAATGGCACAGACAGATGGACATGTTCCAGAGCTGACCTATGACCTCAGGAAGTGCTTTCTTAGGGAACCAGATCAAAGCCAATCAGCTCCCTCACACTGGCTGCAGCCAGCAAGTCTGCTCTGCCCAAGGTGGGTCAGCCCAGAAGAATCACTGAGAGCTACAGCTTGTTTAACATTCTCCTGTAAAGTGAAATTATTTGTGGCCTTTGACAAATTGTTGCTCAGTGCTGTGCATTAACTTTGTGTGTGTGTCTCAACTTCCATTGTGTAAATGACTGTCAAGATTACTTTGAAATCTGATATTACATTTAAATCTACTGGAAGCAGTTGGACCATGACAACAGCACAAAATGACTACAAATGTGAATTCCTAAAAGTTGGGAATATAACCAAAATAATTCCACAAACAACGTGGCTCCTGCTGGTCTGTCCTGCTCAGAGTGCATACTTTCATACTCCCATGAGCACTGTTCACAAAACTCTATTTCCTTCTACAGGATCTCTGGAACTACAGATCTTTCACAGTACAGCGTCATATAGACTTCTTGGCATGGCATGCTTTTTATGTTTAATATACTGCACCAAAGTGTTTTCTTGAAAGTGAGCATTTAAGTGTAAATTAATAAAAACTCATCTGTGTGTTTTCAGTGGGGATTCACACTCTACAATATCCCACAAAGGGCTAGAAAAGAACTACTGTCGGAATCCAGATAGAGACAAGCATGGACCCTGGTGTTATACCAACCCAAACACACGCCTGTCCTGGGACTACTGCAAACTGAAGCAGTGTAAGTAGTCTCAGTCAGAAGACTAACTAATGCTGTGAACTATTATATTGACATACCAGTTATATTAATGCATTATGTATTTGGTTAGCTGTGGTTTGTCTAGATTGAACAAATGCACAATTTTGTATCCAGGCAACATGTGTACATGTGCCTTCACTTTATTGATAAAAGACTCCAAGCAGGTGGACACGATATCTTTACACAAGTGCTTTCACCCTGGAGCAAATTTATTTCTTGTGCTTTTTCTACCCTGGTGTAGCTTATAACCAGTAGTAATATTTAATACTAAAAATTAATAGTAATAATACAGGTGGTTCTGTCAATAACCCTTGTGAACTTTGTCTATAAAGACATGTACTAATATTCTGAGTTCTTTTTAGGTGAATCTGCGACTGAAGTCCCTCCAGTCAGCTGTAAGAATTGTTTTTTTTTAATAACACATACGGAACAGCACCTACCTGTAAACACTGTGTCCACAATATGTAGTTTCAGATCGAACAAGAGCCAAGATTTCATGCTTTGTGCATATAAATACTCGGATAGTTGGAGGACATGAAGTGCGAGGATCAGACGGCAGCTGGGTGGTTAGCATTCAAAGAGAGTAAGTTATTTAATGTGTCAAATGGTTTAATCCATGTTTGATACCTTAGATAAAGAACTGTATTTTTTTTTTCTAGGAACGTTCATTTGTGCGGAGGCTCTTTGATCAGAGAGGACTGGGTTCTGACAGACCAACAATGTTTCACCTCTTGGTAAATCTTAACTCTCCGATGCTTTTACTGATACATTTCCTTCCCATGTTTTTGCTAACTGAAACGATTGTTATCAGCAAATGCCTTTAAACTCTGCTTTATTCTTCTGTTTCTTATGTTACACAGTTTTCCTTTATCTCGTTACATCATAAAGGATAAATTGAATATACAGTATGTTACCTATTAAAGGGCATTCGCATTTGGACCATGTAGTACATACAGACTAGTACTGGTACATCAGAAGAAATGGAAAAGCTCCTTTATACTGTACATGTAGAACACATGGTATAGATCAGTTGCTTTAGGCTACTAAAGAGTTGGCTCGCTGTAGCTACTGGTATAGATCAGATAATATGGTAATGGCGAGGAATCCCAGAGCTCCGGTCACAGCTGCATACTGCTCTTGTGTACTGCATAACCTTCTGAGTCCAACAATCTGGAGGATTAAAATGTGTCTTTAATAGTGTGCGATAATATGCTTCAGTGGCTATCTCAGATAATGTGACAACTTGTTGGCAGATTATACCCTATATTACACAGTGCACATAATGATTTATGGCTGACGTCCGGTGCACATTCTATTTGTTGTTTTCGGGAGCAGTGTTCCAGATCTGAAGGACTACAGTGTGCAGGTCGGCCTAAGGCAGCTCAATGAGTCGTATAACCATCCCAGACTCCGCATCTCGCGCCTCATCTGTGGCCCAGAGGGGTCCAACCTTGTCATGTTGAAATTAACAGAGTAAGTGGCTCACCTGCTTTCCTTTTTAGATTTAGCATTAAGGTTAAAAGGTTATGTGATGTAACATTTTGTGTGAGTGTCCATGCTGAAATGATGAAAAATGAAATATAATATACAGGGACATTTGTCTGAATAAATCTAGTCCTTTAGAATTTGTATTTTCTACTATTTGTTCTAGCCCTGCCCCTGTCTCTGAGGGTGCCTCCACCATTCATCTTCCTGTGAAAGAATGTCACATCTCTGAAGGCACCAACTGCACCATGTACGGCTGGGGGGAAACCAAAAGTACTGACATCACTCACACTCACCAAGTCTGACAGTGAATTCTCTATTGAGATACTCAGCTATAGTTTGTGTTACAGGCACAGGGTCTGACGACACTTTGAACTCAGTCACCATGGCGATGGACAGCAAGATGTGCTCACAAATCAAAGGAGACGCTGGGGACAGCAGGATATGTGCAGGGGGCAGAAGAGGAGAGGGAGTGTGTGATGTAAGAAGTTTAATTTCAGAAGAAGCTGCAACAGTTGTTATCGGTTTGTTTTTACGACATCACGTGTGCTTTTCCTTCACAGAGGGACTATGGGGGTCCACTGGTGTGTCAAGAACATGAACGCAAAGTCATCATTGGTGTGAGCATCCAAAGGACCAAATGTGCTTCTTCACAACCAGCACTTTTTGTCAATGTTGCCTTCTATTCAGAGTGGATTTACAAAGTCTTTAAACTTTACCCCAGTGTGGAGAGAAACTAGGATGCATTTCTGAGCCCTGGAGGAGGACAATGGGAATTCAGACCAGTATGTTGAGGATCTAATTGAATGTTTCAACCCAGATGGATATGCCACATGGGATGTAAAATGAATGAAGATATTATTATTACCCAGTCCTGGGCACATATAGGAATTGTTTTGGCATGCTCAGAAAAAGCCATGCAAACAAAGACTACAAACATTTCAATGTCTCCTGGATTATACTTGAATTTAGCGGAGCACGAGTGTGCCCTGTGGGACTACATGAGACATTAAAAGAATTGATCTGCACAAAGGACTGTTCATGTATAGCCCACATCTTCGGTTCAGCTTTTTACTTTTCACAGGGTCAACACACAAATATTTTGCCTTGCACGTTGCATTGGTTTGTAGCCCTTCGGGGGGCATCTGATATCCTGTATTTTGATGCTCTGTGTCTGGATTTCACATTTTGGCCATAATCCTGTACTAATGTCAGTCATTGCTGAGATAATTTGAGCAGTTAGCCTACATTCTGCAAAAATAGATGGAAGAGAAAAGTTACAAAGGTCTTGTGAGTTTAGACTTCTGCCTATTTGGCAATCAAGTCATATTTTTTTTCTAAAATGCTAATTGTGAACAGTAGCGCAAGTTAAATGTTACTGTCAGTTGGTTTACCCGTGAGAGGCTCAAAGAAGGACTTTGCAAATGGCCTCAAATCTTGTGCTAATATTTGTAGCATGAGAACAAGAGAAGAGCTATGCCAAATATAACATAGCTACCCAGTCTCCTATTTGGAGGGAACTCTGGCCCCTGGCGGGCTGTGTGTGGTCAGTAGGATAGTTGACACTTTTTAACTGTGGAAAGTGCAGATATATGAGGTATTTTTTAACCACAGCTTTATGGGTCTTATAGATCTGACTATTGTATTTTTTTGTGAATATTGTAATATTAATTTATTTAATTTTATGTGTGCATAGCTGCAGACCTATACCATAATGTTATTTGCTGAACTTTTTAAACAAAATGTAAACTTTTGAGAGCAACAATATTTGGTTGATCTTTGTACTATATATTGGGAATGTGTTGGCCAGAATCTAAGAGTCAGAATCAACTTCACTGTTGTAGAGGAAATGAACAAAACACAGTGATACAAGACACAAACAGTGACAGATACAACACAAAATCTGCTGTTTTTTTGTTTTATTCATCAGAGTTATGGCTGACAGAATGTGTTTTTCAAACTGAGAAATTAAATCAATTATTTTTATACCTAATGTTTTTAACTGCGTTTAATCTAAAATCGAGAACATCATAATTCAGACAGAATTGTATAGGTTAAAAGACTTTGATCATCAATACAAGACTGCAATAGTTCACAGCCTCTAGTCAAGAATGTTTGTGATTAAAATCACACTATGACAGTTGCACTATAAAATGACAAAAAGTCTTAACTCTTTTTAACATAATGGCATGTTTTAAGAGCATATTGTACAATAGTGCATGCAAGTAATTTGACAATTTTACAGAAATTGTTGAACAAAATTAGAGTACTGATACATATTTGTATTAAAACAATAAAGGAACTGTAAAGGTCACGTGGCTGTTAATTATAGAAGATAATATGTTTGTATGTATTTTTTGTTTATTTAATGAACACTTTGTAAATATCCTAAACCTTTTAGAAATGTACATTTGTAAATACTGTAAAAACACAAAAGTACTGTATTTTTACATCTTCCTTTCCTTTTTGTAAAGTGTAAAGTTTAACAGCTGCTATTTTGTCATAATGAAGTTTATGACTTGCCTATTTTTAGTCTTTATATACAGTATATTGTATGGATTATAATAAACACAAACCATGACACACAATTACATCTAAGCATCTTTTTGCTCATCATCTATAATTACACTGGCTATAACACATCATACTTTGACCATGCTCATATGTATTGACATAAAATTATTCTTGATAGTTGTACTGATCACCATACCTAGGTAAGGTAAGGTCTTCAAAAAGTAAACAAAGGAACAAAGGGGAAACTCAAATTTGGCAGTAGGCTACAACGTACTCAGAAAAGCCTCCACTTTTCAGTAGGTTACCACTCTATTTGTCTAGTATGCTGAGCAAGCTGTTGTTTGATCCGCCCCCCTCCCTGTTGACCAGTTACCTCCAGACTCAAGTTTTACCATCTCCCCAGTGTAGTAAAGGCACATGGAGGAACCCAATGCTTCTGTCCTGTTGCAATCATAAAAGCAGACACAGAACAGATAGAGGGTCATGCTTAGACTTTATACAACTTTTATAGATTTTCCCACTGTTCTGTCCGGATGAGGAAAACCTGGAAGCGCCTTTGGCACTTAGACAAACAGCAAGACCATAAAAGAGATAGCATCCATATCATACATCCAGAGGCAACCTCAAGCGATTCATGAGCTGTGATTTATGCTGTAACCATAGGCCTACATTACTGACCAAATATGTTGTAGGCATTGAATCAAAGTAATGTGTGACTTGCCAGAATTCCTTAATTTAATTTCTTCACTCTCTACAGAAGATTATAATCAATCATGGCTTTATAACATTTTATCCCCTTGGACAATCTTCAAAGTAATTTGCAATTGTAAAATAATATTGTATCATTTTATTAACACATTAACACTCAATTCATTACACTTCAGACATTTGTTCCTTACAACACTTTTCGACAAAGCTTATGAACCAGCTGTATAGCAGTGTAATTTGTATGCGATAATATTAAGCATTAAGTGTGTACATTTGTTATAGTTTAAACCAGATTTGTAATTTGAATATTGAAATGTGAAACATCAGTCCTGTCCCTCCCTCTAGTGGCTAATGTGTGTCCCTGCAGTCTCAGAAACATTTTCAATTCAGGTTAATAGTATGTGTTGTGTTCAAACCACATCAGCATGTGATGTGTCCGAAACACCTGCTGGTTATGAGACCAAAAGCAAAAGTTTAAAATACCAATAAAATGCATAACGTACCCTAACATTTTTACAAGTATTGCATTATAAACAATTAGAGCTAGTTGGCTTGCCTGCTTGGCCAGCTTACACTCCCTAAATGTGCCATCAGCTAATTTCCTTTCCTCCATTCCTTTCTGTTCTGAAGTGCTCAAACATAGCTGTCTAGCCAGTAGTCGAAAATTTGGCCTTGATCAAATTCAGCTCAATCTTTGTCTGTCATGGTCACTGTATGGTAATAAAAAATAAATAGCGCTACATATAGCATAGAAGTACATAAACATGTGGCTTAGTGTCCACTCATATATTGATGTGTGCTGACCTCCCAAGGTTGAGAGTAGAAACTTCTCTCAAATGTTTGGCTCCATGTAAAAGGAGGTTTGTGATGGCTCCAAGAATCTGTCAGTGGCCTGTAATCCCTTCTCACTGTGTCTGCTGCCAAAGTGAGATATGGCCTTGTGTCCATGTGTCCAGACCCAAGCAGAACCAGACGGGGCTTCTCTGTGTTCTGAACCATTTCATTGTTACTCTGATGAAGGTACAGCTGAGGTAAAGGAACTGATGGTTGATGCTCACTGTTCATTGATACTGTGGAGATTAGAGGAAACAGCTTTGAAGTAAATGAAATCCACACACTAAATCAGAAAATCACAAACATGTTACATGATGTGATAGATAGTAGACTACATCTTTCAACAATATATATCTTACTTACATACATAATTGTAAATTAAAAATAAATCATACATAATGACATTGTAAAATTATTTGTAACCTACTTTTGACATTGTTGTGGTCTGGGTTTCGATCAGAAACATCAGTGGAATCAACACCAGATGTTCTTACCTAAAGAAATCGGGTAAAAACTGTTAATTTTAGGATTAAGCATAGGATGTCAATAAATAAGATAAGAAATACAGAAATACATAATGTTTTAAAACTGACCTGTTGCAAGGCAACACTGGTTGGATCACTTTGATGAAGTGGTGAAAAATCCTGTTGATTGGTTACAACTGTAATACAAAACTTACACTGACTGACAGTTTTAAATTTGGTGTTCAAGTATTAGTTCATTATTACCCTTTGTGCAATTTTGCATAAGCTCTTTCCTCCATTTTGCTCTTCTGTTAGAAAACCATACCTATAATATTGACAGCCACCATGTGAACAAATTTATATCTTCCACATACATTGCATTATTTGTGGCAGAAAATGATTAACATTACTTTAATAACGTCCTCTGGAAGTTGGGTCATTGCTGAAAGTTTTTCCCTTGTATACATGTCAGCATAATGACAAACAGAGAACTCTGGAAGTTAAAAGTCTTTTACAGTAAGACAATAGGCTAATGGGCTGATTATTGTGGATATTATTGCAGATTTACCTTGTTCAAGAGCTTTGGCCTGCTCTGAAGTGAAGGTGGTGCGGTTTCTGTGTGGACCATCCTGGAGCTTATCTTGGCCACTGCTAACTGCTTCTACATTGTCTTTTAGAGTCGCCTCCTCTGTAATAACTGAATATAACATGTTAGTGTAATAATAATAATCCCATGCTAATAGTAGGCTACTATAAACAGCAGAACTGACTGTCAGAATGGGAACTTACCATGATCAGCTAAAACATGCGTATTGACTTCCAAACACAATGGACCATGGTCTTTGTGGATCTTTCTTAAAATGCGATTAATGGAGGAAACCTTTCAAAGACAGTTAACACTTTTACAGACAAGTTTTCATATTAGTGCCTAAAAGTAGGCAATTAAATGTGCCACTTACGCTAGGAACTTTGGGGCCCTTAAAGGTCTGCTCTGCAGTAAGTCGTCTCCGTATTTCCCAGGCAAAAATACTGGGATTTTCGCGTTTGCACTGGACAATAGTATGGATGACCCTGGGAGTGAGAAGTCGCGGTCTACTCCCACCAGTGGTCTTGGGTCCCAGGAGTCCCGTGCGGCGATAGCGGCTCAGGATCTTGCTCACACAGCCGTTGGAAACCTAAAAAAAAAACAAAAAAAAAAAAAAATCAGTTAGACAGGGTAAGAGTTTACTCACATCAAATTCTTTTTATACGTTACTTTACGCAGATATAAACGCTAACCCGCAATATTCTGGAAATCTGACTTGGACGCACTCCCTCAGAGGCGAGTTCTATCATTTTTCGCCGTTTGAGTTCAGGGAGAGGTCTGCCATTCAGAAAGGTGCCTCCCAACTGGTTCACACTGCCGGATTCTTAAAATACAGTTTCAAAGTGCCATTAATTACAAAATGGAATTAAAGACGACGTATCGTAGAATGAGGTAGATTACCGTTATAAAGGCATAATTCAGTGTTTGGGCCACACATCTTCTCCTGTAAGTATGCTATTAAGGCAAAGCGATGTCACAATATCCGTCCTGGTGGCACGCAACTTGATTCCCCATCCTCTCGTGTTAATCACGTCCCGCCTTTTATGGAGAAGTAAAGGTGACGTAGTGTGCGCTATGAAGAGTTCACTGATGCGCATGGATGTGTTTAAGGGCAAAGAAATCCCTGAGCGTTTTAATAGGCTACTATTCATGGGAAAATACAGTTCAGGGCAAACATAAAGGTGATTAGACTGCAATTCGTCTATTAGGCTGCAATTGCAAGCGCACCAAACCAAACTTTGGGGTTTGTCTTTATAGTCCAGCTCTGTGAGCAATTCACTATTAAGCTGTAATAATAAAATAGTAAGTTTTGTCCATTTTAAAAATATAGGCTATTATTATTATAACCTCATATTGCTCATTAATTGGTCTACCAGTGCGCAGATGGTTTCAATTTGATTGGACTAGTGCAACCTATTTTAGACTACCACAATGGTAGTATTTTATAAATCAAAGGCTGGCCATACATATATTAGAAATCATTTATTTTAAATGGTAAAAACAGCACCAACACATCGCCAGAATACCTATGATCACGTGACCTGTGAAGGTTGAGCGGTTCAGATTAAAAAAAAAAAATCTCTGGTCTCCTTTCGGAAAAAACAAACATTTGTAAATCTGTTCCACTATCATGGCCATATGGTGCTTTTGATAAGTCATAAATAAATGGCATATTTAGACAATATCGTTATATTAAGTGTGGACAAATTGGCATGCATATTGGACAACGGAAAGGATCAATTGGCTTGCTTACCTGCTTCGTCAGAAAAAACTCACTAAAAACCTCACAGATGTTCCTTGGACAGGTTGTAGATAAAATGCGTTGTAAAGGTTTCAAAGGAAAATATTTGAACAGCAAATATTAGCCTATGTGAAAGGACATATGAGCCAGGTCTTTCTTCTGTTTAATGACTAATTGAATATCATTAGTTAGGTCCACAAAGATCGAAGAGCCACCGAAATAAAGGCTTGGATTCTAAAATGCCATATGGTCCAAATTATACATTAACCACTAGTTACACGACAATAACTCTCTGTGTGTACAATAAGTCATGTTAGATAGGGAACAGTCATTTTTGGACACCATCATCTCCATGCCAACCAGTTAAAGAACAAATATGACATGTCTTTTTTTATTTATAAACTGCTTCATGTGCCCGTTGATGTTCAGTATTTTATTGCCCATATATTGTGTACCAAATAAAGATTGGTGAGTGTTCCTTTTTGAAACCGCACAATGGCACTGTGGTGCGTAAATGGGGAAAAAAGCTCTCCAAAAAGAGGACATTTGTTATAGCGATTAAATCTTTCATATAAATAAGTCTTTATGTTAAACGAGCACTGTATCATGTTTTTGTAAGCGTAAGTACACAGATGGGCTTGCAAAATTCCGTATAATTGACTGAAAATATGAGAACTTTTGCCGCGTAAAATGGTTTCCAAACGTTCCCAAAGCGCACAATAACGGCACATGCGCAACAGTTTCTCACTGGTGTGCATTCCATGATCTGTTAATTTACAGAACGACTACACACCCATTCTATCCTTTTTTTTAAATCTTCAGTGTTATTTTCTGGTGTTGGCAATCAAGACTATTATGTTTTTAGTTTAAATTCTAACCTATGAGAATGAGTTATACTAGAATAGTCAAAGCACATGGCCGCAAAGCTGAAAGTAGCTGGTTAATAAATCGCAGCCTAAGCCTAAAATTATTTGTTGGATTTTCAAAAGAAATACACATTTAAAGAGATCCCTCACAATTAGCCAACTGAATTTCAACGTCCATATTCAGCAAGGGACAGGCTTAATTCGATGTACATCTGGTGATAATGTCATTGGGCTTGTAGACTAAAAAAGCTGATCTTATTTATGGTAACTTTAACTGGGGAAAAAACTGCACTATCTAACGCAACTTTTTTTCAACTCCCCAGGATTTGAAGTGCCACATTATTCGGGGACTGCTAGATCACAGTCACACACACGCTTTTACCCACAGGCAACACATCTTTGTCAGTGCTAAATCTGTTTAGTGTACGAGCTCAAGACACCTGTAATTAATATTAGGCTTCATAATTAGGCCATGAGAATAGTACGTGTTGTTGTGTTCAATTAAAAAGAGTACTTCACGAGATGGCAGAGCCACGTCACAATTTTGACGCCGTTAGCTTTCGTAAATGCAAAGCTCGAAACAAATCATATATTTCTATGCAAATTAAACATTTCAATGTGACTGGTTTACTATTTCATTTCAAATACGCACATATTTTTATTTTTAAATGTTAATCTGTTAAGTTTAGGTCAAACCTTTGGTAAAAGCAATATGATCCGAGGCTACATGAACGCAGCATCCTACAGCATCCACGTTGTGCTGACGTGTCGCAGCGTTTGCCCCGGAAGAGTTCCTTTTCAATTCGCTTACGCGCCCAAGCGGTGGCTTCATTCGCTCCCATTCATTTCAGTCCACGATCCCGGAATTACTTTACGTTTGTAGCGTGTATGCATGGCAGATTGTGTTTCCGGTATAACGTGTGTGTTGGTCCGTGCTCAGCCTTTCTCTCTTGGCTTTCAGTAGAGCAGTCACTCTCCTTAGAGTCCCAGCTCCATTACCTGGTTTACTCCAAATATCCGACCGTGGACATGGCTTCAGTTTCGGCTCCAGCTCAAGCGGCCCCTGCTCCTCTGCAGAGAGGCATAGTAAAGATGGTAAGACTGCTTCAAGTGTGTAAAACCTTGTGCGTAAGTGTAGGGGTACAGCTAGTTAGCAGAAGATATGTAGAGCCAAAACCTGTCTGATATATGCGTGAGAGGTTGTGGTTTTACAGCTGAAACTCTTGTTTAGTTAGTCAGCGCATTGTCAGTGTTGTTGAAATAACTGTCATCAACTATAATGTTGTATTGATTAAGACACGTCTGCTAAGACGAGCCTAGCATGTTTGCTACATTTTAGCTAACATGCTAATGAGCACTACAGAGTTGACGTTGAATAATGTCTAGAGACACAGTTGCAAAATGTGTGTAATTTTAGTTATTCAGAGTTTAGTAGCAAAGCGCAACTTGGGTTTACGGTGTACAGCCGGGTTTAGGCGCATACACCGGTAAGGACCAGGCGACTGTCGCTGTCAGGACCACAGTCTGCAGCAGGTGTTCACTTTCCCATTAGGCTAACTACTAGCAACTTTCATTTTACAACTAGAATATTGAGAACAGACTAGATAATGACTTGTCGAGGTGTAACAATGAGTTATCTTAATCGTAAATTCGTGCAAACTATAGGTGTTTTATACTCTTGGCGTACAGTTAGCCCATGGGCACTATCTGATGCATAAAGTAACATAACAGCTCTACTCCTGTTAATAAACGCCATTCGTAATTTAACCGGCAGTGGTTCATTTGTTCAATCGCATGATGAGGTCGCATGCTCCGGTTCAGGGGGCTTCAGTTCATTGCAGAGTCCGACCACCGGAGAAGTGACACGTAGATGGTTATTTAGTTGCCAGTCTGCCATGAGGCATGCTAACGGTGCTCCTTAAAATGAGTTACTTTAGTCTTTCATGGTGTTTAGCCTATGTAGTGTAAAGCTACTATTAACAGTCTAAAATAGCCTATTTAGATCAGACAAATTAGCTACATCCTTGGTTACTCACATCATGTTACATTTTGCCTATAGGTTTTCTGCCATCCTCATTTAGGAGCAATAAAATTAAGCCTTCCCCTTTAATTTGCCCTCTATTTATTCCAACATTTAAAGCCTATTTTTTATCACTATAACCCCAAATGAAGCAGCCAGGTTTACTAGTTACTAGTGGGTGTTGCCCTTTGATCTTACTAAAACACCTCTGCTCTGTACTGTTGTGGTTTAAGGACAGGGGCAATACTTGTTTGGGGAAAGTCTTTATCTCTACCAACATCTAAGATCAACAGCCTCCTGGTTGCTCCCTGGAGGACTGTCAGATAAACTGTGTTTGCTCAGATTCATGTAAATGCCATGGTTGTCAAAGCTCACAATGGGTTATCTTTTGTAGCCTTTTTAGCCAAGTTGTCAGATGGTTGGATCTCTCCTTGCAGCTGAACTGCCATCACCATAGAAACATGAAGTGTTGAACCACAGAGTTTGTCAGTCTATGTTGGCTAAACAAAGTTTCAGTTTATCTTTACCATTTGTGTTTTGGCTTTACATCCATTTGTTGACTCATCTTTCTCTTTTACCTATTATCTTGCTGAAAAGTACAGCCTTTTTATTTTATACACCGCTGATTTTGATGTATATTGACGCATGAACCCCACATTTGTGATTGATTTGAATACCTGCAGTTGATGTTCTGTTTGTTTATTGTAGGTTTTGTCCGGCTGTGCCATCATTGTGAGGGGTCAGCCTCGAGGAGGCCCCCCTCCAGAGCGTCAGATCAATCTGAGCAACATCAGAACTGGGGCCATGGCACGCAGAGCAGCTCAGGGCCAGCCCGACACCAAGGACGTCCCAGATGAGGTGAGAGCCTCTACTGTTTGTTTTTGTGACTATAATAGGGCTTCTTGTTTTGCGAGTGAGTAATTAACAGTTGGATTTTGTATGTTTCTTAATCTTGAGGATGAGTACGGTTTTACAGTAAAAAAAAATACTTAATTCAGTAGTATAAATCAAGTGTACTAATTCAGACACATGTGTTTAGGAGTTTAATTTCTGAAGGACACATTTGTATAATGATCAAAGATAGAACCTCAAGCCGACTGGTTACTTGCCTAATGTGCTCTGAAGTTTTAGTGGTTTTATTTTGGTCATACAATAATATTGACTGTGACTGAACAAGTAACAGCATTTTATTTCTTTGTGTAGCCTTGGGCCTTTCAAGCCAGAGAGTTCCTGCGAAAGAAGTTAATTGGGAAGGAGGTGTGCTTCACAGTGGAAATCAAAACCGCTTTGGGTCGAGAGTATGGAATGATCTATCTTGGCAAAGGTATGGACCACTGCTTGCCAAGAATTTGAATATAGTTTGTAATTATTGTAGGAATATTATACTGTTATCTACTATCACACATGTGCTCTGGCTAAAGGTTATACTTGTGTAACAGTAATCATGGTAAGACAAACCTGGCTCTCTCAAACCCTTAGTTGGGGTTAGTCAGGTTAGCCAGTATGTACAACCATAGCTAAATTATAAAGTTTTTCTGTTTTTTGGGCAGTAGTTGGCTCTGAATTACCCGTTGGTAGAGTGTTCCACAGATCGAATGGTCAGTGGTTTCATCCTTTCTACCATTGTGCACTCTGAACTTGTCTTGCCTACAATATTTGCATACTGGTTTTATGGGGGTGTGTGTTTGAATAGTTTTTTGATGTAAAGCAGTGTAAAAGTGGAGTAGAAAAGCCATTTACAATTGCTTTTCCTAGTGAAGATGATCACATCTGTCATAGACTAAATTAAATCTTATTTATGTTCTGCATCTCTATAGATACAACAGGCGAGAACATTGCTGAGTCTTTGGTTAGTGAGGGCCTTGCTACTGTCCGTCGGGAAGTCAGAGGAAACAAGTAAGTTTTTCCATGCATTTTTCCATCGTCATCAATTTCCATAGCAATTTATTGATTCTAGTTGAAACTTCAATACTGAAATATAAAATTATTTGTTCAGCTTTTATTCACACTAACATTTCAATCATCCACTATTGTAATATTGCAGTACCAGCAGGGGACAGTATTGCCCTTCTGAAATTGTACACTATACAGTGCACATATTATCCTGTATCCCTTAAGCTAGAATCCCTCAACACAGTGAAAGTAAAATGAGCACTGTTACATACAGTACCCCCAGTGGATGTATTTTCACAATAGACATAATGGAAGCAATTCACTTCTGCAGCAACATTTTATCATGTAATATAAGAAGAGCTGATGTGAAAATTTCATCTAGATAATGACCTATTGCAAGCAGCAGTCTGTTTGATGGCCCAGAACAACACTAATGTAAATGATGCTTTATGTCTAAGTGGGCATCATTTGGCCTGAGGCAAAGGGCCTTTACTTGACTGCTCTAGCCTGCAGTACCCTCATGTCCAATCACTATAGCAATATCATGATAATTATGTGCGTGATGAGAGCAGGGATTATGTTTGAGACAATGCAGTTTTTGCATGTTTTAAAAGCTCAGTGTCATCTGTGATGATCTAATATATTCTCTCAGAATGATGGGTGTGTCTATCCCTAGTAAAATAATTTAAAGGTTTAATGTTGTGCACAGTTTATGACTGGGCATTTGAGAATCATTTCACAATTAAACTGCATCTGCCTGCCTAACTGAACAGATGTAAAAAAATAAATAAATAAATAAATCACCTTTCCATTTAGACATCTTTGATACTGTATTTTATTGGTTAGCCCCTTAGTTTTATTGGTTCTAAACTATAAATGCTCAATTTATTAATTTTAATCTTTTCGAGTTATTAGCGTATCTTCAGCTGCCTTTCTCACACATTCATATTTTATATTCACCATCACCAACAAATCCATTGAAATTCCATGAGAAATGTAAAAGTCAGTTGGATCAAATTACTAATGGTTTTTATAATGTCTACCCAGCTAGCGGAAGGATGGTAGACTGTATGGTAATACAATTTAAAACACTTGCTGTGCTTCTTTTTAGTTAAGCGTCAGAGGAGACCTGTTAATGTCCTTTAGAGGCAGTCATTCTCAAGGCTCTGAAAGTTTCCAGCAGGCAGACACAAGGGCACCATGAAGAGATGAAGTATTTATGAGTTGAAAGGGAAAAATACTTGAATCATATACCTTTTGCTTTGCTTACTGACTATTAATTAAGAACAAGTCAGTCTCTCTTACAATTAGAATTGATCATGGTGTGAATGAATAATTTTCATGTTTTACTCAATGCTCATGTGCCTACTGCATCATGTCACACATGATGTCACTGCAGCTGGTCTTTTGAAGAGAAGACATGTTCATTCAGAAGGTGACATTCGCACTGTCACATCACCCAGGTTACTTTTTGTATGTTAGAAAACAGAAGCTTGTTGGCCTTTTAAAGTACTGAATTATTAAGATGTGCACGGGCCTTTCGACAGTGTCATCATGCTGTAGGGAGCTTTCCTGCTGTGTCCTTATTTTTGCCTGGAATAATCTTTAAATCTGAATGACTTGCTGCCACTTATAATAACTACACCTTAATTAGCCTTAATAAAGCATGAATTGAATAATATTTTACTATTGAAATAATATTTTACTGTTAGTTACTGAGGCTGAATCATTCTTAATAAATTATTTGTTCATAAAGAATGAAGTCTTTGTTCATGTCATGTCATGCATGTTTTCAAGCAATTAAACAGGTTAATAAATATTTTACTATAAAATGTTGCATTTAAGACTTGTATTTTGTTTTTGCTCCCAGTCCAGAACAAGCCAGACTCTGTGACTTGGAGGACCAGGCAAAAGCAGCCAAAAAGGGCCAGTGGACTGAGGGAAGTGCGACACACACCATTCGAGACATCAAGTACACCATTGAGAATCCACGGAACTTTGTGGATTCTTTGCACCAGAAACCAATCAATGGTGAATGATTTTTATTAACAAAGCTCTAAGATTTTTTCTTTACTTTATGGGTCTACTGAGTTATAATGAACCCAGGTTTTGGAAACATAATAATGTGAATAGTTTTGCTAAAAATTTACTCTAATTGTGAAAGTGTCCACTTGAGGGCATTTCACAGAGAGTTACTGTTCACTGGCTTCTATAGTGTCTGACCTGCCTGAGGTGTAATGTGAAACTCGATTGGTTCTGGGCTCATTTCACTATACTGTAATTGAGCAGTGGAAATGAACATGGTATGAGACTTTGATTCTCATTTCTTTCTTGCTCTTCATGGAAGGCAGACTTGGAGCAGTTAAATAAAACCCAGTCACACTGTGCAGTGAGCCCTCTCATATCTACTTACTGTATGTTGTTATCTAGTGCTGTGCAGCATCACATCCTGCCGCCAAGGATGTGTTATTACTTCCCAGGAAATGAAATGCAAAACAAAAATCTGTTATGATTTGTGTCATAAAACAAATATTTTTATGTATTTTTTTGTAGCAATCATCGAGCATGTGCGTGATGGCGGTGTTGTTCGTGCCTTGCTCCTCCCAGACTACTACCTTGTCACTGTAATGCTTTCAGGAATCAAGGTAAATACAACACACTTGACAAGTTAAATAAAAACCTTTTCTTCAGTTATTCATTTTAACTGTTTTGTTCCTCATTTATAACTAAAAGATTAAATACTCTTATAGGTCTGCATTTGTTTTCATTTCCACTTTACTACATTTCCACATCAATCAAATGCAACCAAACCTTGTTTTCTCAGTGAAACACTTAAGATGATGTTTTGTCCCTTGCAATTGAGAATCACTTCCATACGTTCTATTTCCCTTGTGGTTTGGCTTGTTTGTTTGTGCGAGGATCTTTAGGGCTTACACCATTAGAAGTGTATTTTATATTTGTTTGAAGATGAAAGTTGAAGTTAGTATTTGAAGTGTTGATTTCTTTCATGTCAATGTTTTGGGTTCTAGTGTCCAACATTCAAACGTGAAGCAGATGGCACAGAAACACCAGAGCCATTCGCAGCAGAGGCCAAGTTCTTCACTGAATCCCGACTTCTACAGAGGGATGTTCAAATCATCCTGGAGAGTTGCCCAAACCAGATCATACTGGGCACCATCCTTCACCCGGTAAAGCATGGCAATCTGTCTAGTCTTAAGCAATTTTGTCTTTTTTATTTTTGCAATGGTGAAGAAATGAAAATGAATTCTTCTTTCAGAACGGGAACATCACTGAACTGTTGCTGAAAGAAGGATTTGCCCGTTGTGTGGACTGGTCAATGGCTGTTTATTCACAAGGAGCTGAGAAACTTCGAGCTGCTGAAAGGTAAGATGCAGAGGCATGTACTGCAAACTTGTATATCCACGTTGTATTATTGTATTTTTCTGAAACCCTAAACAGATCTGCCAAGGAGCGCAAGGTCCGCATCTGGAAAGATTATGTGGCACCCACAGCCAACCTGGACCAGAAAGACAGGCAGTTTGTTGCCAAGGTGAGTTTTGTTTGGGGTTAGAAGACTTTAGTTGATGTCTGTTGTCTGAATGTTTCATAATTGATGACAAATAGAGGTAATTTTGTTTTTATGGCGTTATGTGAGAGCAGGTTTTGCTTATTCTGTTAGTTTGTTATTGTTGGCTGTGCTTTCAATTTTCCTGAAACAATACGATGCAACTACAGCTACTTTGAAGCTGCTAATGAAGTATAACCTCTTGCCCCTGTTTTATTTTCTCATTTTCACCCCCCACTGAATAGAGAGGAAAAATAAAAATCCTTTCGCTAAAGGGACAAATAGGAATGCTTAACAGCAACCTTGAAGCACTCCCCAGTCAAATTAGGACCAAATTGCTGGCGTATGCGCTAGCAGCGGCACAGAACGACCCCCAAAAGCCAGGAACTCCAGATATTAACTTTGAAGGTTATTGGCTTACAACTCAAGGGGAAAGCAATGTCCTTAATATCAAGCACATTGAGATGGACCCTAGTTGTCAACAAACATTAGTTCAAATCAAGAGAGATGGACTCCTTGTACATCATGATAAAATGCTTTAACCTTGTTGTCACAACATTAAGATTATAACATCCAATTCATTCCTTTTTTAAAGAAGTAAAACAAGTCTGAGTATTTCATAGATTTTCTGATCATGTGCACAGCATTTTTCAAGATAAAATATAGTGTAAATGGTTTAGTTTTGAGTAACTGCACAGTGCAGAAATCTATTTCCATCTTTTCTCTGGCTTGTGAAGGCTGTGGAATGAAACATTTATGTTATCAGTGTGAGGCTCTTTCAGATCTCTGATAGAACAGCACTGGTTTTGAGTTGTTGAAATGAAATACTATTTACTGGTGGTTAACAGAGTTTGTAATAAGAAAGAAGATGAGAAAATTGAGATGCAAAGTCAGGTTAGTTGGGTGAGGTGTAGCTGAATTCAAGTAGATTAGAATTGCACTTTATTATCAGATGTATGTGGCCACAGCTGTCCTCTCTTTGGGAATCCCTGTTCTGTTTTGCTGGAGCTGTGGTGCGCTCAGCTCAAGCCCCCAGTGAAACCTTGATGCAGCTCTTTGATCTCTGCAGGACTCTTCTTCATCCTCCCTTTCTTTATCTGTCTCTACCGACTGCTGCCCATCTAAGAAGCACCAAAGAAGTTGCAGTTGCAAACTTGGTTAAGGGATTTAGTATTTTGTTAGATCCAAGGCTACATGACCAGAATCAAATTACCGTAATTTCCGGACTATTGAGCGCACCTGAATATAAGCCGCATCAACTAAATTTTCAAAGAATTTTATTTTTGTACATATATAGGCCGCACCTGTCTATAAGCCGCAGGTGTCCACGTCTTCAAGAAGTTTTCAAGTTCCGAGCATCTGCTTGTATTGCCTCTGAAAGCTTTTGTCGTCTTTTTGCATTGAGTCAGTTCGTCACGCTGCCGTCGCCAGCGTCTCACCATCGACTCATTGATGCCGCGCTCACGTGCAGCAGCTGTTTCCTTCTTTGACAGTCAGATCAATTGTCTTTAACTTCAAAGCTGCATTATATGCATTTCTTCGTATGTTTTCCATGAGGAGGGTGTGTGCATGAAGCACAAAATAACTGTTCAAAACAAAATCAAACGAGCATCTTCCTCAGTACATCATCTCTTCACTTGTCTGTCTCGCTCTTGCGCCCCGTCACTTGGCGCTCTACAGCGCATGTCTCGAGCAGAAAGAGCCGCTGTCCTGTCTTGTATCATGTCAGTGTCTTGTAGGATTTCAACAGGATTTCAGGCTCTCCCAGGGGTCGGGGTTAGTTGTATTGATCATGTATGAGTGGATGTCCCGCTACTGAAGTCATTTACGCCTCACCTGCATTTAACACATACGGGTCATTAAGACGTATCCCACTCACTAATGTTCATTTAGCAGCAGAACTTATTTTATCACGCAGCGATAAACTGTTTTAGTGCTGACAACAGCGCTAGCGAGTGTTCTAACTAACCCTAACCCATGTTAACCGCACAGACAGCGGCGCTTTCTGCACTCAAGCTGCGCGCGCATCCGCTGTGTTCATAGACGAATAATCCGTCCATATATTAGCCGCATCGGTGTATAAGCCGCAGGGTTCAAAGTGTGAGAAAAAAGTAGCGGCTTATAGTCCGGAAAATACGGTATGTTGAGATAACACATTTGAAAATGTGTAAAGGAAAACTATCTTCAAACGTTGTTGCTTTCAAAATTTGACTTATCCTCTTGGTTTCATTGGGACATAAGGTGACTTTTAGCATACATGGTTTTCTGTAACAAAATATCCAGTTCTCTATCTGGAGATCCATGTCAGATTTTTTTTTTACTTTGTCTGAACCTGCCAGGTGATCAAACCCCTGCTGCAACCCCTGCTGCACCCTTGCCAGCACCCTTGCCAGCACCCTTGCCAGCACCCTTGCCAGCACCCTTGCCAGCACCCTTGCCAGCACCCTTGCCATCACCAAGGGTGGTGGTAATGCCCAAGCCTTGCCACAATGGCGCAGTATCTGTAACTTAGTCTAGCCTATTCCTATTACACAAAGAAATTTGTTCATGTCCCTGTCTTATCTCTCAGAGTTCCTTTGGGTGTAATTGATGGTCAGATTAGCCAATCACACATTGATCCTTTGTATCAAAATAAATGTGGCCGTCTGCGAGGAAAATGGAATAGGGACCGAAACGATTTTATGCATTGATCCACAAATTGCTCTCATATGAACTAAGACTAAACTAGGCTAATGTTTAGCGAACAGTCCTTTCCTTTTCCTCCTGAAAACAACCAAAATAAAAAACATGCCTCTATTTTTCTGTGTAAAAAGTTACATACTATGGCTTTAATTTATTTCAAGTTATTAGATAAAAAAAAAAGTCTACAGTATGTGGGCAGGTTGCTCAGGCCTGTCACTGCCGACTGGTGCTCTGTTTCATTCACTGGCACCTAATACAGCGGGGGCTCTCACAGGGACACATCTATCCATCAGTCTGATCACAGGCCCTTCTGTGTCCACGTCCACTGTGCTTTTCACTTTTTATTATCTGAGTGATGGATAGAGTTGAGGCATGGTAGCACACCCCATCCTCACAAGTCAGTCCTGCTGCTGACGCATCTTCCTTTTTGGCTGTCTTTCTCTCCTCCCACCTCAACTGGGACTGGAGCAGCGGATGTAGGCCATGTCCCAGTAGTTTTCTTCTCTCCTCTCTTCGTGCATCTGATGACCTATGAGCTGATGGATAAAAGGTGACGTTCTGGAAACCTGTTCATTACTCTTACCCTTGAAGATCTGTCACAACATGATGGTATTCAGCTTTGAAATCTATAATACATTAATCAATTTGCATGTCATCTTATACAATTTTTATGTTACTGATTAGGGCAAGTAAGCAGAAAAAAGAAAATTGATTTATTTTTTTATTTTTTTAATAAATAGTAGCTGTTTCTAAAGCACACTGACTTCACGTGCTATGCAGTGGAATATTGTTTCATGGAAATTAGTCAAGTGGAAAGGCACTTGGGCTGAAAGCTACCTCGATCATATTGCAGCCTGTCACATTGGTTGCCCTAAAGCCTACTCTTTTTCACATATTTTGTCACTTACACACCTGAGGCCTGTGCCAAGTTGTTTATCATTATCGGCATCAGAAACACTACCAGATTATGCAAAAGCATGCAATTTGGGTGACAAATCACGGCTGGCAGTCAAGCTGAAATGCTGCCATAGGTGGAGTGTTGGAAGGAGATCATCTGACATGAGTAATGACTAAATGCTGCCTAGACTCACTCTTGGCACATTGGTTTAAAGCAACTAAATTCATTTGAATAACTACCCAGCCTATTCCTTGACAGTGGCTGACATGTTTTTGCACTATGACTGATCTTGGACACTGCAGATGTCATGACAGACACAAGCAGAGGGGGGCAGTAGATCCCTGTCTATTAAGCAGTGGTTTGGACTAGTGCAACACACAGCTCATTTGTCTTCTTTGCCGGCTTGTGCAACCCTCACACAAGCTAGTTTGAGAAGACTTTTTGCTGTTTTTTTTTTTTTTTAATCCATTTCCATCTTCTTCTTTGTCTCACTTCTTGTGCTATTTGCTGTGAGATTACACCATCTCCCTCTCGCTTTCTGCTCCTCTCTTGATGTGTGTTGATCTGTCTTCCTCGCCTCTCTTGTCTCGCCTTCTCCGACTGATAATTAGCCATTAAATGTTGAGCCATTTTCTTCTCCTCCTGTCACATTCTCTCTCCTTGTCTCTATTTACTTGCGTATACCACAAAATGACCTTGTTACTGTGTGAATTTGTGTAGGCTGCATGGTGTGCACTCTCCCATGTGAGCCTTTCACTGATGACACCTCTTTCCCCATTCTGTCTTTTCACTTCAACTCCTAGATCTCGTCAGGGATTAGTATGAAATACATTTGGATGTTGTTGTGGGCATCCTACTTACCATGTGGGCTGGTCTAATTTCTTCCTTCTGGTGTCTAAAGCACTGGTCCTCTTTCATATGTTTACTCAATTCAGAGAAGATCCGCCTCTTTGTGACCAATTTATGCCTATGTGATGTAGCTAAAGGAATTGATACTGTGCATCGCTTCTTTTGGCTATTTTTGTTTTTGTTCACCACACACACCTACTCTGTGCACTGTAAGTGTGATACATGGCTTGTACTTTTTTAGCACTCAGAGCTGGGGAACAGCCTACATATGAAGCCGTTTGAGTGATGCTTGGGCCATTTAATGCGCATGTGGGAGGCAACATGTGTAGTGCCATTGATTTCTCAGTCTCCAGCAAGCGGCCTACTTAAAGGCTCTCTTTCTAGATGCCTCCTCCATCTCAGTCACATTATAGCCCCAATCTGTCTTCATACTTGGGGGAATGCTCAGGTACATAAAGGGGCTGGCTGGAGCAACAAATGTTCATTTAACACTTCAGTGGAATTCATTTCACTGAATTCATACACCCATTTTAAAGGTGCCACAGGGACATCTAAGCCAAACATAGATGCAGTGCATCACAGTGACCCACAAATAAAATAGGGTCTTGTCCCTTCTCAAATGTCCTCTTTTAGGACTTGTATTAAATTTGATTTTTATGAGTCGTCATCATGCATCTTCATGGGCCAGACTGTACCTCAACCGTTTGGTGGTTTTGTTATTATGGGCAGCAAGAGAATACTTGCTGATTACTGAATACTGAATTGTTTAAATTGTCAAATGAAGAGGGTTGGTCACAGCTTCTCCAAAAATCCCTTTTAGGAGTGTTTTTGGTCAGCTGACCACTACTTTGCCCTTCTCAGGTCTCTTAGAATTAACTGGTTGCTTATCCAGTTACTCCTTCCTCTCCTAGTCCAGCATTTTTTAGTTGATCGTAACTAAACTAAAAAACGATTTAGTTTTTTAGTTGATTGTAAATACTTATTATTATTTATCTTGATTTTGATGCATGCTCTTATTTTCCTACTGTTTCTGAAACTTGCGTTGTGACACTGCGATTTCCCCATTGTGGGACAAACAAAGGATTATTTTATCTTATTCAGGTGAAATTCAGTTTTTATATAGACATTTCTACATGAATAAAAATATTATCTAACAGTGATGACTTCAGCTTCTGTGTGTCCTGGGTCTTTTAAAGCCAGTTTCTTTTAATTACAGGTGATGCAGATTGTCAATGCTGATGCCATGGTGGTCAAGCTTAACTCCGGAGAATACAAAACCATTCATCTGTCCAGCATTCGCCCGCCAAGGATTGAAGGAGAGGTATGCTCCCTGTGCAGCGTTTTGAGTGTGTGTGGTCTTAAGCACTGAGCTTGTTGATTTGAAACTATTATCAACTCTGCCCCTAAGGCTATTCCCAACATTGGCAGCAGTATTCAACTCTCCTCACCACAGCAGCCTTTTTATGCCTGTGAGAATCGTGTTGACCACCGGGTGGCGTCTCTGCAGTGGGGCACATGCAGGCTCACTGAGACATTTGCACACACCCAGTAGTTGCAGCACTGCAGAGTGAGGCTGATCGATTTTTTTTTTTTTTTTTTTCCCCCCTCACTTCTTTTTCCCACAATCACTTCTACAGTCAGAGGCCATGCTCAAATGCACACATGCGTGTTAATGCTGCCTCACATGTGCGCTTATTCTTTATACATTATACGCTAAAGTCTTAAATCTCTCAGGAACGAATACCACAAATATTCAAATTTGAGATGAAAATGACTCTTCATTACAATATAACTAGCATTCCAGCTCTGTAAGCGTGTGCGTAGCGGATAACACTTCTTTCAACACAGTTAAATTCCTATTTGTATTGATTCCTTTTCCACCATGGGAGATGGCATCATTTTCTATTCATTGTCAATATCACAACTGTCTAACAATTTGGTTAATAGTAAAAAGTGAATTTTGCTTCCCATGTGTTTATTTCTCCATATAGTTATTTGGCAACCTTTTCTCACAGCGACATTCTGTTTACAATCATCATCCATTTATATGCAAGTCATGTTTTCTAGTTCCCCAGTTCCAAAGGCGGGGGTGCAGAGCTTCTGTTGTAAAAGGCAGATTGCTGACAGTCTGAGATGACTATTTTTTGAGTTTTGATTGTTTTTGTTTTATTGACTCGGTGTCTTCACTTCCATTTTGATTTTATGGCCTGCTCATTCCACTCTATTTCTGTTTATCTCCCTAGTTAAGCTTTTATTCCCATCACACACACTCTCCCAACCCCCCTCTTCCTTGTTGCTGTCTTTCCGCTGGTGTCTTCGTTAGTGCCATGCATCAGTAAGAGACAGCCTTGTATCCCCTCTCTTAGCCCCTCCCCCTGCTCCCGTCTCCTCTACCCTTACTTTTCCTCACTTCACGTGGGGTCCCTTGGGTTGTCCAGGTTGTGGTCAGATTGTTGACCTGCACCAGTATACCTCTTGTCTTTTTAACAAGCTTGTGGGCAAAAAATGCTTTGCTTTTCATTGCTCTGCACATTTTTCATGTACTACACGATTCTTGCTTCACATTAAACCAATTCTTTTGGCTCCTTTCAAAACTTTCTTTCAGTATTCTGTTTTCTCAATGCCCTTCTCTCATCCGTTGTATTGCACTGTCATTGGAGATGCCAGCTGCTTCAACAGTATGCTTTCTGTGCTTCATTACCCTGTCATATGTTCCTCAAAACCTCCAGATGTGGGTGTGGGTGCTGTGCTGTTGTAGCTGTTTTCTACTGTTACTGTGGCTCTTCATTTCCAATTGTTCACTCTATTTATCTGTTTTATATAGGCGCAATCAAATTGGTGTGATACTTGATTTGAACCTGTACCTTCGGTTGGTGAGGCTGTCACAGACTTTAATTATAAATAATGAATTGCATGATTACACCAAAGTAGAGCACCTACCTATACTCAAATGTTGTTGTGTTGTATACTAGAATGTATTTTTTGAATTTTGCTCTACAGTGGTTGAATGAATAAAATGGGGGTACAGCCAGACACACACATTGTCTTTCTAGGCCTCTCTGGGTACAACCTCTAACAAGAAGTATCATTCTGTGCATTGGTTTTCATGGATTGACTTGTAGAGTATTGCAGACCTAAGGTTACTTGACTATGGGGGGAAAAAATGATAGGTGGGGCATCAGGGAGCCTTAAATAAAGAGTACAAATGAATGGAATGAAAGTAGATAATGCATCTCACAGAAATTGAGCAATTAGAGCAATAATCATATTTGTAATTGAAATGTAACTAATTGCCGGGCCCTATGCAGACACAAGATAGTTTCAATAACCTGGTAATGTGTGATGCTGAATCTGTTTATTTGTGAGGCTGTTTTTTAGCTGTAGTTATTTGTGTCTATGAGCTAAAGTACCTTCATGATAGTCTGTGATGCTGTTGGCTCAGCTTTGAGTCTTGTCTCTATGGCAGCAATGCAGAGTTCTGGTTTCCTGTGAGGCTGTCTATTAGGTATTCTTTTAGACAGTAAGACAGACACTAGACAGTAGAATTGTTGACTGTTTTTTCATTACATTCATTAGATAAAATGTCTCCATTCATCCATCCATTTTCTTCCGCTTTATCCGGGGCTGGGTCGTGGAGGCAGCAGTCTGAGCAGGAGGCCCAGACTTCCCTTTCCATGCACACTTCCTCCAGCTTTTCCAGGGGGACCCCAAGGCTTTCCCAGGCCTGCCAAGGTCTCTCGGCTGGCCATGCTGTAGTCCCTCCAGCGTGTCCTGGGTCTTCTCCGGGGCCTCCTCCTGGTGGGACGTGCCCAAAACACCTCCCTAGGGAGGCATCCAGGAGGTATCCGGAACAGATGCCCGAGCCACCTCAACTGGCTGCTCTCGACGTGACGGAGCAGCGGCTCTACTCCGAGCTCCTCACCTTATCTCTAAGGGAGTGCCCAGGCACCCTGTGGAGGAAACTCATTTCGACCGCTTGTATCCGCGATCTTTTCCTTTTGATCATTACCCCAAGCTTATAAAATGTCTTGTAGAAGATTATTATGTCATTATTTTGAGCTACATGATCCTGACTGCTGATAATGTATGATAGAGGAGGATTGCCAATTGACCGGTATTCCCTGACTGAATTGAAGAAACACTATGTTGTCTGGAAAATACTTAATACCTTGTGGTCAAGCAATCATGAGGTCACAGCAGGTATCGCTTCACTTCTGAGTGCTGCAGAGCTGGATAACTGTCTGTGGCATAGCTAGTATGGAGCCATCTCACTAGACATAAAACTGTGGTTTACAGCCCAGCATAGAGACATGCTTGGTTAAGCTGCATTTGCCCATGGAAATCAGTGTCACTTTGTGCCCAAAGATTACAATGAAATGTACAGGGTGTGTGCATAAAGCAACTCATCAGATATGTTCAGATTTCTGTGTTTTCTAAGCATCCGCTCAAAACAATCGGAGATTTGGCTTTGCAACAAATGTGAGTATGCGAGGGCTGCATTCTCTAGAGTTCTGTAGAGATTTTCCTGTGCCAGTTGTCATTACTGCCTCTGTCTGTCTAGATGAGTTTTTTGCACTCTTCTCCCATTCTTTCTGCAAGCAAAGGCTTCTCTGTTTGTGTGTAAGGGCGTGTCTGGGTGTATGTAGCATTTAAAGGGCTACTGAGGCCAGATGCGACAGAGCAGAGTACTGATGAACCATGACAGTTCCTGCTAAGCCCCACTCCCCCACCTTCCCGCTCATCTGCTTCTTTTGGTTTCCTACCACCCTTCCCCTTATGACTATACTAATAGTGTTCACAGTGACAGATTGTTGGGTCGATGGTGTTTGGCTGCAGCAAATGATCCAACTCAAGTTGCACACTTTCTCTCTCTGTTCCTATGGCATATTTGTCCCTCTTGGGATTTGTACTATTTTTGTTTCTTCTTAAGGCAGTTAATTACCTTATTTATTCTTGCTGTGGATAGGTGCTCATCTTAAAATGTTGTCACTTTTTTCTTTATTACTTTGACTTATGCTTATGTATAGGCACTGTAGTTTAAGTTTCTTCTTGGCAACACAATTTCTATCACTCATCTGTCCATCTCCACTGTATAACGTTTGTTTTAGTGCCCTAGTGGACCACTGTAATACCCTTCTCACACTACATTCCTTGTGTGGTTCAAAACAAATGAAGAAATATTGGATGTTTTTCAATAAAGGGGTGTGCAAATAGTGAAAGCCAAACAGATGGGGCAGAGGGTGACGAATAAACAAATAAGAACTGTAATGGATTTCAGCAAGTGAGAGCTTTCTGATTATTATATTGTGTTGGATATTGCAAGTGTGCCTAAACTATATCAGTAACAGAATGTTGCTGATCTATAAGCCTTTGATTCACAATCAGCCCAAAGATGGTCAGTTTTCTGAATGTTTAAATAGACAGCCCCATCTGTCTTCTCCTATTTTGCTCTCCTCCGCTCACTGCTGTCCCCAGCCTCCACAGCTTCTGTCTGTCCATGTGTGTGCCCTCAGCATGGCACTGCTATGACACACTGTGACCCCACACGCTAAAACAGGCTGACATCAGGGCACACACCACATTGATTCACTCCGTCCCCTTTGACTGGACAAGGCACTTTGGGAGTTGGTGCCCCCTCTCATTTTTGGATTTATTTTCTTGCCAAGTTATTCAAGAGTGAGAGCATTACTTGCTTGGCTAATTAAAATGTTAAATAATTATTCACTGTTCACTGATATTTAATACAGTGTACAGCCAAATGAACATTTTCATCTTTATATATTCAAAGTAGTTTACCTTTTTTTTTTTCAGTAATACCTGATGTATCACTCATTTGAACAGTAATCACAAATGACCATTGTAGGCCATTTTCTTGCCATAAACCAAAGGCTAAAGGCTATTTGAAAATTGTGTTGCATATTATTTAATAAATTATAGCCAAATCTAGATGAAATGCTCCAAATGTTATTGTTGTAAGTTTCAAAGCCAGTTTGAAGCCAGTGACCACACATTCCCGTTGCTCTGTAGATTATTGCTGAATGGTGGTGCATAATTTGGATCAAAGTAAATTTACCCCATGTAAATGCCCCATGTATGTTTTACCTGGAGGCCTTGTAATATGGGATTTGGCTTTCTGTTTTGTTTTTGACAAGCATAGAACGATTTATTAAAATGAAGTTGTGGGTGTTCTTTTATTCTTGTAGTTGTCAGATTGAGAAGGTTACTTGTTTGAGTAATCAAGATGGCTGCAATCTTGCACATGATATACCATTTCATATAGGTTGAGGTCATTGTCTTCAAAGCGCATCGAGTACCCTTTTTAACTGTAGCTTTTCATCACAAGAAGTAAAGACACAAACTCACCCAATTACACTGGATACAAGTTGGTTCAGGACAATCATCGGTGAGCTCTCCTGCACCAGAACATCATAAGGCTGCTCTGATTGTCTGTATTCCTTGTTTTCAAACTGTTTCACCTTCTGCTCAGCATCTCTCTATTCCCCATAGAGCTGCTGTAAGATGGGAGGCTAGTACCTTTTGTCCTCCATGTCTGCTCCTCCACTCCTTGTGCCTAATTGGCATAGAGTGCTGACATTTACTCTCTTCGCCCTCAGTGACATGGTTCCTCTCCAGTGTGAAACACCTTATTAGGTAGACATGATTTTTGCCCCTCTTTTTGCGTCTTTCTTCTCGTTTCTTCTGCGGGTACTATATCTTCTCATTAAAACATTCTGTTTTCATCACAGGAATGGGGAATGCATGGTTTAGCCATATATATATATATGAGGATTTTATTTTTGCTGCATTGTCATATTTAAAAAATGATTCTGGCATTTTGCATAGTTCACATGTAAGGAAACACAATGCTGCTGTTTACCTTTGTATATTTTGATAATCTGCTCATGACCAAACTGGGGCAAACCATTCTGTGTTCAATAAAGTGATTGTCCTCAGCAGCTCCCAATAATGACTTGGATAAAAGCTTCTCTTTTAAGCCTGACTGAGTGATAAAGGATTTTACTGGGTGAATGCCTTTGTTTTGAAGCCTGAAAAATAAGAGAAGGGGCCAAGATTGAAAAAACAGTTTTGTTGCACTGTATTATTGGCACTTTTGTCTACAGTTACACTCAGTTTTAGACATCCTTTACAATTGACCTAGAATGACCTGAATAACTTCACTGCATTTTCGACATGCGTATTACACAATAAACAGTTGTGATCATAGTACTGTAGACTAACAAGGAAGAACACATGGTCCAACATTAAACTCCCTATTCCATTTCTTCACGTGTCTTGTTTCTCAACCCATCTGCCATGTTATTGTGCTACACCTGGCAGCAGCAGGGCATTAAGCTCAAAGGAAAGTCATTGAAGAGTTGAAATGAGGATTCATTTAACCTTGCTTGTTGGCATGACAGATAATAATGGAGGTGTATGCAGGGCTGGGATAGCATAGCATGCAGTATTGTCATTCATAGCTTTATTTCCATGTTAGTACCTGTCATTTATTTTCCTATCACTTCTTCAATGTCATTTTGTTCCATTTTTTTAATCACACTCTGCAAAGGGACACCTGTCACTGCAGAAGTCTGTGTTTGTCTTCTTCCAACTTGGAGCAATACAAAGCCCAGCCTCCTTTTAAAAATGTAAATGCTTTTCTATTTGTGGGCTCCTCCTGTCACAGAATAGGTGAACACATTGAGGGACGATTTGGTGCGCAGCTGTGCGTAGGGTTACATCTGTGTGTGCGCGTATGGTGCCAGTCTGCCTTTGTGCAACTCATTAACAACAACTTCCTCTATGCTTTGACTGTGGCACACCTGGATCTGCTTGGCATTTGATAGGCTAATTTGGCTTTTTTTGAGAGAATTGGTTTTGACAGAAAGGCATATTGCAAAAGGGTGTATAATGTAAGTTTTGAATACATGGGATGAGCAAACTGCCTTGTGAAATGAAACGTACACCAGTTAAAACAACTATGGTGAACTGACCATAGCAAACTAGGAATACATTGTTCAGTTTTAGCTTCTAATAGTCTATCCATTCCTTTTGTCAAATGTTGTTCTTTTGTTCTTTGCATTATGATGCTAATTCTCTAAATGGTAACTTAAACTTGATATATTTCTTTTATTAAAGGTACACTATGTACCTTTTCTGCTTTTCTCCATCAAGATACTGCTTTGCCTGGAAACATATCCAGTTGTTTCTATGGCAAAAAGAAATAAATTGAAGACATTATCTATTATTAATTCCCTATGTCAGAGGTCCCAATTTTAAGCATTTTCTGAAGTGAAAATTCCTAATGAATTTTTTCTCTTGTGTTTTAGGAAAAGAGCAAAGATAAAGACAAGCGTTTCCGTCCACTTTATGACATTCCCTACATGTTTGAAGCCCGCGAGTTCCTTCGGAAGAAGCTCATTGGGAAGAAGGTGAGATCCAGTCATTATTATTGTGCTACCTCTTAAAAAGCTTTTTAAATGCTCTTCTCTAGGTTATTCATATATTCAAACACACTTTCCCATTCCTTCAGCAGCAATACAATTATGTCTTAAGCCTATCTATTTCTGTGCCGCTGCGAATAGCAAGTGCTCTGATGCCCCGGGGCGTGGAAATGGCCTGCACGCACCCTTTAAAGAAACAGTGCTGATTCCCTCCCCTTGTGTCTATTGATCTACTCGACGTGTAGCCTGTGGGAGGCTGTGATTTACACAAATTTGACCCAACAGAAGCCACTGTTAAGAATGCTCCCAACTAAAGCTGCTTACTCCTGTGCATTTTCAACACCCAAGTAATATTTCTAATAAATTATGTATAGCAGTTCAACTACTGTATCTTAATAGTAAAATAACGTTCCCCCAATTTCTGTATAAGAATACAGACAAACTATTACAAATTCAAAACATGCATGCTTTCAGAAGCCTGGAGTTAGTTTTGGCATTCAAAACAAGATTTGAATTTATTCTTCTATCTGTCATTTTAATTACCCCCATTAATGTCTGTTTAATGGCTAAACATATTGCCTTTTATAAAGGGAAATGCAGGAGTGAATTATTCTATTCAAACACAGTCAGTTGAGATTTGCTGTTGAGTTTAATAAAGGCTATTATTAGGGATGCACTGATACCAATACTTGTATCAGGTATCGGCCCGATACTTCCTTAATATACTCATACTCGTTAAACATTTGTTGATACCACGCATCAATGCCACTATTACATGACACATTACGCAGTATCCTGGTTTCAGTATCCCGAATAAGCCAAAATCCCGGTTATGAGAAATCAGGATAAACAAAGTGACTGTGTGGCAGGATTCTTCAAGAAACTCAGGCTCGGAATATGCATTTTTTTGGGTGGTTTATTATGCTCTCCCACAGTGCAAAAAAAGGTGATTAAAAAAATTCCTGACACCAACTGTGGCAGGATTCATGATGGCCTCAACTTTGTCCATCTGGGGTCAAACTTCTCCCCGTCCAATCTGGTACCCAAGGTCGTGTCTTCTCTCGGGCCAACTCGCCTTTGGATGGATTCAGAGTAAGTCCGGCTTGTGCAACCTTCCCCAGGACCAAGGATAGGTGTTGCAGATGCTCCTCCCATGTGGAACTGAACACCACGACATCATCGAGGTAGGTTGCACTAATTTTCACAACCGGCCAGGACCTTGTCCATCAAGCGCATGCTGTCCATGCAGCCCAAACAGCATGACCGTGAACTGGAAAAGTCCTGCTGGGGTCCAGAAGGTGGTGTATGGATGGAATGCTTCCTGCAGCGGGACCTGCCAGTACCCCTTACAGAGATCAAGTGTAGTAATGTAACGTGCTGCTCCAATATGTTCCAGGACGTCGTCGATTCTGGGCATGGGATATGCATCAAATTTGGAGACAGAGTTTAGTTTGCCGAAGTCAATGCATATCTGTAAGGAGCCATCCTTCTTGAAAACAGTCACCACTGGACTGCACCATTCCGAATTGGATGGCTCAATCACACCCAACTTCAGCATCTCCTGCACGTCCTGGTGCAACTTAGCCACAAGCTGTTTAGGGACTCTGTAGGGTCTCTGTTGGATTGGTTTGGAGTCTTTCGGGCAAATCACATACTCCACCAGTGTGGTCTTCCCAGGTATGGGCACAAACAGAGAGGGAACCTCCTGGAAAACACAGAGAACACTTGCAGCTTGCTCAGCTGTCAGGTGATTGAGTGATGGTGGAGCAGTGCTGGTCAGAGTAGTGTCCACCTCCTCGTCTTCATCCTCCTTTCCCAAGTCCCCTCTTTGGGCAACCAGGACTGAAACTGGGGTGGCTCGTTCTTTCCACACCTTCAGCAAGTTCACATGGTAAGTCTGTTTTTGTCTTTTCTTCTCAGGGTGGAGAATCTCATAAGTGACTGGACCCATTTTGCGGACGACCGTATAGGGTCCCTGCCACTTAGCCAGAAGCTTATTGGAGGAGGATGGAAGTAACAATAGGACCCTCTCACCAGGTTGGAACTCACGGTAGCGGGCCTGTCGGTTGTTCTAGGCCTCCTGCAAATTCAACTCCGCCTGGTCCAGGTAAGTAGCCAGCCGCTCCCGCATTTCCAGAACAAACTGTACAATCCCTTTGCGAGTCTCAGGGGTGGACGGAGCCCCCCAGGTCTTGTGTAGTAAGTCCAGTGGGCCTTGGACATCCCACCCGTACAGCAGTTCAAAAGGTGAGAAGCCGATGGATGCTTGTGGCACTTCTCTGTATGTGAACAGGAGGACAGGCAGCCAGCGGTCCCAGTCCTTCCCACTGTCATCGACGACCCACTATAACATTCGCTTGAGGGTCTGGTTGAAGCTCTCCACGAGACCATCAGTCTCAAGGTGTTGTTTTGAGGCTGGAGATGCCAAGCTGGTGGTAGAACAGCTGCATCAGTCGAGATGTAAAGTTAGTCCCTTGGTCCGTGAAGATCTCGTCTGGAGTGCCGACTCTTGAAAACAACTGAAGTAGAGCTCTCAAAACAGCAGGCACAGTGATGTTGCGGAGTGGAAACGCTTCTGAGAACTGGGTGGCGTTGTTAGAGAGCACCAAGATGTATTGGTACCCACTGCTGCTTTTCACCAGGGGGCCTACAATGTCCATTGTGATTCTGTGAAAAGGGGTAGAGATCACAGGAAGTTGTGGAAGGAGAGCACAATCAGACTTGTGCAGAACACACAGCTTTTGATAAGTGAGACAACTAGCACAATACTGTTGTACATTCTTGTACATTGAGGGCCAGTAAAATTGCGAGCTAATGCGCACGTATATTTTATGCCGACCAAGGCCCACGGAAGTGAGTGTGCTAGGTGTAAAACTACCGGTCGACAGGTACAAAAAGGCCTTTACAGTCACCATCAACAGAAAACAAGATCCCATTATCAATCACAAACACTTCCTTCTCCACACAGCCCCCTTAGTACTGGCTACCACCTTGGCAAATAAACCCTTCAGTGTTTCATCCTCTCCCTGCAAACCAGTTATGTTCTTAGGCACCTCCCACTCGTTCAAAGATGACAATGCACCCAGCCTTGGCTTGGGCACGAGTAACCACAGGACAGGAAACGGCAGCGCAAGATACTTCAGCTACATGTTTCCCTGTCCCCCAGAGTCATTCTGTTACAGATTCATTCCCATTTAACAGTTCCATTAGCACTGGTAAATCACACCCCAGGATCGCCTCCACCAGTAAATTGTCCACTACCTCCACAGCCAGAAGGTACAGCTGCCCATCAATATTCAGTCAGATCAATAGTAGGGTATGGGTGTGTATCCCCAAGAACACAGCAAACGTCAACAGTTTTGCTGTAATCCAGACTACCTAGTGGCACTAGCTCACGTTTGACCAGAGAAGTAAAGCTCCCCGTGTCCAGCAGAACAGTCACATTCTGGCCATTGTTCAGTACAGTCTTGCAAGGCTACATTACACCTCCAAGATCCCTGGGAACCTCTCCTCTGAACGGGATGGGTAACATGCATCAGTAACCTTAGCTTTCTGTAAGGTATGGGGCATACAGACACTTTGTGCCCTAGCTGCTGGCAGTAGAAACAAACAAGTTCCTTACCCGATCCTCATTGGTGTGGGGAAGAGGTACCTAGTTGCTCCTGGATCTCTTTCCGTGCCAGCCGTGGCGGAGGTGGCTGGATGGGCAGACGAGGTGTAATTAAAGCCCGTCAAAGGGGTGGTGCTCCTCTGCGGGTGTTGACATATTGCAGGGCCAGCCTGGCAGCAGACAGACCATCCACTGGCTCATGCTCCTTGACCCACGTCCACACATCCATTGGCAGGACGTGCAGAAGCTGCTGAAGTACGATGGTCTCTCCGATTTCCTCCTTTGAGTGCTCCTCCGGATATACCCAGCGGCGATAGAGGCCCTTGAGGCAATGGTATGTCGCCGTCGGATTCTCACCAGAGGGCACTGTGGTGGAACGAAACTGTCGCCAGTAGGTTTCAGGTGAGACATCAAACTTTATCAGCAAAGCCTCCTTCAGATCCTCATAGCAATGAGCCCTTTCTTCATCCATGGAGGTGTAAGCGTCCAGTGCCTTGCCAATCAGTAGTGGAACAAGGCAACAGGCCCACTCATTTTCTGGCCACCTCCATGTTTTGGCAATGCGTTCAAAGCGTAACACATAGTTTTCAATGTCCTCCCCCACTTGATATTTGAGTATCTTGGGGTTGCTGTAGTGTCTCCACTCCGGCCTTGGCCGAACCTCTGACTCATGATGGAAGGGAGGCACATCATCAGCATCAAGCTCCCTGGGCCATAACACCGCCCTGGTGCCTCCAGGGGTTGGCAGTCCTAGCCTCGGACTACTCCCTGTCTGTCGGTGTAGTTGCTGCTCGCAGTAGCTGAGGTGCTGTGGACAGAGACTGTCTGACCTCAGCTCAGACTTGAGATGGAGATGGCTCCAGGAAGGGGAGCTCTCAGTCCTCGAAGCTCTGCCATTAAGCCCTCCTCTCTCCTTTGCTGTCCAGCCAGGAAGTCCCTCATTATGGACACCAGCTCCCCCTCTGGAGCTACTGATCCACCTCTCCCAGCAGTTGAATCCAGCTCCCCTGCTCCATCTGAGTCGACCATTTCCTCCTCATACTTGAGCTGTGAATGGACCCCTTTACGCTTCCGGTGACAAGCTATCCCACTTCTGACACCAGCTGTGGTGGGATTCTTCAAGAAACTCGGGCTTAGTCGGAATATGCGTTTTTTTTATTGGGTGGTTTTTTTGTGCTCTCCCACAGTGCAAGAAAAAAGTGCCAAACGTGCGTGAGAAAATATTTACAGTGGTACAGTGGTAGTTTCTGCATTAAAGTTCAATTTAGAGGCAGGCAAAAAAACTGTTTAGCAGACTTCCCCTTTAAGTCTTTCAGTCGCTGGCTTGGTCTCTCAGCACACGTTACCTCCACTGTAACCAGGACAATACTGATGGCAGAGCTACAGAGCGCACCTATATATCCCCATTTGCCCCTCCCACATTACATAACATCCATTGGAAAAAGTATTTATACCATTTACACTATTAAATGGCTAATATTTCAGGTGCCAAAAGGTGCGTACAAACAATAGCTTTCATGCAAAATCAATAAATCACATAAAACACTTCAAATATTCTGAGAATACGAATAATTGCCCGTGCAAATTACTCGTGGCTCACATGACCACCGGAACCCGCGCAACTGGAGGATTTAAACTACCAGCGCGGATGTGTCCGGGTTTGTCAAAACGCACCACGGGAGGAGGGAGAAGGCAGCAGCGCGAGGGTAAGAAAATGATCGATTTTTAGTGTGATTTGGATAGGCAAAACTGAAGCTTCTAAGTGTGCACCCTTAATCGTGGCAGAACACGCTGGAGAGGTTATGGGGAATTAAGTTTAATGTATGGTTGGCAACGATAGGGTTTGGCGCGCAGAGCGCAGCAGATAAGGAAACGGGTGCGCGTGTCTTCACATGCTCTCCCCGAGGACAACGCTCTTGGGGACGGACTTGCTCCCTCACAGACTGTACATGAGTGAAATGACTGTTAAATAAAGCGCTGCGTTGCACACGTACGACCTGCACACCTATGATTTCAGAAAAGTTTAACATGAACCATCTACAACGTGATATACGCACACAACAGACTCACCATCAGCAGCACATCCCTCTGTCACAGAAAGGACATACATACTCCACTTTAGTCCGACAGAAGCTGACCATGGCACAAGGAGCGAGCTGTTTTTTTTTTTTTGTTTTTTTTTTCAGGCTTATAGTTTATGCAAATTGAATGTGGTTTTAAGTTTTGTTTCTGTAAAACGTAAACAAATGTACACAAAGCTGCATTAAACGTGTTATAATGTCATGGTTGTTTGTATTTCTCCTGGTTTATTAAATATGTATTTTTTGCGCTTGTGCATTTGTAAGGTTATGTCAAGAAACCAGGATACTACATTTGATCATGTATACAGGGATATGAGTATCCCGGTTTCTCAGCGCGCATGTAAACAGTACAGTGCATCCGGAAAGTATTCACAGCGCTTCCTTTTTCCACATTTTGTCATGTTACAGCCTCATTCCAAATTGTATTAAATTCATCTCTTACCTCAAAATTCTACACACAATACCCCATTATGACAATGTGAATTTTTTTTTTTTTTGACATTTTTTGAATTAATTAAAAATAGAAAACGAATAAATCACATTTACATAAGTATTCACAGCCTTTGCTTAATACTTTGTTGATCCACCTTTGGCAGCAGTTACAGCCTGAAGTCTTTTTGAATATGATGCCACAAGCTTAGCACACCTATCTTTAGGCAGTTTTGCCCATTCTTCTTTGCAGTAATTCTCAAGCTCCATCAGGTTGGATGGGAGACGTCTGTGCACAACCATTTTCAGGTCTCTCCAGAGATGTTCAATCGGATTCAAGTCTGGACTCTGGCTGGGCCACTCAAGGACATCCACAGAGTGGTTCTGAAGCCAATCCTTTGAGACCTTGGCCGTGTGCTTCGGGTCGTTGTCCTGCTGAAAAATGAACCTTCGCCCCAGTCTGAGGTCAACAGCACTCTGGAGCAGGTTTTCATCCAGGATATCTCTGTATATTGCTGCATTCATTTTTCTTTCTATCCTGGCTAGTCTGCCAGTTCCTGCTGCTGAAAAACATGCCCATAGCATGATGCTGCCACCACCATGCTTCACTGTAGGGATGGTATTGGCCTGGTGATGAGCGGTGCCTGGTTTCCTCCAAACATGACGCCTGACATTCACACCAAAGAGTTCAATCTTTGTCTCATCAGACCAGAGAATTTTGTTTCTCATGATCTGAGAGTCATTCAGGTGCCTTTAGGCAAATTCCAGACGGGCTGCCATGTTCCTTTTACTAAGGAGTGGCTTTCCTCTGGCCACTCTACCATACAGGCCTGATTGGTGGATTGCTGCAGAGATGGTTGTCCTTCTGGAAGGCTCTCCCCTCTCCACAGAGGAACGCTGGAGCTCTGATGGAGTGACCATCGGGTTCTTGGTCACCTCCCTGACTAAGGCCCTTCTCCCCCGATCGCTCAGTTTAGACGGCCGGCCAGCTCTAGGAAGAGTCCTGGTGGTTCCAAACGTCTTCCATTTACGAATAATGGAGGCCACTGTGCTCATTGGGACCTTCAAAGCAGCAGAAATTTTTCTGTATCCTTCCCCAGATTTGTGCCTCGAGACAATCCTGTCTTGCAGGTCTACAGACAATTCCTTTGACTTCATGCTTGGTGTTTGTGCTCTGACATGCACGGTCAACTGCGGGATCTTATATAGACAGGTGTGTGCCTTTCCAAATCATGTCCAATCAACTGAATTTACCGCAGGTGGACTCCAGTTAAGCTGTAGAAACATCTCAAGGATGATCAGTGGAAAAAGGATGCACCTGAGCTCAATTTTGAGCTTCATGGCAAAGGCTGTGAATACTTATGTAAATGTGATTTCTTAGTTTTCTATTTTTAATAATAACAAAAACTGTCAAAAACTTTTGTCACATTGTCATAATGGGGTATTGTGTGTAGAATTTTGAGGTAAGAGATGAATTTAATACAATTTGGAATGAGGCTGTAACATGACAAAATGTGGAAAAAATGAAGCGCTGTGAATACTTTCCTGATGCACTGTATATCCCGAATACTGGCGTAACCGGAATATGGCTAATAACTGGAATACTAATGTGCATGTAAATGCACTCAGTGTATGTTCATGGGGGTGGGGGTTAAAGTATCAGTATCGGTACTCAGTATCGGCAAGTACAGAAATGATTATACTCATATTGGTATCGGTTTTCAAAAAAGTGGTATCAGTGCATCCCTAGCTGTTATGCTTTTTTTTAAATGATAAATTGGCTAGTATATAGGATCTACCCCACAGTTGTCAGCACCGCTCCAAGAGCGCATTTACAGTTTTAGATCTCAAATGCCTTTGAGCATTAAATTTCATTTAAATTTCAATATTTTGAAAATGATTAACTAGAACTATATATATAAAATGTTTTGTTGTTGTGACACAAGTCTGCAATAGTTCCGAATTAAATCTGCTGTTACCAAGCAGGCACATTTTTTAAATAATTGTGAAATCTAAAAAAAATGCAGCTTGTTCAAGGTATAAACATTAACCTTTCTGCTGCCTTGGCAACAACTGAAATCATCGCACTCAGGCATTTTAATGGCATGTACAACTCTGTGTGGCCTTGGGTAAAATGACAAGTTTGATGCAATGAAAATATTGAACACCGTGAAAGGCAACTGAAGCAGGACTATGGAGCTAATACTTAACATTGTGCCCCTTTAAAACTGAAACTGTACAAAGATGTTATAACATTTTCTTTTTGTTTAATGCTGAGATGGAGATGTCATATTCTATTCTGGATTTATTGTGTAGATGTCTAAAAGTGTATATTTTTCTTTGCGGTAGTGAGCTTTTGGAGGTCAGCATCATTAGAAAGATTATATATTATATTATATTTTATTATATTTATTATATTATATTTATTATATTGATAGAGATATATCTATAAATTTAGGTCAGTGAGAAGACAGACAACCCAATTTCTGCTTTCCTTAACCTGTTGGACGTGACTAAGCATTGCAAATGTTTCTCAGTGAACGGATCCAAAGCCCAAATCTCTAACGCCACTCTGTTTTATAAGAGTAAAGCTGCATTAAATGCCTTTTCCATTAAAGTCACATTCTCTATAGAAAAGCTTTTGATCTTTTAGAAAGTATATCTAATACATTAAGAAACTAATTTTTTGTCCATGATGAGCTCAATGTATGCATTGTAAATCATAGAGGCTATTCAGTGCATTTGCTTTTCATTTACATATATCAAAATTAATCAAACTTGTACACAAAGTGCATAGACACGCAAATGTTTACCAAGCGTCAAGTTGTATCATAAATTCTTGCATGTCATAAATAGGGCCTTTTACTTCTGATTCTGTCACTTACACCAGTCTTCAGCTTTCGTCTCACTCATGTATATACCCAGGACTTTCTAAAATGACAGCTCTTGCATAGTGACATAATCCCAAAAAGGATGATTTGGCTAACTTTATAAGTAGTGCTTCTTGTCTGCTTGGGTCTCAGCCTCAGTAGAAAAAAGTCCATTGAAAATGTTGCATTAAGCCACTTATCAGGGTTGAGCACATTCGGATAATCCTGCGTTCTCAAAGTGGCTCCTGTTATGCAGCTGCTAGTGCACACTTTTCCTACTTACTTTGCTGCATGAGAGCTATCTGTTTGCAAAAGTGAAACTCTTTTCACAATTCAACATTTGGTGTGTTCAAGCAGATGCAAAGCAAGTAGTCCTAAGCCTCAGGAGCTCCTATGGTTCAAAATCCAGATGGGGCTTTCACTGCATGTCTTCCTTTAGGATAAGATCGAGCACTACTTTGAAATGTATATAAATAAACTGGGATTAAAAACATATCGATAGAAAAAAAAATGTTATCAAACTTTTGAAATGGTTACTAGTGTGCTTTTAAGAAACGAATCAGCTAAAAAAAAAAAACAACAAAAACTAATGTCAGGTTTATTTTCATTTTACAAATCACTGTCAAATGAATCAGCAATCGTCTGTACCATATTATACTAATTACAGTGTGCTCTGACTCCTGTGTTGTGTTATTGGTGTGAAAAGCAGTCATCTTTTGTCTCAGTAAAACAAACAAACACACACACGTACACACACACACGTACACACGCACACACGTACACACGCACACACACACACACACACGCGTACACACACGTACACACACACACGCACACACACACACACACGTACACACACACACACGTCTGTCCTTGTCGTTATCACTCAGCCCCCTCTGGCTTTTCCCCGTGTAGTGCTCTTCTCTGGGGGGCCTCACTGATAGCTTTGCCTTATCAGGAAATCTGTGAGTCGGCCTGTGGAGGATGAGACTCCCCTAATCTGACATCACTGGTCAAAGTTTATAATCTGCCATCACTTTAGCTAATGGGTAAGATACTGGTGCTTAGCCTTCCCATCCTCTAACTCCCAGTACACTGGAGTATTTGCACTGGTTCTGGTTTTTCATTTGCTGTTTTGTGGTTTTATTCTAATTCAAGCAAATGGTCATTTCATTTATTTCATTTGCTCAAAATGTTCTATTTTGTGTTATCTATTAAAATAACCACTTTAAGATTAATGTGTCATGGTGTCTACATTCAGTCTATAATTTTCAGTGTTGTTTCCATGCCAAAGTCTCATTATATTCACTTGCTTATGCACTATTAATATATTATTAATTAAATGTAATTAAATGTATTATTGATCTTCTTATCATATTACTGTCATTCTTGTCATATGGAATATCCCCAAAAAGTAATTCAAAGCCAGTGTTCTTTCAAATCATCTAAGCATTTTCATTTTTCATTTGAAAAACCATCTCTTCCTGAATTTGAAAAAGTTTTTGAAGCAATTACAAGATACTCTGTTGCCTTGGCCAAATTTCATCATGTCCTTCATGTTTGACAAAACTCAATTACATTGTTGTGCTGCAACATTCCTGCTGTTTGTGCCCCCCACCCCCCCAATTCTGACCCACCAAGGTTTGAAATGTTCAAGTAGACAACTGAACCAGAGGCACTCTCGATGCAAGTCAGTGAGATTCCGAGCCCAAAGTGAAATACAAGGCCACACACAGCAGTGACAAAGCTGTGTCCTCAGACCCCTTACTTTAGAGTTAGTTTCAGGCAGTGCGAGTTGGGGTGATGCATGTGTGCGAACGCCTCTCCTCTGGGCTGAGGTACTGTGTTGCTTGACATGATTTACACTGACTGGATGACCTTGGAAACTGGGACAAACGCACAACCCACTCACACTTGCAATTTTAACGCCCCAGATCAAATGATCGCTGTAGACGCTCACTAAACCTGATATGTTGTGTTGACCTCTGCACCTGTGTCTGTGCCCCTACAGGTCAACGTGACGGTGGACTACATCAGAGCTGCGACTGGCCCGGCAGAAGGCACCCCCACATTTTCAGAGCGCACCTGTGCAACAGTCACAATTGGTGGCATGTGAGTAGAACAGTTGATTAAATTACTCCTCAAGTGTTATTTAATCAACATTTATCATATTAACATGAAATGTTGTGTAAAGATGACATTTTTAGATTTTATATTGATATTGTGTGATTTAATCTACTAAATTGTAATGTGTTTTGTTGCTGTTTTACTCTTATGCAGCATACACCTAAAGGAGACCATAGCCTTTACAGCTGAATAAATAACCTCAAAGCTGCAATTTTATGTGTACAATTTCCATTCTTGTAAAATATCAGGTTCAAGATTATTGCAGAGGTTTTTTGGACCACAAAACATTTTCCCACTCGCCCCCAATACACATCTCTGCATTTTAATTTTCACAAGGGTTATCTGAGTGCAGGCAATTACTTTCTATCTTCAAAAACAGTTATGCACAAATCCATTTTATCTTGCAGACACATACATTTTATGCAGGGCCGCAGATAAAGATGTGATTAAACTATTCAGAAGTTCAAGCTACTTCAAAAGTGTTTTTATGCGTTGAAAAACATTTAAAACAGTTTTCCCCCCAAAATGGATTAAAGCTGCCATTTGTTGTTTATGGCGTTCTGCTCCTCTTTAGAACTATGTTATTGAACCACAATTGATGGGGAAAAAACAATTCTTTCAGTCCAATATTATGATCTTTTTGATGGTTCAGTCATAAATAAATTGAGAACAAAGTAACCTATTGACCAGCCAATTATAACCCAGCACCAGCCAACAGCAGCAGCTGGTCTCCATGGATAACATTTGGCATATCCTCAATGAGCATTGACATGACTAGGCTAGGCCAAGATATTTACCTTCTGTCACTCTGTCTCCTGGCATAGTTGGATTGTATTGTCTTGTAATAATTTTAAGATAATTTTAAGAACGTAAGTGAATATAATGAGGCTATGATTCACAAAAGAACAGAATCAGTTTATTTCTGTATTTTTTCCTGGTTTATTCCAGTTCATTTCTCATAATTTTCAGTGGTGACATTTGGTGTGCAAAATTTGCTAATAGCAGGAATTCTTAATGAACAGGACGTTACTTGCCAACAGGCAAGGAAGACAACTAATATCAGTAGAATACTTTGACCCCTGTTATCTTTTGTCCCAAGAGACCCTTGCTGTTCAATTCCCAATTAATTGTATAAATAATGTACATTTCCACGTCATTAATCAAATTCACTGGCTTGTGCCACTGTATGGTCTGATGTCATGAGGTGTTATAATGTAGATGACAGATGTGCTTTTCAGTGAACATATGGGACTGTGCTGCCTGCCCTTCTCCCACACTTGATCTGGAACAGCCATGTCTAAGGAACAGTAACTAAGTACTGCATTAACTACAACAATGCTCCCTCTTTGTGCCCTTTTCCACATCAGCAACATGGCAAAGCAATGCTTAGTCAAGTGTGCAGAGCCAGCATTTAACCAGCCCTATGTTCTTTAGCAAGGCCATCATATTTATTATTGCCCAGCTTATACCTCCTCTCCAATATTGTTCAGCGCCTATAAAGTCTATTAAAGCCTCCTCCTCTCCTCCTTTTGTTCTCTGCAGTAACATTGCAGAGGCTTTGGTCAGTAAAGGTCTGGCCACAGTCATCAGATACAGACAGGATGATGACCAGAGATCCTCCCATTATGATGAGCTTTTGGCTGCAGAAGCAAGGTGAGGAAAGACACACTCAGTACTTTTCTTTTTAAATGAACACATTCAAATTGTTATATTGAATATTTTATATATAATGTATATCCCTAACCCTATCTTTTTTTTTTTCATTTATTTATCAGAAACTCTCTTTACCCAGGGCCCATGAATATAATTATGTAGCAGTCCAGTACAATTCAGTACTGGCTGTAGATAGCAATTATATTGCTGTAGATTAAGATCTGCTGGTTGTAGGTTGAGTAGATCTGGCCCTTTTTGTATAGAAGTCTCTCTCTTCTCTTGTGTCACTGCTCACTCTTTTGCACAGTTTGTTCTTATTTCTCCACCTTAGCTGGTTTCTATTTTGTCCTTCTTTGGCCTTGCTCTGCTGGGCCATCTTTTCACTCACTTCCTCATCTTGTCTGTTCAGCTCCAACACTGTCTCTCTCTGTCTCTGATGGGGTTTTATTAAAGCTGATGAGAGTTTTCTGTCTATAGCCTAAGTTTTATTTTTAGATCTCGGTTGTATGAGGCTACTGGCCCGCAACCTCCCAGGAACCTCAGCTGTACTGTTAAATGAGCATCACTTACCATCTATATACATTCCTGCATAGATGGGCACCAGTTGTGATTTACATCCCTCAGAGCCAAGGGCTGCATGACTGTCGACCAACTACAGTGGCCTGGGCACTCTTTAACTCATCTAGAGCTCAAGGGAGTGCCTATGAAGACTTCATGAGCCATTGTCATATAGAATGCATCTCTTTAAAAAGCAAACATTTTCAACCATATTTTCCCATATTCTGTGTTTTCTCGTGTCACTATAATTTGTCTTGGAACAAATTATATTTTAGCTTTTTCAGTTGAGCTGTAATAGCTGTTCAGGGAAGAAAAGTGGCATTGATTTACATATTACTTTGAGATGCCGCATTGTTTTTCTGTCATTACTCATGAGCTCTCATTCTATTCTTTGCGGCTCAAGGCCGTTTAATTTTTCTAATGAATAATGGTGGTGTTTGTGCCACATTTACTATGTATTGTGTGTTTTTGACATGACTGACCACAGGGCCATCAAGAATGGCAAAGGGCTACACAGCAAGAAGGAGGTCCCCATCCACAGAGTGGCTGATATCTCTGGGGTGAGTCATTCTTTAATGTTTTAAATTACAAAAACATTTTCTCAGTGAGCATTTCAGTTCATAATGCAAGAGAGTGCCAAATACTGTGATCATTCATTTAGACCTCAAAGACACTTTTTCATCTGAAGATAAGAAGCCTCTAAAAATAATCAGAGCCATTAATATAAAGATCAGTAGCACTTCGTCCTGCCTTGTTTACGAGTGCCTTGGGGCTTGATAGAGGGATCATTTGGCTAATGAAGCCTGATTGGAAGTGCTCTACGAATGAAATTAGCTGTTTTTCTTGTGAAGTTTATAAAGTGCAGAGTAATGGTTCAGTGATACATATATTTTAAGCATCTCTGAGGACTCATTTCATTTTTAAAAAAAGATATTATGATCTGTCTCCTCTTTGTTAAAGAGTCAAACTGAAGTTCAAAATATTAATGATTAGTGTTAAAAGCAAGTTGTGTGTTTGTTAACTGCAAAAAAATGTTGTAGTGTACACTCTCAGCTATGAACTAAGCATGTGTGTTCCTTTTAATCTTCATTTCCATAAGCAAGTCAACACATTTATTTACCAATCTAATATTTGGAGCTTTCAGACCTGAAACCTTTAACCAAATTGGCAGACTAAATTTAAAAACCATAGTGTTTTTTCTGTAATAATAACTATGCTTTGGATCTGTGTATAATTATTTCCATATCTGATTTGAAGGTAAATACTTTGGCACATGCTGGTCCCTAGCATAATAATGCTGGGTCATGCATTCATGTGTGGTGTGCAGAATGATCTGCTCCCCTAAGCTCTTATTAGTGTCGTTGGTGTTAGTGTCATCCTCCCTATGGCTCTGGTCAATGTCATTATTTGCAGCTGTAGCTCCTCCTTGCCCTACAGTTTGTGTCTATTTCAAATGGATGATGTGGTGTTTGCTGCACAGCTCAGGACTAGTGCCAGCCACTGCCAGTAGGCGTACATGCACGTGCAAGCACCAGTTGTTTGGCTAATGTAATGAGACTTCTAATAAAAGGCCTAAAATAGCACTACTTCACCCCCTCTCTCCCACCTCCTTCCTTCTTTTCCTTTAGTTTTGTGATATACACCCACGGATTGCTGTGCTCATGCTTGTGCGTACCCACACACACTTACAGGAAGTTAAAACTATACATTGGCATCCTGAGCTCAAAGGTATCCTGGAATTATGTATGAAGAGGAGGCTGCATCACAAATAGAGCAGCGATATGTTTGTAAATGTATGGTGTTTCAGATAAATTCAGAAGGTGGGAGGAGAGTGGAGAAGGCTCTTGATTCACCTCATGCCTCTCTGGGTTGCATAATAATGTCCTCTCACAGGTTCCTCCTTTTTCTGAACCAAGTTGCTGTGCCCACACACTGCAGGTGCTGTTGTGTGAACGGCTGACTGTTTGCTTCTGTTGTCTCCCACTCAGGGGCCTATTTTGGACCAAAGTGGGTGGAGTTCAGGTGCTGAATCTTCAGGCCTGGATCCCAACCACATGTCATGATTTTAGGTATCACTGGTGATGTGTTCTGCATACTCACTGGCCCTAATGCCATGAGTCGCTTTATTTAACCATTTCAGCAAAAGATATTTTGAGGGTTTCATCTAAAGAATCTGTCTGCCTGTACTCGAAATCATTTTAAAGTCTTAAAAAAAACATATTTGTCCATCAGGAGACACAGAAAGCCAAGCAGTTCCTGCCATTCCTGCAACGTGCTGGCCGATCAGAAGCTGTGGTGGAGTATGTCTTCAGTGGTTCTCGTCTTAAGCTGTACATGCCCAAAGAAACTTGCCTCATCACATTCCTCCTTGCTGGTGGGTAACCTTTTATTCTCCTCATGTTTGGTTCTCTTGTTTAATTTGTAGTAGATGCTTTAAACATATCCTGCATAAAGTTAAACAATTGTATTTTTAACATTTTATTTCCATTTTCCCTGATCACATGATTACATGTGATTACCTGATTACATTAGCACTTTACAGTTTGTGTAGTGATGAAGCACTATACCCACATCTGCCCAGATAATGGGAAGTGACCGCTGTTGTTGTAATAAAAATGCATTTTAGATCAGTCAGAATGTGTAACAAAAAATGTATAAATATAATTATACATTTTAAAGCATTCATAGCATCTATAATCTGAGCTAATGATGTCTCAGCAGATTAGTTTACAGTATGCCAACAAAGCAAGGCAGTTATTAATATTGCCTCGTTGGCTCTGGTCAAATGATAACAATTGTCATTTAATGATTGTGATAATACAAAGGCTGGGCTATTCAACATAAGATGTATCTGTTAAGTTTTTCTACCATTTAGGTCAAAAATACTGCTGTAAATGAAACTTCATAATGCAAATAGTTTTTTTAGTGATTCATATCCTGAAGCATTCAAAAAAGGCATTTTCTGGAGCTAAGCTAAAGACCAAACTAAACTGTTAGTCATTATAAGTCCTTGTCCATTTTTTCCCTTTTAAAATATATTGTAGATAGCTCAAAGTAAAAAAAAAAAAAATGTTTTCTTTAGAAGCTGAAACTCTCTTAAATCTTAAGATATCCAGTCTGTTAATATTTAGCATTTCTTGTGCATGCAGTGCTGTGTTCTAATTGTCATTTGCTTTAGTTTGCACATGTGTTTGCGTTCTTTTGGTTTTAAGTAGAAATCAATGACAGGCCTTTTTGGAATCCAAACAAAGGTGAGGGGAAAGAGACTTCAAAGTAGGCCGGAGGTTTGCATCAGGAGGTGAGGGGAAGTCTCTTTTCCTTTACTAGACCTTCTGGCTGGCTGCTGCAGTGATATGTGCTTATGCAAATTCAATGGGGGGTAACGGGAGTCGCCTTCATTCTGATGTGTACTATAATGGTTGGGGTACTCGCTCTCCTTTCCAATAAAATGCTCAATTTTATTGGATATGAGAGCAATATTATAAGGTGAGGTCAGTGCAAAGGGACTGCATATGCTTGTAAACCATGGAGACTTTATCTGGGTCAGTGGATTCAATGGTCAATCGCGTGTTTTTTTGACACCGAGGCCACATCAAGTGAAACTCTTTTACAGAAAGGTTTGTTGCTCTGTATAAACCTGACTCTTGAACACAAAAACTCACACAAACTCTCCTCACAAAGCATTGATCAACACAGTGTGTAACCCGAGTCCAGTTTGATTTTGCTTTTGGTGTTGTACCTAGAACATTCGGCTGTGTCTGTGAGAGGCACCTTCTCATGCTGGGTGTGCTATGGGACTGTGTTGGAAATGGAAGATGGGCAGAGCAGGGAAAAAAAATACCCCTGGAGGCAAAATAAAGATAAAGTTCAGCATGATTCAAAGTCATAGAAGGTGGCAAATCATTATTTAGCTTTTCCTTTGACCTTCGCACAGCAGCGTCCTCAACACCTTGCTGTCCTTCTGCATATTACTGGAATTCAAACATTTATTACAGAACCAGAAATGACCAGGATGTGTGAGGCCTTCAGATGTATCACTAATTACTTTCATCTTAAACATAATCTTCAGTGTGCCTCAACCTTTATGCAAACAGAAAAAATGCCAATAAATTATTACCAAACTTATTAATTTTAAATACATTTTATACCCATTCATTGTGATGCATCAAATTATGTGATAATTATGTCATAAAGAGATCAGTGTATTTAGGGCAAAAAATGTTTGTATTATTCAACCTCTATTTACAATACATTTTGCAGGAAAGTATGCCATGTCTAGGAACAAGCCTCTATACTTGGACAAGGACTTACACATGGAGTTCTCAATAGCACTTAGGGCTGAAACCACAAGTTCATTATTGAGATGTTTGCCAACTAATTTATCAAGTCATTATATGGATAATACCCAGACATCAAGACAGGTCATGTGCTGAGAGAAGAGGTGTTATCAGACAAAGCAAGAATTGTGAAAAAGAACCTCATTTACAGGCCTTTTGCAATCTAATCTAATCAATTAATGTAACAATTATTTGTTTAATTAAATGATTTGCAAATAATCTTGGTTTACTTTGCTGAATATGCATTGTGCCTTCTGAGGAACTTGTCTGCCTGTGACTAATTAGGCAGCCTTTAAACTTTGTACTCTTTGAGAGATACAATGAAACTTGACTTCTTTGTGTCTAACATTCTTAAATCCTTTTTTGGAGGATTAGAGAATCCCTGCTGCCTTTATCTGAGCTGTGACCAAACCAAGCAGAAACTCAGTATCTCCCTGCCTACAATTATTTCCTGTTCTGTGTATTTGCTAACCAGTTTCCCTCTTTCTCATCTTTTTTCTGGCTTTATCAAATATCCTTTTTATGCTGCCACCGTTGTATTCACAGGGTCGCACATAGATGCCTTGTGTTAGTCCACTGCAATAAATGCTTATAGATGATTTTGGTCTTGCTCTCCTCTTCTCTGCCTCCATCTTTTTGTGAAATTTTGCAAATGCACATGTGTTATAACAATAGTTAATTGCTATAGTTAATTAGCAATAGTTAATTGTTTGTAATAAGGCAAATTATGGATTGACAGCAATCACAAATGTTTCAAAAAAAAAAAAAAAAAAAAAAAAAATCACACTTGCCGTACATTGCATTACAACATAGTCAGAAATTACCGGCAGTGTCTCACAGGAGGCTCACTCAGCCTCTGGCCTGAATTTAACTTCCCTTAGGCATTTATTCTCTGTGCAATTTTACATAAGATGAGTTTTGTGGTATTCTTTGGACAGGGTCATCTAATGATAAATCTGGATTTTCCATTATTTTTTGCTCAGTGCTTTTATGTGCTCTCCTGACTGTATAATGTAATATCATGGTACCATATTGATATGATGAACTGTTTAATCCTCTTCATGACAACCACTTGTGTTTTTGATTGGCTATTTCTGTGCTTAACTTCTGCCCTGGTGTTGTCTGTGGGCAGGAATCGAATGTCCCCGCAGCTCCAGAGCCACGCCTGGAGGGATGCAGCTGGCCGAACCCTTCAGTGAAGAGGCCACGCTGTTCACCAAAGAACTGGTGCTGCAAAGAGAGGTAAGCAGATAACAGGGCTCTACATCTGAGCTCTGAGATTCAAGTAGGCTTTACTGCACCACAAGTCCTTTTAAATACAAGAGCAGGCATGCGATCTATTAACTATGTGAGAAATGTACTGTTGTTCACATTATGATGAGTGGAATGTTTATTACTTTATAGGGCAAAATTTGAGTAGCAATGATCAATGCCATGTATAGATTTTGCGGTAAACAAAGACTACCATGTATAGACTACTCCAACAGCCACTCCAGTTTTCAAAACATTGCCTCCACTCACAATACAGAGGTGGTCATAGTGTTGAGCCTGATTAATGCAGCTTTCAAACATCTTTCATTTTGTGAAGATATTACTGCACAGTTAATGTTGATGGGTCAAAGGATGAAAACCACATACACACAGCACAAAGATTGCTCTCCTGGTGGCAGATCAGTGCGTCTGGTTCCTTACAAAACTCCATCCACAGTGCACTGTTCATTCACATGCTAATAGGTTTTTATTGGAGGCAGTGAACAGACCAAAGCCATGATGGAACTGGCTATAATCCGGCCTCCACTTATCCAGACCTCACACTCTTGGCTCTCTTCACTCTCCCTCTCTGTACCTATCTACTTTTTAATAGTCCTTTTTTGCATAGCATGGCTGACTCCACTGTCCTCCGCTGTTTTAATTGTCATGGAAATGTAACCCTGAGGTGTGCTTAGGCAAGTGTTTACAGTACTATGCAAAAGCATTAGACACGTTTGTACCAAATACCTGAACAATGAAATGTTAATCAATGAATAAAGGTAAACAACTGAATAAACTAGAACACAACATTTGCAAAGGCCCTGTTCCATCTTATACAGAATACTCAAATATTGTGACAGCTAGGTCCTGCACTGATTAAGGATGCAGTAGCTTAATATAATTTCATTTAATTTTTTGAGTTGTGCTGCTGTGATGTGTGGTAATGGATGTAAGCATACAGTAACGTAGTCTATGCAGTAGCCTTATGATTTGGCATACACACCCAAGGTTTATTAAACTGTATTATTATTCATGCACACATTGGCACACATTTTCTTTAGTCAGTTGTCAGCACATTTCTTAGTGGTAGGTGGGAGTTTGCAGGCAGGACTGAGCCATAATGAGTCCTGGGCTCTGTGTGGAGGCTGGCAGGCTTCCTACACTGACCTGCTGTTGTGCCTCCCTAGAAACAGACTCGAGCACATTTATCCACACTAAGGTACTATGAGGTACAGCAATTTCTATTGTTATTACTGTCACATTGGAAATTGTACATCTTGAAACAATGTCCAATTTGAACATTGAATAGCATTGTCAGTAATTTCTTGAAGGCTTAATTTGTATTTTAACTGCAGAAAGGTGTGCAGTATGGTTTAAGATTGACAAGAATACTCAGTAAATACATTATGCTAATGGAATAATTATAACTTGATTTGGAGTGACTTAATTCTGTAGGGTTCAGAACATGAAGTAGGCACACTGTCAAAGGGCCAATTGCTGAGGCGAAGATGGTAGTTCTAACAGTCTCCCCTCCTGTGTTCCCTCACCATCCTTATGTCGCCTTTAAAAACATGTTATTAAGGTGCTTGAGCTGCAGCTTGAATATGGATAATTTGATCTTATTAACATAGGACTCAACTGTTGAGTCATTTCTGAATAGTATCTGATTGCAGCAAGCTTGTGAAGACATCTCAAGATAGCCCCACGTGAATAACATTTGATTTGGGTTTTGGTGCTGCATTGATTTGCATTCATCAAATACTTTATTCTGAGAATTCTCAACATTTTCCTGTTTGTTGATCTGATGATATGTTTATTTGCTTGTTCATATTCTTTTTTACATTCATACCCTATAATTAGCTTCTTTTATTTCAAGACGGATTTGAAGCACTTAAAGTTCTCATGTTGATGCACTTAATACAAAGGATATAATATCACAGTGAATTTTGTCTGTTTTGAATCATTTGTTGTCTTGGCTCACTTGTTGCCTGGTTCGTCCTAAATCTCCTTATCAAATTACTTTGATAGAGACGCACATAATTAATGTGGTGTGTAGCAAGGGAGAGGCCTTGAAGACATCTTTTCAAACCCAGATTTTCAGTTTCTATGGTGTCTTCACTTCTCCTTTATCCTTCCTTTCTTTAAGATCCTCTCTCTGTCTGCCTGCATCTCTCAGCTGCTTCTCTGTAGTGTTAATCTCTGACAGACACTGCTCCCATTCCCAGCATGCATCTGAAACAGCAGCACACATTTCTGGGGAAAATGAGAAAACACATTGGTAAACATCACTCTTCAGATATTTCCTTTGGCTTTTTGATGTCATCTATTAGTTTCTCTCACCCCCCCACCTTTCTTTGAAAAAACAACAAAAAAAATGACAACAACCACCATTCACACTCTCATTCAAGCCTGTGTTGATTTTGCCCTATTCTTTTGGGTGGTGACTTCAAACAACTGCAATAGCAGAGTCTTTTTTTTTTTTTTTTCATTGACGTCTTTATCAAGAGTGACTCAGCTACAGATGAAACCTCCCTACCTCTGATGTATTAGAATGACTAATGCACTACATGAGCTACTCTAATCTAGTTTACTATGAACTATTATCAAATTTAAATGCTCATTTAAATCAATATTAATGATATAAAGATGTTATGTGTATATGTCTTTATACAGTTGTGCGTAGTTATTTATTGTGCTGAATTTGTATACATTGTCAAGGCCCTTTGGCAGCAGTATAAAAATACAGAGACTCTAAAATTTACTTCAGCATAGTCACAACAATATGAAATAGAGCAGTAGATCAGTATTTTCTATTTGCATATCTGGGAGGAATAGGAGGCATATGTATTATGGGTGAAGCATGTGATTTGCGCTACATGAGAGCAGGCTAAGTGGACAGTAATATGTGTTGAGCTGTTCCACCTACATATACTGTCAGTCGTGTTGACCTCATTCAGTCTGGGTGGTCTATCATCTACTGTTCTGACGGCCTACTCACTCTACACATAATTCTGCATCTCACTGGAAAATGCTCATAGAATGAGCATTGTTTGAATCATCAAGAGAAAAACAGTTGACCAGTGGTTGCTGTCTTATCTGTCATGTAATTCAAACAATGTTCATAATCCTTCTGATATGCTTTCCTAATGTGTGGGTATATATTACCATTTTATATTGCCTTCATAGAGACACACAAACGTACCTTTTTGTAGCCATATAAAATCTTCCTTATTGGTGGATCCTGAAAGCAAGCAGAACGTGACAGTGTGGCTGGCCTTGGTACTGTGCAGTGGACTAGCTCTGCAGTGGCGGAGGCTTGGCACGTGTCGGGTCAGAGCTGCAGAAGCCTGTTGTAGGGTGCTGATGACTCACTGCTTCATTGGGGCATCTGTGAAGTGAAGCTATTGCCTTCCTCCACAAATCTCTTCTTCACCTAAAACCAGCCTGTGGCAAGTGGTTTATTTGAATGCTACAAACTAGTAGAAATAGAAGGGTTTAGCTTTCCTCTGTTAAATTGTGAAAAGTATATTGCAGTCTGTTATCAGTCCCCTACAATGTTGACTGGCATAAGCGTTACATGAGATGTACAATATGGTCTTGGATGGCATGATCATAAGTGCGTAAGTCCAAAAGCATTATCCTGCTCACTGATGGGCTAAATGAAAATTAGTTTATATCAGTGGAGTGTAGAGGTCATTATGAACTAAGTAAACAGACCTTAATCATGTTTACATGCTCACCAACTGATCATTATCTGACTTCTGGAATTATTAGATTACCATTGTCTTGTAAACGGTTACATCTGATGTGAGTAATCTGATTTCTTTCTGATTGTTCACACCTGTGCAGTTTTGGGGAAAATTTTTTTAGATTTAAACAGTTATATTAAACTTAATTGTTAATGTTTAATCTGTCTGAATTTAGTCTTCCACATACAAAAAATTACTACAAAAAATCCAATGAATAACTTGAATTTCTCCAGGTATTCACCATGATGATCAGATTTCTTTTGTGCATGTAAACACACACCAAAAATCAGACCTAATTGGTTATTTGATTCTTCTAGTTATCTGATGTTTTTGTTATTTTTTAAATAAAATGCAAGCATACTTTATTTACAGCTACAAGCAACAAAGCAGTGGTCATACATTTGAGCCTCCTTTATATATCTCATTTTAGCGTTCAATGCAGTGCACTTGGATTCCTTCACACCTTCCATGCTTGGACATTGATTTCCAATTGTGCTTGAATTATTTTGGCCTACTACACAACTACCACATCTCCCCTCTCTTGTTTGCCCTGTTTCCTCTAGGCCACTCTTTTTGGCCCACACATTGACCTCTTTTGTACTTGTATTTTGCCTTTAGACCTTAACAAATACTAAAAAAAATCAATCAAAAGGGCCACAAAAGACTCCAGATGATGAGTAATGCATGGAGTGGTTTCCTGGTCAGCGACAGACTATGGAGGCAATTTGTATACCTTTTCCGCACCACATGCTATAGCTTAACTAGCCACAAGTACAAACAAGGCAGGCTAATTACAGCTGCTTCATGACTTACAGAAATACATGTATAACTATGACACACATGTGAATTATAAGTTTAGTGCAAGCTCAGTTTTTCCTGTCTCATCCAGACACATTTCTGACTACTTTGAACAGCAGGCTTTGATGAGATTCGAACCAGCAGCTTCAAAAGCATGCTTAATACAAGTAATAATGCAGTGGCTAAGCACTTAGGATGAAGTGGATTGTCTAAAACAATAAGTCATACCTTGTTGGAATAACATGATGTTGAACACTGCGTTAAAGGCTTCCCCAGTCTATATTGGATCATTTTAAATCGGCACATTCATGTAAAAGTCTGATGCCACTTTGAGTCAAGTACAGATGGGCGCACCATTTGTAATGAACCACTTTTTATGGCTTGTTGAAAACATTGCATTCTCTCTCCAGATTTGCAAAACTTTGTCTTGTATTTTGGATTCAGAAGCATTTCCAACCCTACCTATCTTGGACATGCCCTTTTGTTTTTTGTTTTCTTCCGTCAATGAGGAATTTTGTTCCACTTGGCTATTGACATAATTATGCAATGACAAAATTAAACGGGACAGTGGATGCTAGCACAAAGTCATAACCAGGAAAGTTAGTGAGTCAGTGGACAAGCTTTGTTCCTTAAAACTCTTGGTGCCACTTAAATCCCACAAAACAGGTCCTGGATGTATAAGAAGGGACAGAAAAGTAGAAACCTGTGCACCATTTTTTAGGGCGTTCTTATTTACAAGGGTCACCTTGTGTTTTTTGTGTGCGTGTGTGCGTGCGTGCGTGCGTGTGGAGTGGAGTACTGTCCACTCTGATAAGCATACCCTGCAGACAAAGCAAAGACACAGGTGTGCACTGTGCTTGGGGACTGGTGAATCTTTGTAGCTTTTGCCTGTACATGAAGGGCACTGCAGTCCACATCACTGAGGGCAATAGGATAATGCTCCCATGCTCTTGCACTGCCTCATACTCTACGTCTCACTCTAGGATTTTCAATGGAAAAGTCAGTCAAATCAGTTCTGGATATTGAACTCTGTCACAATTCATTTCAAGTAAATAACCAAACATCATATAATATTTAGGCCCGCAAAAAGATAAGGAGATCACTTAGTACTTTCAACTAACAAACCCTTTAAAATTCCCAAATTCTGTAATGATGAAAAGTAAAGACTTACTGATATCAGATTTAATAACCTCCTGTTAAACACTGATGGAAATGCAGCATGTTTATGTGACAGCATGGTAGCTGTAAATTAAAGTCTGCCAACTAAATCTTTGTGTTTGTAAACTATGATATGTTGACCATGACTATTATAAAAGGAGTAGATTTCACTTTGGGCTGATACTTCTGACACTGACATATATTTTCCCTAACCTGTCACATACCTGCCTGTGCTGTCAGTGGGTCGCAGCCTCCGGTCCCTCATGCATCTGTGTCCATATGTCAGGGCTCGACCACAATTCAGTTGTCTACTGGAATGAACTACTATTGCTGGGGCCTTTCAAAAAGCTTTGTTGTCCTATACATTTTAGTGCACCTTACAGCCACACAGAATATACCTCTTTTAGGTCATATTTTCTTCTAAGCTTTGTTTTTCTTGTTGCTCATAGTGTTGAGTCAATTTCAGATGACTCTCAGATCAATTATTTTTATTATCTGTTTTACCTAATCCCAACTATTGAGTTAGGAAAAAGTCTTGGCTGCTTAGCTCAATGAGTGATGAGTGGTCAGTAATTTTTTTTATGTAAATAATATGTTCAGATTTACTTTTGCCTTAAAGCAATCCCACCTGCCTGGGTCTTGCAAACAGGAGTGTGCAGACTCTCTCTGTAAATTGCATATTGTTTGTCTGCCACCTTAAAGCATGCAGTTTGGCACTGTGCTCTGTGAATTGCCTCACAAACATATAGTGTCACACACAAACTGGGAGTTATTATCTCCTGGAACAATACTAATAGATGCATGTACTGCTGTGAGCAAACAGTTTGTGCCACCGATGCCAGCAGAGTGGGTGGGTGAGCGCCTGCCAAGTCTCTAGCATGTGCCTCTGTGCTCTCTCTCAAGCTAAATCACATTCCCTACTTTACCTTTTCACTGCTTCTATTACAACTACATGGGATATTTTTGCGTCATTCACTTCAAGTACTAACAGAAATGTCCCTTAAAACTTGTTTATTGAATGAATTTCTTCAAAGGCATAACTACAATTTATTTTAGAAACATTTATAATGGCGTAATCACACTTAACTTGGATGTGTTTAATTAGCAGAGATGAGTTTTAGGGAGAAGAGCAAGCATTGCCTAATTATTGAGTCCCCTGTTGAGCAGGTACTGCTGTAACAGCCAGCCAGACGAGGTCATGCTCTGCTTGGGGCGGTGCAGCGCTCCTGAACCACCTTTTTTTGGGGGTATGTCCTTGGCCTTTTAAAATCATTTTTGCTGTGCTATTTAAAATTATGCTTGTGGTCATGCTGCAACCAATATGTGACTTCATTTACAAAAAAATGAATGTTGATTAATTCATTCAAATGTGTATTAACTGCACTTCTTTCATTCTATAAACAAATTTAACTGCACTTCTTTCATTCTATAAACAAATTCAGTTAAATAAACGTTTAAAACGTTAATTTTAAGTTTGCTGTTAGTTTTTGCTGAACACAGCTCTAAAAATGCTCTTGGCTGCCAAATAATTCTGGATCCACATTAAAACTGTTTCAGAGTGAGTTTCTCTGGGGCCTGCCAGGGCTTTCGTCTAGACGTCGCTTTCATGTGTCATTCTGTGCACTATGCAGCACTTTCCCTGTATTTGACATCGACAGGTCCACAGCTGTCAAAATCTCATCACTTAAAAATCCTTTCCAAAAGTATACAGTATAAATATTTGACTTCATCTTAACATGTCAGATTTGTAGTGTTAGATCTGTTTCACCTTGCTGCTTTTGAGTTATTTTGTTTTGCCTTTTGTCCTCATAATCATTTTGCTTTAATGCACATTTCCTGTTGTTTCACCTTACCACTCTAAATCACAATGTCATGTTTTAATTGCTTGACCTTGCAGCGCTCTTTTCTTACGATTTTTTCCCCAGTGCATAACTAATTTGTACATATACATACATAAATAAATAAATGATTTGCATATTTTGATGAGATCAGTTTTTTAGTTTTCCATATTTCTCATATTTTCAGCCTCCCTCCCTATTGCCCGTCAGTGCTATTCTGAGCACAGTATCCTTGGTGATGCTGCGCCCGTGATCAAGATTTCTCTACAGCCAATAAATCTCAACAAAAGCAGTGAAATTAATGACCAGTGGCTTCATCTTTTCTTGTTGTGTATATGTGCCGCCATGTAACCACATTTCCTCTTTGTGTCACCTACCACAACCCCCACCCAAAACACACACACACTCCCCACCCTCATCTCTGTGAACATGATTTACTGCCCGCCACATACACCTCTGCCTCAACTACTGGACAGGCTCATAAAAGTAAGGCCTTCTCGTCTGCACGGGATGCTAAGAAAAATACAGGGATATTTTTTACCCACCTAAGGGGTCATAAACTCTTACCAAGGAACACACTTAAGGTTTTTTTTTTCCTTAGACAGCTCCTATACTCATTCTTTACAAGCAGTGTAAAGTACATTCTGACATGAACAAATTGATAATGGCAAGCAAGCATCAACTACTTTAGTAATAAAGTGTAAATAAAATTGAGCCTTCCAAGCACAAGCCCTTAGAATAGTAATCTGTATAGTCTTTATCCCGTAGTGTCCACTGTCTCTATTTGACATTAGGACCATACGACTATGTGGCTCTGACTAACCCTGAATCACAAGCTTGCACGCTCCCAGGCCTGCTTAGAATAGCCCTTGTCTGCTCCACTGGCACACTAGCTAGTACACACATACAAAAAAGAAAAAAAATTGTTAAACAATTTAGCCTTTAAAAATTTGTGAAAAGATATGAGTCTATGCTCCGCTACATTTGCACTTCTGATAATGCTGACCTCTTGATCCAGACATCCGCCCAGTCACTTCTGCTTCACCAACTGCAATTTCCTGTTTTTAAAGTGCCCCCAGTTGTCCATTATTGGTTTCCACACCTATTTTAGGTTAGTTAACACCCCCATTATTTCCAGCACAAGGGCAGCTACCCACACCCCCTTTTTGTGTAATCTGCTGTCTTACTGATCATATGGAAGCCACGGTGACCAGACCATATATCCCCTGTTCCATCTGTAGTTGGCAGTCTTGCATTACATTTGTTCTGACAAGGGCTACACAACTCCAATATGCCTCTTTTTATTTCCATTAACAAATTATGTTTTATTCAGTTTTTTCTTTCAGTTAATTTCTTTGCTTTCCTTTCATTTTTATATATATATATTTCTATATTTTTATTTATATTTTTAGTCTTTTTTTGTATACATAATTCATATTTGGATGGATTAGGGAGCAATAAAGAGACTATCTTGTTTAGAGATATTACATTTAATTCAGGACTCAACACTCTTTTGCAACTGAAATTTTCTTTTAAAAATGCCAGGCATTAGTTTTAACCCAACAGGGTCCTCTTTTGTTTTTGGTACGTAAAACACACCAAAATAATGAAACTCAAACTTCTTGTGCTTACTCTACAATAGTGGCATGAAAGACTTTCATGCATGTCATAACATCTTGTTTTGGGGGTTATTTTACTAATTCTACACAATACCTGATACACTTGCTCAAGCGTTTTGTAATGGTTCTTGTACATAATTCATATGTGATGAAGAACTTTTGTTTTCAAAAGTATTTTGCTGACATTTTACTTGTTTTTCTCAGATTGACAGGCATTTAAACATTGCAAGGATATACCGTATTTTCTGATTGTCAAAGGGAACATGATAATAATAATTCATATTACATAAACAACATAAAGAATGTTCTCTCTTTTCCCTGAAAGCACCACCCTCTCCTGCACAGTGAGTCATTCAGCACTCTTAGGGTTAAAGTATAGCTGCAGCATCTTACTGCAGTGTCTAAAGTGTTTTGCTGTTGGTTACAGTAGACACCAAAAAGAGGTGGAAAAACATTCCTCTAATGCGTTCTTTTCCTCCAAAAATCTTTTTTTATTGCATTTATAACATTTGGCACAGTACAAATGTTGGTGCTTTTACAAGGTAAACCTGTAAAGATCAACACTGACCTTTGTTGGTTTGTTAAAAGAAAGGCTTTTTTGTATAAATATTTTCTGAATCGCTGCATTCTTTATCATTGTGTAAAAATCACATTGAATGCCCTCTATAACAAGCCTTTTCCTATTTGTCAAAGTCAAGACAGAATCTCAAATAACTCATTGTTTTAAATAGAAGTTACAAGTTAGAAAATAGTTTTAATTTCTTTTAATATATGTTTCTCTATCACCAGCCCATGGTAGTAGTTTTGATTTGTCCATATATATATATGTATATATATATATATATATATATATATATATATATATATATATATATATATATATATATATATATATATATATATATATATATATATATATATATATATATGTATTTATATATATATATATATAGATGTATTTATATATATATTTATAAGCATGTACAACAAGAAATTCAGTCTTTTTCACATTGCACTTTGTACAAAAAAGTTGTCATTTCCTTCATTGTGCATTCTATTGCGTGATTCTATGAAAAGGAAAAAAAAAGACAAAATGAGATTGGGGTTAGGGATACAACAGGTCAGAGACCCTTTTAAATCTGAGTCTCTTGTACTTTCTCCTTGTGAGTTTTTATGACAAAGGGCTCCGCCATTGCTGTGATGGCGCTGGGCAAGGTTCGGGGCAATGAGTTGCCAACATTGTTATCTGTCCATTTAGCTCCTTGTCCACTTGGTTTGTAAGTATTATATTTAGGTTTTAGGGTACTGTAGTCCACTTTATGAGGGCTGTAGTCCATTTTGTGTGGACTATAATCCGGTTTAGATCTCTGGGTCTGGGGACTTAAGTCAGACTTGAAGGCGCAGTAATCAACTTTGTAAGGACTGTAATCTGTCATAGTCTTATGGGGGGTATAAGGGTCCTTGGGTTTGTAGGTATTGTCGGTTTTAGATCTCTGGGCATTGAAGTCTGTTTTCACTTTAGGCTGAGTGCTGTAGTCTGCCTTAAAAGGGCTATATTCAGGTTTAGGCCTTGGGTGAGTGCCAAAGGAGGGCTTGAAGGGGCTGTAATGGGCGCTGATTTTGGGCTGTGTGTTGTAGTCCGATTTCAGGGGGCTGTAGTCATGTTTGGGTTTTGGCTGGGTATTATAATCTCTCTTGAATGGACTGAATTCTGATTTCTGCCTGGGATGGGTGCTGTAATCCGGTTTAAAAGGGCTAAAGTCCGACTTAGCTTTAGGGTGAGTTCCAAAGTCAGCTTTAAAAGGACTGTATTCCACCCTTGACTTGTACTCCAGTGAAAATGGGCTGAAATCAGGCTTTGGTCTATGAAGGCTGAAGTCTGGTGTAGATTTGTGGGTACTGTATTCTGGCATGGTTTTGTGGCTACTGTAGTCTACATTTGGCTTATATGTTGTATACTCAGCCTTTGGCTTGTGAAGAGTGAAATCAGGCTGCGGTTTGTACTCCACCTTGGGCTTGTGGAAACTGTAGTCTGTTTTGTGGCTGATAAAATCCAGTTTGTGTATACTGTTATGGTCCCGGATTTCAGGCAACGTTAGTGCGGTCTCTTGTGCTGCAGAAGCTGGTGGTGGAAGGTCCTCCTCATCAACCTGAATTATCTCTACAGTTCGAGCAGCTGCCACAGTGCTCCTCTGCTGGTGGCGCTTTCTAAGTTTGTAGAAGGCAATAAGCATGACAGCAGCCAATAGTGTCACTGCCACAAAGCAGCCTATTATAATCTTGGTTGTCTTCATCACTTCATCAAGGCTGGGGCCTGACTTTCCTGGTTTTCCAGTGGCTCCTTGAACTGCAGGAACTACAGAGGGCTTAGCCGCACCTGGAGGACCTTCTGTACTTTGCAGCAGGACAGTTGGTGTAGAAATGAAGACTGGCTGAAATATGGAGGGAGAAGCAGTTGTCGTTGTTGTTGTTCCCCCTCCACCAGCAGCTGCCCCAGCCCCAGAGGATGTTGTGGTGGTTGTAGGTTTGGGCATTTCTGTGGTTGGTCCCATTACTTCAACCGTAACTGTGGTGAAGTAACTCAAATTAGACGTATTCAGCTCAGCAGCACTCACATTGAGGTAGGCCGAGGCATTAGAGTTCCCTGCTGCGTTGGACACCATGCAGGTATAAGTGCCTGTGTCCGCAGCAAGGACATTGGAAAAATTAAGAGTTCCGTCGTTAAGAACTGATATTCTGATGTGGCTGGAGGCATGTGTAAGGATTGTCCCATTGGGTAACAACCACCGCACTGAGGACATTGGGGCTGTACGACATCGAAGCTCTGCTACTCTCCCTGCTGAGATGTTAAAGTCTCTTGGAGCATCAGCAATGAATGGAGCAGAACACTGAGTGGCTGCCCCTTCACCCCTCTCAACCTCAACTAATTGTCGCCCCCTCATGCTAGCCGGTGAATGACAGCGTCCACAACATGTAGAGTTTGTTGGTATATACTCCCTTAGCCACCGTGCTAACCACACAGCCTCACAGCCACAGTTCCATGGATTGTGGTGAAGGTGAAGCTCCACCAAGAACCTGAGCGGGGAAAACAAATCATGTGGCACTGCGCTCAGATTGTTATGGGCAAGATTAAGTTCCACCAATGAAGAAAGGTCATCAAAGGCATTGCGCTCAATTACTGTTATTTGAGAGTTCATCACCCATAGCTTTTTAAGAGCACGTAAGCCTTTGAAGGAGCCTGGCTTTATTCTCGGAAAAAGGTTTTCAGAAATCTCTAGCTCTTCCAGGCCTTTCAGTGGACTCAAATTTGGCAAATCCCCCCTAATGTTGCACATTCCCAGATTGAGGTACTTGAGGTTTTGTAGGCCCTCAAACGCTCCCTCCGAGATGTACTCCAGTTTCCGTAATTCTCCCAGATCCAATCGCATAAGGGAAGGGACCCGGTTGAAGGCATACGATGGGATGCTCTCAATTGGGTTATTCCTCAACCATAGTTCTCTTAGTTTTGACAAATATTCAAAGGCCCCACTGGGCACAACTGTTAGCCGGTTGTCAAAGAGCTCCAGTGTGTTCAGGCTTGTAAGTCCATTGAACGCGCCCACCTCAATCTGCCGTATGGCATTTCGCCCAAGCTGGAGCACCTCAAGGTGGTGCAGGTGGCGAAAAGAGTCCGCCTGCACCGCCTCAATGGCGTTTTCCATTAGATTGAGGTGTCGCGTGTTAGCAGGTATTCCTGGGGGCACACGGGTGAGGCCGCGCCGGGTGCACACCACTTTCCCCTGCTGATTACTGCAGGAACATTGCGGTGGGCAGCCCTGGGGTCCTTGAGACGCTGCCGCCCCCGCCAAGGCCAGGGAGGCGCTGCTCCACGCTCGCGCCATCAGGAAGACTACACAGAGCAGGGCGGCTTTCCTGGCGCGATGCACAGTTACCCGCCCCAGGAGACTCATGATGTGGCACGTTCATAATTCAGCATCATCTGGGGGGAGGGGGGGGGGGGGGGGGGGGGATCTTGTTTAGGGATTTAAAACAATCTAATTTGTATATATATCAACCAAAAAGTTCACATTACCAAGCAAAGCCAAAAAGTGATTTCAATTATATACCAATGGGCTAGATGACATCTTCACAATTAGTCACTGCTGTGATTATTCATATTCATACAAATATGCTCAAATGAGAACAAGTTGAAGGGCAAAACTGTGTTGCTCTGTGTATATATGTGAATGACATAATTGTAAATCAATCCACAAAACTGTTACATGAATGGGATTTTGTGTTATAACAAATGCAGAGCGGATGTGAAACTCTAGACACCTACCTCAAGTTAAATATACAGACTCAAAGGTCTATAGCTTTCCTCCTTTTGCAATGAGAAATAGTTGTGGTGTTCAGAACAGATGTATTTATATCCCATGAGCAGCACTGAAAGCCTTTCTGCTTTCTTTAAAATGTGTATCAATCCCAAAGAGCTTAACCACAATGAGCCCTTTTGTAAATCCACATATCCAAATAGAAAGGCCCTTTGTGAATGTTTATTTTCCTGTTCCTTACTCTTTAATAGAAAAAACAAGCAAACTTGGAATCCAGTCAGGCTCCTAAAGCAGCAGTGCTCCCATGCTCACTTTTTGCTGTCGGCTCCTCTTCTCTGGCTTGTCCTTGGAATCCGACAGTTGATCCCCCTGCTAGACACCGTACACAGGTCTCCATAGCACAGATGACTACACAAACAAGCGCACAAAATTTTGTGCACCAAATGGAAAGGCAAAAATGACAAGAGGTAGGTGGGAGGTCAGCTTAAAGAATATTGAATGAAAAATCCTCATACATTTCAGTGTTCCTTGCCTGCTTATTTTACAGAGGGTAGGAAAAAGTATTTTTTGGTATTCCTGTTTACTTTAGCGGTCAATCACTTGGTCAGATGGTTGGTCTCATAGCCCTTCTTTTTTCCTCCTCTCCCCATGTCGTTCTTTACTCTGCGATGCGGTGTCCTGTTTTTTTATTTCTGAAAAATCTCAATCCGTCCCTTTCGGTGCTCTGCCTGGGTTGAAAAGGCGACACAGGCTGCCTTCATTAGTGTCTTCTTTTCTTGTCCAGCCACATGCTCAATCCTTAGAAGCCACGGTGGCTCCAGCAGTATTCATGAGCGCGCACACACCATCCCTGCAACGCACACGGCAGTCGGAGCGAGCACACAGCAGCTGCAGCCTGCCTCCCATGCACTTCCCAATAATCCGTCAATTTCTTCAGAGGGGGGTGCGAGGTGGGGGATGGAGAGGGGTGCTGGGAGGAGTGGGGGTGATGTCGCTCGTTGATCGAGGTGGGTAAAGAGTCACAAAAAAGGAGGGGTGGTGCGCAGTTTTTCCTTCCTCTGTTCGGCTTCTTTTTGGTCCAGTTTTTTTTCTCCTCCTCCTCTCCTTGCGTTGATCGGCACCCACTTGATGATAGAGCGTCCTACTGGGGAGAGGACCAAGACATGGAGGCAAGCGCTGGGCAAGTGCGGCTTACAGGCGTGACGTTAACAGTAGCGTAGATGTGGAAAGGATCCGTTGTAGCAGCAATAGAGCGTGTGTGCCGTGCCGGCTTCTCTCTCTCTCTCTCTAATTCTCTCTCTCTCTCTCTCTCTCTCTCTCTCTCTCTCTCTCTCTCTCTCTCTCTCTCTCTCTCTCTCTAATTCTCTCTTTCTCTAATTCTCTCTCTCTCTCGCTCTCTCTCTCTCTAATTCTCTCTCTTTCTCTCTAATTCTCTCTCTTTCTCTCTCTCTAATTCTCTCTCTTTCTCTCTCTCTCTCTCTCTCTCTCTCGCTCTCTCTCGCTCTCTCTCTCTTTCTTTCTCTCTCTAATGCACTCTCTTTATGCTTCTCTCCCTTACTCTCCCACTCAGACACATTGCCTGTCTCCCTCTTTCTCTCTGCAGTGTCCTGGGGTAGTTGGGTGAGCTCAAAGCACTCAGACCTTTTGTGAGATTTACCTCTTCAAAAACCAGTTTGTGCTTGCTGCTTTTTCTAATGCTTGCAGCACAGTGTTTCTTTGAAATTCTTTAGCTTTGTCTAGCTTCTGGAAAAGCCAAGTAAAATTTAACCTTGTTAACATTAAGATTGGATTCTAGTCCATCCAGAGAATGTCATATGAAATGTGACTTTTTTTTTTTTACTGTCTGTAGGAAGCGCTTCTCCACTTAGACCTGCTGTTCCCCAACACTTGCAGAATAATTTGATTTGTTAAACAATATTGAGAATGGATTGTTTAAACGGATTGTGACAATGCTGTAGATATGCATGTACATTTGTGTCCGAGCTACAGAATAAGTGTGTGAAAGTGAAGAGGGGGAGAAGCACGACAGCTAGAAAAGGTCACTGTGCCTGTAGCACTGTACGTTATTCCCACAGGCACAGAAGTATAGAGCCAACTTCTGCATTAGACACACACATATTCTCCTTGAATTCACTGCACATGAATATGAATTGGCTTCAATGAAGCAAATGTTACGTTGAGGTGGCAGCTACATATGTGCAGGGGGTTTTCCAGTGCCAAGCAAGTGACCATTATTTCTGTCTGTTGGGATTTCCCTGTCCCACAATGGTATATCTGACAGCCATTACAATACCAATTAAAATACTTCTACTACAACAGTTGCAATAAATTTCAGCGTTTGGTTAATCTCACACTCGATCTGAAAGCATTGATATTACAAGGGGACCCTTTGGTGTAACTCTGAATTGGCGTGTTGTTTTAACAGTGCTAATGCTCTCTTCCTGCAAAACTTTTTCAGAAAAAATCTCCTAGAAAATCCCTCATTTGTTAAAGATGTGCAAAGTAATTTGTATGTTATAGGCAAAGTAGGAAATCAGACATTCTGTAGAATACCTTGATACCTTGATTATCAACTTTGCCTGTAATGTATACAGTCCCCTCAAAGGATTGGAAGGCAAATTCTCTTATTTTTGTTGTTCACTGAAGACATTTGGGTTCAGAGAGGTCAGAATGTCAGCTTTTATTCCCAGGTATTTACATCTAGATGTGTTAAACAACTCAGGACATACCAACCATTGTTTAAATCCACCCATTTTTCAAGTGAGCAAAACTATTGGAACATGTGACTGACAGGTGTGTCTCCTTGACCAGGTGTTGCCTTTAAGGTTAGTTGTTCAAGCATGAAATAGTTCTGCATGACTAATCTACTTCTTGGCTGCAAGACTGCATTTCTTGTTAAAGAGCATAAACCAAATGAAGACCAGAGAGCTGTCTATGGGAGAAAAGCAAGCCATTTTGAAACTGAGAAAAAAAGGAAAATCAATCAGAGCCATTGGACAAACACTGGACATAGCAAGCACAACAATTTGGAATGTCCTGCAAAAGAAACAAACTACTGGTGTTCTGAGTAACATGTCAAACAGGTCAGCCAAGGAAAACAGTTGATGACAGAAATATTGTGCGAACTGTGAAGAAAAACCTCAAAACAACAGTAAGTCAAATCACCAATGACCTCCAGAGTGCAGGGGTGGAGGTATCACAATCCACTGTTCGAAGAAGACTCCGAGAGCAGAAGTATAGAGGCCATACCACAAGATACAAACCATTCATCAGCAGTAAGAATCGGAAGGCCAGATTGGAATTTGCAAAGAAGTACAGAGATGAGCTGCACAAGTTCTGGAACACAATCCTATGGACTGATGAGACCAAGATTAATCTCTACCAAAGTGATGGAAAGGCCAAAGTGTGGAGGAAGAAAGGAACTGCTCATGATCTGAAGCACACAAGCTCATCTGTGAAGCATGGTGGAGGTAATGTCATGGCTTGGGCGTGCATGGCCACTTCTGGAACAGGCTCATTAATTTTTATTGATGATGTAACTGATGATGGTAGCAGCAGACTGAATTCAGAAGTGTACAGAAATATTTTGTCTGCCAGTGTACGGAGAAATGCATCCAAACTAATTGGGAGGAATTTTATTATGTAGCAGGACAATGAACCTAAGCACACTCCCAACAAAACAAAGGACTTCATCAGGGGAAAAAAGTGGAAGGTTTTAGACTGGCCAAGTCAGTCACCTGACCTTAACCCGACAAAACTTGCATTTCACCTCCTGAAGAAGAGACTAAAGGGAGAAACCCCCCAAAACAAACAACTGAAGGAAGCTGCAGTACAAGCCTGGAATAGCATCACAAATGAAGAGTGCAACAGTTTGGTGATGTCGATGGGTCGTAGGCTTGAGGCAGTTATTGCAAGCAAGGGTTTTGCCACCAAATATTAAATTTTATTTACTTTAAGATTTTTGTTCCTTTACTTTTGCTGTGGTGTAATCCAAACAGTTGTTTAACACATCTAAATGTAAATACCAGGAAATTAAACCTGACATTCTGAACTCTTGTCTTATACTCTTGTTTTGATCTTCAGCCCAAATATCTTCAGTGAACAACAAAAATAAGGGAATTTGCCTTGCTGTTCCAATACTTTTGGAGGGGACTGTACACTAAAGTAAAAGACATTAGTTAATCAAGCAATACTGTCAGTCATGTTCCACAAACTCAAGCCCTGCTGAATCAAAGTAAGTACTTTAAGTTGTACTCCACAGTACAGTAGGAAAGCACTACTTACTTAAAGTAAATCTATAATTTTCACTGCTTTTGCTTCACACATACTGGCTTTGTAATATTATTTGGGTCTGGTGTCCCAGTATTGGATCAGTAGGTGATCCAGAATGCCCTCAGCGTGTGTTTTACCCACCCATCACACTACCTCCCAGACCTCTGAGCCATTATGTGACCAATGTGCCAGGGCAGCACTGTTCTATTGGCCTTGATCCGCTCTTTTTGTCTACCCTGCCTGTCCCAACACACTTGTATTTTCTGTTTGTGCTGTTTTGAGAGTAGGTTATGACCTGCCAAACCTTGCAATACCTCAGTGGTAAGCATTACTAATTGGTGTGGTCTTGACCTGGACTGGTCATCGTATGTTGGTTGTTAGCCAAACACTATCAGCATGTCAGGTTCCACACTGTAACTCGGACTTGCTCTTGTCTCTTTAAACTGGCAGGCAGAGAGTTGTCAGCCCTTGTGGACTGATTGAAGGGCTGTCACATACTATGTGAGACCTTCACTTTGTAATGCCAACCCCAAGCCCCTTTTGTGTTACCCCTGCTCTCCCCATTGCACTTAAGGCTCTTTGAGCAACCCCCAGAACCAGGCCAGGAGGGCACAGAGTATAGTTTACGGGTATGGCACGACCTACTTGTGTGGATTGTCACTCACTTCGTATGAGGGGTATGCAAACAGTCCAGAACTCTCCCCTTGGGGTAAAGTCAATCTGGGCTGCGTCCAGTCACATGTAGGTCAGCAGCCTGCATGTTCGCATGTCACGGTTTCCATTAGAGAGAATGGCCTGCAGTATCCTATAGAAAAATGAAGGCTCGATTAGGCCAATGCGCAGTTGAGTAGGATATCAGATGATGATTTTACCTGCTAGTTTGATTGAAGTTTTTGTGCAGTATTTTTTTTTTAATCACACATGAGGTATACCATTTCCTGGTTGTCCTTTTTAGCGACACTGTTGAGTTTAGACATATTTGCAGATATGTCACAAAATAAAATTGCTCTAGAGCTGATCCATTTTAATGATTTAACCTTTGAAACACTATTGGTTATGAATGAAGAGAGATGCATGATTTTACTGTTTTTTTAAATAAAACCAAATGCAGTATTAAGAGCTAATGAATTAGATGATAACACGATCTGTGTCTAACACGGACCTTGAAGTAAAGCACAGCTACAGATACTACTTTCCCCATTTTAATTCAATTTTCCTGGAATTAATTCTGCCCCAGATTATATGCACAGTCTCCCACACACGGTGTGACAGAATTGCTGCTATCAGTATTCCTGAGAAGGCTTAAACAACTTGCTAGAGATTCTTTTTTTTTTTTTTTTTTTTTTTTTTTTTTTTTTAAACGATTATCATTTTTCTCATCTGTTATATTCACTCATAGGGCTGGTGAATCCAGATATTATACCAGGCAATAAACTGTAATTTTAGTTTACTCTGGATTTTAAGCATCTCATTCCTTAACTTCATTCTTCCAACTTTTCCACCCACAATCTTAACATTTTTACCTACCTTTATCTCTTGACTTAAAGGGTGCTTTATATTGTATTGCTGCAATAGACCTCATCATCCAGTCCAGCGTTTTCATGTATATGGTATACAATAGGGCAATGGCACAGTGCTGCATTTTCTCTGTCCCCAGCAGCCAATCTTAAAGGAATGCTTTTATGTTTTTAGACAATATATTTTCAGATATTTTTGTACAATTATAAATCTAACACATTTTTCCTTGTGAATTTGGCTTAGTGTATTATTGCATTAGGATGCATGGAATATCAATGTTGGTGCGTTCATCAGAATGTTGTCTTGCCATTTGCCAAAACCTATGAAATGGATGTCTGTCTCAGAGCAATGCGAAGGTAAAACATTGTAATCCACCAGATTAAATGGCTAAAACTGCTGTACTTCAGTCATAAAGATATAGTCTTCATTCACAACTTTTTTTCCTTTATGATTTTTTTTTTTTTTTTTCAACCCAACCTTGTACAAAACACACACCTTGTGTGAATTTACAAATCATGACATAAATTCATAACCAAAACATCTAAATTGCATAATTTTAGGTTATACTTTGAAATGTATTTTTTGTATTGTTGGTTGGAGCAATTAACCCTGTTGTTCCTGAAATAGAGCCTTGCTGGTGTGTGCACCAGTCAATGTATCTTGTGTCATGTCTGTGTGTTTGTCTGTTTATGGCTTGTGCCAGAATATCTGCACTGAACATATTGCACAGTGCTGTCCAATGAATCTTGGATGTTAGGAAACAGATGGATGTAGAAAGAGAAAGGGAATTGGTAATGTTTCCTATGGGATTTTAATATTAGTCCAGTGTTTATAAAATGTTGTACGTTTTGTCTGTTGTTTCACTTGAAAGCCATGATAATCATCATATATTAACAGTCACAATTAGGGTTATTTCGATACCAATACTGATATCGGCAAAAGCTTTGATAACGCACATTTTTCAGGGATTGGTTTTGGCGAATATGCAGACCAAATCACAGATCTGAAACTACTCAATATTTTCCACAATGAGGACCTTGTAGATGCGAGCATGGCCACGGTTTACCTCTGTAGCTAATGCTAATGCTAATGCTAATGCGCAGAGCAGGTTAAACGTAGACTATGGAGGCTCTGCAGACACTTGAAACATGCTGATAATGACAGAAAAGACATTTGGTTAAATCTTTGATACCTTCATTTAGCCTTTACTGTGGATGCTCAATTTAATAGAAAAACTGCGCTACGGAGAGTGCAGCCTGACAACAGTGGCAACAGGACTAACTCAGACTTTGTTTACGCTGGATAATTTGCCATGTGCTCCGAGGATGAACATCTTTTTACAGGTTTCACTGTTGGTTTTATCCATGCACTACGGTTGAAAGTAACGAATAAGAAAAGTATAAGTGCTTAAATCAGCACTACTTATGGTCAAAATCATTATATATTTGACTCTTAACACTTAGTTCTCAGTCTCATTTATTCTTCTAGATTTTCTTTAGTGATAGCCTTTTAGTAGATGTATTTATTGCTCTTGTACTGTAACAAAATTGAGTAGCCTTAGTCTATTTTTTCCATAGAACTATAATACATAATAATATATATAAAATAAAAATAATATATATAAAATAAAATAAATTCTTCACACTATGTGGTACTGGACTGGTATTCGTATTTGTGAATACACTAAGGTCAAGTATCGGATCAGATCCCCCAAAAAATGGTATTTGAACAACACTCTTTTATATCCATCTAGTCAAAACAGTGTTTTAAAAAGTAGCCTGTGTGTGTAAATATGGGTCAAAGGAAGAGTTCCATCCACCATGTGCTGACTCCTCCCTCTCAAACTCCAGGGCTTACGACCTTGCTTAAATGTGTTTTCCGTACCGTAGCAATCAGGGATATCCCCTGGAGGGGCCTTTGCCAGGGCCAGCAGGGTCCTGCCTATGAAGGGAGGAGGGAAAAAGCAGCAGGCAGCACTTTCTAAATTGAAGTCAATAACACAGCAGTCCATTCTATCAGAGCCAGTCCTCCCACACAGTTCGCTTACAGTCAATAAGGAGTGCTGAGGGTAGGATGTCGATTAAGTTCTCCGAAGTACTACTCCTATGGCAACATGTGTTTCCATAGGATTGTTGAGGGAGTGGAGGTGTGACACTGATGCTGTAGATGTTCTATATATCCGGTGTAGAACTGTGTGCTTGTCAAACAGTACTGCATTAGTTCTACAGCCGGCCCTTCAAATAAAATCATGCCAATGCAGGCATATCTTAGACACATGCACACGCAGGCGTATTTTGCCTTTAATCCTTTTTCTTATGTTAGCACTTCTACGTTGCTTTGGGGGATTAAGGGCAGTATGGTTGGCCTGCCCTGAGCAGGGATGGGGAAGGAAATTAGTGCCTGGTAGAGTGCAGACATCCGGTTGACAGGAGTTTGCCTGTGTGTTGAAGCATGTGCCATAAGCAGCCATATCCTTTCCTGAATATGAAATGTTCATATGACACTTACCCACAGCAGGAGACAGTTTGGTTGTGGGAACTGAAGTTCAAATTTACAGGTTTATTGCAATATAAGATAAGATAATCCTTTATTTGTCCCACAATGGGGAAATTGCAGAAATTGGCGAGCCATGAGACAGAATTTAAAAAATATATATAGATATAGATATAGATATAGATATAGAAATAGAAATAGAAATAGAAATAGAAATAGAAATAAAATCATCTGCTATTTGAGTTTTACATGTCTGGTCTATGTCATTGGCTTCATATTGCTGTTGTGTGCCCTATTTTTCCTGTCCTCACAGGAACACAAACACAGCATAGTCAGTACTATTTAGATACACAAACAAACAACATTGTCAGTATTGCACAGCAGTCATTTCCCATAGCACACATTGATTTCAACTCAGCTAGATGGCTGACATGAGAAGGAACTTTACAATTTTTGAATCTATAACCGTTTTTGTTGTATTTGATATAATGGGGAGCTGTTGAAGCTTGTCAGAGTAAAAATGGGATTAGGACTTCCTCTTTGCTGGCATGGTACCATCTATGTAGATTTTACTCAGCCCTGAGTTGAAGAACCACAACATGCTAATCTAAATTGCCCTTGGTGTTGCACCTTTAGCTAACTGGCTTGTCTTTAAAGGTATCCCTTGCTTAATCCCCAAAATGTGTGTGATAATTTTCAGTTACTCGCCACTAGGGCTATGCAATTAATCACATTTTAAATTGTTGGTATACAAAAAGGCTGCTTTCAAATTCTCTGTAGCCCATCATGTACACTTGACCTGTTTGAGTCCACAGAATATAGCATATATTTTGTACAAAAATATTTTCTAAATAATTGCTAACATACATTTAGCCAGTGTATTTTATTATCAGATCATGTCAGTTGCCTGCTGTGATTGGCTAAAGCTCCACTGAGAATCCCTTCTCTTTCATACTCTTTCAGTGGGTGCTATTTCCTCCTTTGTTTTTGTATTAGTCTATTTTCTGTATGATGCTCAAATGACTTATACTTTGCAGGTTTAATTGGTGATAGAAAAAAAACATTTATGTAATCTGCCTTCTAATCTAAAGTAACCATACGAGAAAGTGTTTTATCTGAACACATTCTGCATTTGAAAACGCATTTAATTATGAGTTGATTTATGTTTATATTCCCACTTTTTTTTAAAACTTACAATAATAGATGATGGCAAGATTGTTGATTTTTTAAGCATGGCATAGTTGTGTTTGATCACTCATTTTCAATGGCACCTGTTATCTTGTGTAATATCATTTCTAGCCATCTTGTGGTTCCTTCCTGTGTCTAGCTCAAATAATGAAACATTTAAATTCTTTAAGGTTTTTCCTTTAGGTTTGAAATAATATGCACCTTATTTACATCTGATCAACTCTAGTCCAGGAATATGGGTTCTCTACTATTGAAGTAGAATGAAGCTCTGTGGAGTACCTCTTCGCCAACTCATCTCCACCACTTTTCCAACACTCCATTTACAACCCATGCCCAACAACTCTCCAGCCTAGCCTAGCAACTATGTGCAGCCTTTCATTTTGACAAGCACAAAGAAATTGACAAAAAGCCATGGTTGAAAAATGCCTCTGTCGACTCTTTTCCTCCCCTTTCTTCTACCCCTTTTCCGCGCTCTCTGTCAGCACGAGCAGGGGCAGGGAACAGAAATGGCTTTTTTAGTGACACAGCCTGGCTATTTCATTTACAGTGTCAACCGGACAAAAGGAGGCGGAGACAGATGACGATGACCCTGCCGTGATTGTCCCTTGGCACTCACCCTTTTGCTTTCTTGCTCTTCCAAGTCCTCCTAATGACCGAATAATGACACATCATGTACAGTCCCTGACAAAAGTCTTGTCGCTTATCCATTTTGTAGAAACAAAAGCTTATAACCTGACTTTAAATTAATCGATTGGTTTTAGAAATGTCTCATATGAAAGCTAAAACCCTCCCAAATTATGCTCAATATACTAAAATAAATTTGCTTCACTGAAGAAAGATTGATCATTTAATGAACACAGAAAGGTCAGATTTTGGCAAGACAAAAGTCTTGTCGCCTTGTCATATGATGCACCCAATCCTAGATTACAGCCTCACCTGTGATCAGTTACTGATCAATCAATTAGTGGGTGTGTATAAAAAGAACCCCAGCACACCAGACCTTCACATCAACTGCAACTTGACCTCTGACAACATGCCTAAGATCCACCCTGAGACCAAAGCGTTAATTATCAAGAGGCTGAAGACCAGATCCACTGCTGAGGTGGCTGACACCTTCAATGTGTCTCAGCGTCAAGTACAAAGAATAAGAAAAAGATCTGAAAAGACTGGAGATGTTTTTGACAAGCCCAGGTCCGGCAGACCCCGCAAGACAACTGCACGGGAGGACCGTTTGTTGATTCGAAAATCCAAGGCCAGCCCCTTTTCCACTGCAGCAGAGCTCCACCAGGCCTGGTCACCTCAAGTCCCTGTGTCAACCAGAACAGTTTGTAGAATTCTGTCTCGAAATGGCCTCCATGGTCGAATCAGTGCACAGAAACCAGCACTAAACAAAAGGCAATCAAAAAACCGTGTGGCATTTGCCAAGGCCCACAGCCTGCTAAAAGGATGGACACTGGAAAAGTGGCAGAAGGTGGATTTCTCAGATGAATCCTCGGTTGAAATACATCACAGCCGCCACAAATATTGCAGGAGACCTACTGGAGCCCGCATGGATCCAAGATTCACCCAGAAAACAGTTAAGTTTGGTGGCGGAAAAATCATGGTCTGGGGTTACATCCAGTATGGGGGTGTGCGAGACATTTGCAGGGTGGAAGGCAATATCAATAGCCTAAAATATCAAGAAGTATTAGCTACCTCTTACATTCCCAACCATAAAAGGGGTCAAATTTTGCAGCAGGATGGTGCTCCATCGCATACTTCTATCTCTACATCAAAGTTCCTCAAGGCGAAGAAGATCAAGATGCTCCAGGACTGGCCAGCCCAGTCACCAGACATGAACATCATTGAGCATGTCTGGGGTAGAATGAAAGAGGAAGCATGGAAGGCAAAACCAAAGAATCTTGATGAACTCTGGGAGGCATGTAAGACTGCTTTCTTTGCTATTCCTGATGACTTCATCAACAAATTGTATGAATCATTGTCGAACCGCATGGATGCAGTCCTTCAAGCTCATGGAAGTCATACAAGATATTAAATATGGATCTCACAGCACCACTACTTAATTCACTGACGTTATGCAACATATTTTTGTATTTGAAGTAAATAATTTGTTCAATTTTCTGTAGGCGACAAGACTTTTGTCTTGCCAAAATCTGACCTTTCTGTGTTCATTAAATGATCAATCTTTCTTCAGTGAAGCAAATTTATTTTAGTATATTGAGCATAATTTGGGAGGGTTTTAGCTTTCATATGAGACATTTCTAAAACCAATCGATTAATTTAAAGTCAGGTTATAAGCTTTTGTTTCTACAAAATGGATAAGCGACAAGACTTTTGTCAGGGACTGTATACGGTGTTCATTTACAAGGCTTTTGACTTGGCTGAGACCATTCAATCATTGGTTGTGTAAAAAAAAAAAAAGGTCTATAATAATAATAATGTCTATAAATAAAAATTTAGAACCTCCGTTACTGTCACTTTGGAATGTCCAGACAAATTGTGTTTGGGTTGATAAAGCCAGTCAAAATCATAGAAGGGAAATTTATTATTTGCAGTCATCATATCAGAACATTAGGAGTGATTTTTTTTTTTTTTTTTTATTAAGTACCAACCAGCAAATGCTTTATTTTATTTCAATGTCTGTAAAGTCAGTGTCCTTTTTAGATTGCGTTACACAACTGTTCAAAAACTCACTGCATATTTTCCCACCTACATCCCGAGAGAAACCACTAAAGGAGAATTATATAAGTAATATTACAAATGTAGCTCAATATTCATCGACCAGGGTGCAATGTAGCTAGTGTCTTAAAAATTAGATGGATTGTAGTTATTGATCTTATTGATTTTAATAACTAGGCTGTTACGGCCTGATGCTGACAGAGGCTTGACTTTTTGGAGCTGCCTCATGTGTGGGGGCATTGGCTTTTTGTGAAGAACGGAGATCCAAAAGCTAATTAACTAGGCATGGCTAGGTTTGCTGACACTTGCATCATTGTTTTTACCAACATACTTCCCAAAATTATAAATAGTATTTGTATATGGTGTAGGGCTTTTTGGACATTATAGGTTTGCTACGGAAAATATTGCTGTCCTAAAGTTCTAGAAAGCCAATTCCCTGGCGAGAATGTCCCTCCTTTATTTTTATTTTTTTTTTAGATTGCAGGAGGATCTGGAACCAGACCACAAAGCGTTTCAGACAACCATCCAATTATGGGACTCTCCAATCACGACAGATGATTTGTAAAATTGATTAAATTTGCAAGTTGTATCTTATATATAAAACAGCTGGGTTCTATACTATTTTTTTTTCTTTTAATCCGGAAGCCTATTGTAAAGCATGTTTTTTTTTTTTTTGCTTTTTACAGATTTGTTATTCCACCTGTCAGACACATCTGAAATCATGACAGGACTGATTGATTGATTGATTGATTGATTGATTGCTTACTTTATTTCGAGCCATATCGAAAAATAAACATATTATACATACTGTATACATTGAACCCACATTGGGTAAAGAAAACAAAAATATGCATATATATATAAATCTATAAATACAGTACAGACAAGAAAATATATATATGTAAATCTGACCAGTTATATATATTACATACTGTATTTACACGTACAAGACATTAGCTCGAAAAGGAGTGGGAAGAAGACGAACTTATTTACTCCCACCCCCTATTCATTCTTCTAAGTTATATGGTTGCTACGGTTACACCATTTGATAATTCATTATTTTATTCTATTTTATTTATAATTATAATTAGATAGCACTATCTATTTTTTATACATATACAATATAATATACATACACATGAAAGTAACATACATTTTTGGTACATTATATACATGATATATATCACCATCATATTACTGCCATTGCTCGTCATGTCATCATCATATAATATTTCCATACTATTATATATATACTTTATTATTTATATACTTATTATAATAAATAATTGAGTTATATTTAATATACTTTTTATTTATCCATTAAAATTATAATTGTAGGATAAGGTTGTAAAATAAAATTTTGAAATTTCAACAGTAGTAAATAATTCAAAACCTTTTTGTATTTTTCAAAAGCAGTTTGGTATCATAGCTCTCTAGTTATGACATGGCAGAACATTACAAAAAATGTGTAAGGCAGCACCACTCACCAGTATGGTGTATTATTATATATTATGTATTATTATAATTCACTTGCACTCACATTGTCACCCTACCAGTCACCAAACCAGGATTATCAACTCTGACTGTAGACCTTATTGGGGGTGTGCACTCATGTTTCTTAATCTTGCCCTCTTAAACATGCCTCCAACATCTTTTTCCTCACCTGTTTGCTCTGTAGGCAGCCAAACATCAATTATGTATTGATGAAAGAAAAACTCATTTATGGGCATCAGGCGGTTTAATGGAGGTGATCATGCTTGTTTTCATGGCCATTAATTGCCCTGAGCGTGGTAGATGTTTGACTTCTCCTCAACCTGCCAGCAGCAGACAGCAGTCTGCTGCTGGCAGTGATGCATGGGACCCCCAATGTCACATTGATCAAAGTGGAAGTGTCTGTTCACACACACCTGCACTGGCCAGAGGCTGCAGTTTGGATGGAATTTTATTCCCAATTTTAAATTTAAATTACTTGGTCACAGTTTCCCTCAGTCTTTGAGTATAGGTTTTGGCAAAGATATAAAAGTGTTTCCTACTGTGATCTTTAGATTTTTGTGCATACATACTAAGTGAATTAAATGACTACAGTTCTAAAATATGCCCTATAGGCAGGTTTCACTGGTATCAAATGGCTTTGTCTTTTACTTTCAGCACTGCAGTTGTATATGTACTTGCACTAAAGTGCACATGCCTTTGTGTGTAAGTATTTTCCCTTCTCATATTTCTGTCAACTGTCGACAATCCCAGCGTTTATGAGATTACCAGAGCCCATTTGCGCTCCGGCGGGAGCCATCTTGGCTCAGAGGAGGCCTCTACTGGGAACCATCTGGGCTCAATTCAAAGCAGTTTCCACTATTGCTAGTGCTTCTAGAATTATCACAAAGATATTTATCCAAGTAGTTTGATTGTGAGGTATTGTGAGTTTGGCTTTAGATTTCTGTGTGCTCTTTAAAATGTAAATATTTTTAAATTATGTATTGTGCATCCAAATACTGCTGGTTCGACAAAAATGGAAACTCATATGTGCACGAGGTTTATAAATAAAATGGTCTATGTGCACTCAGTACCCATATTTTCTGTAACAATCCTGCCATTTAGTGCGTGGGTCAGTTTTGCTTTGCTTGTTCATTATTTCATCATTTCATAAGCTGCCTCTCTACAAGAGCCATTCAGGAAATATATAATATACACTTAATGTCTTGGTCTTATTCCACCAGGATCATCATCAAAGCTTAATTTATTTTTATTGTAAAAAAAAAAAAAAAAAGTTATTTTTTTATTTTTTTCAAAATAACTAAAAAGTGATTATGTGTTCATTAATAATATCTTTTAGCTTCGGCCGAATATAAGCTTGGACGGGTTTACAAACTTAAATCTCCTCAGATTTCCCTGGCGACTGCACAGCTAAGCAGCCTTAGTTTTAATCGCTTGACTTCTTCCTATCTCTTCAGCACACCTGCCCTCTCACTTTCTTGCTGACTGAGGCATTAGAGAAGGAAATCAATTGACCCCTCCCCCCATTTCTCCGCGTCCATCACTTATGAAACAAAACGTAATGAATACATAATTAGCCTGAATAGGCACAATTTGGTTACAGTCCATTATGGGCAATATTGTGAAATCATCTCCTCTTTGTCATCAGGTTAGCTATTTCTTTCCCTCAGTTTGTTAACTCCAGAGACTCCAGAATTACAGATAATTTACATTATAAAAAGGAAGATGAAGATATTTAGCTTCTTCAGTTAAGTTAAAGGCCATAGGCAACATTAAGAACTGCATTTATTTGCTATGGGCCATTGAATTTAAATTGCTTTCCACCAATTGTAGCTGATTTTTATGGGGGGTATTACACATTCATGTTTTAAAATAATAGATCAAAATTGTATATTTTTGTTGCAGGTGGAAGTTGAAGTAGAGAGCATGGACAAAGCTGGTAACTTCATTGGCTGGCTGCACATTGAAAGCGTCAATCTCTCTGTGGCGCTGGTTGAAAACGCACTTTCCAAGGTCCACTTCACAGCAGAACGTAGTGCCTACTACAAAACCCTGCTGTCAGCGGAGGAGGCTTGCCGGCAAAGAAAAGAGAAGGTAGGTCTCATTGTAGTATAATACAAAACTCTGATGTGACATTTTTGTGACAATTGGCCTCAAAGTTTTTCTATTACACCCATCGACCCTAACCTGGATAACTAGAGCAGAAATTCTTACTTGCAGTTATCCTTGCTATCAGTTTCTTCTGTCTGGCTGTGGAAGAATATTAGATTACAGTCCTAAGTGAAGCCTGGTGTTTGATCTAGTAAGTGTGGTGACTTCATTACACACTGCAAAAGCCTCCGTTTTGATCATATGGTTGTACATGTAAGGCTTCAAATTACAAATAATAATGCTTTTGATTTATACAATGCTTGGTCTTGACAGTCAGGTCTTTTTACATTGCATTCATTTATTCCCTCCACCTCCCCTAAGCTCCTACCGTAGCCCTCACTGCCCTGGAACTTACTGAGAAGTGGCTGCCAATCTGCGCCAATGGACTCTCAGACCACTACCACCAATCATTCATTCACACACCACTTTCATGCATGGAGAAAGTAAGGGCTCTTTCCACAAAACACATCAATATGTAATGTTATACGTTTGGGTTGAATCCATAGACTGAATAAATGCACAACCTGCTAGCGTTGACCATGGGCGCTCTTCTGACTCCATCGACTGCGGCTCAAAGTCAGTTTTATTGAAAAAAAATCCTGCTACTGTCAGGATCCTCATTTTGGTCGGCATTAATCCACTCTACATGATCCTGGTGGTTTTATTTGACTGTTTTGTCCGCTATTAATTCCTATTCCTACTATGGAACTTGGCTCCAAATTTGCCAGGGCTGTAACTGCTAGCCTCGTGAGCTTCATTTGACTGGAGCCAAATGCTATGGGTAACGTCACACTTGCTTAGTCCACTTCTTTATACAGTCTATGGTTGAACCGCCAGTCCTAGATAGAATTTAGTCACTGCAAACAATGGATGCATGCTTGTAACTAGGTCTTGGCTCTTTGGGGGTTTCTTGATAGATTGAGCCTCGTCTTGCTCTGGTCTGACCTTGGCCTGCATTATTATTATGGCTCTGCTCTTCAGTCCAACAGCATGCTTGATATGCCACACCAGCTGTCACGATTATCCTCATTCATTTTCATCATTTGAACTTCTTTTAATTTAAAGCCTTTGTATGGCTAATTTTATACACATGAATGAGTTTTAGGGATGAGACGGTAAACTATAATATTGGTAATTATGATTAAAGAAAAGGGAGACAATAATTGTTCCTGATACACTTTTTGTATAATCATGATAATCAGCAACAAAGATGATGTCTGTTATATCGGTTTAACCCCTGAACTTATTCATAATACGAAATTGTTAATGTCTTTTTAATCTTACTTATTTATCCTTGAGAATCATGACACAATTTTTCAGTGTTGTCCCACGAGTTTGCTGGTCCTCTAACTTGAGGGACTACAAATCACAGATTTTCACCTGTCCCACTGCATAAATTATGTTGCATCCTTGGATAACACACTTTACCTCCCTCTGAGCTTCTAACAAGTTGAAGTCAAAATTATGGTGGTCAGGTGCACTTTTGTATCCTTTAACACTGAAAGAAACTCTGCCTGCCATGTGAACACACAGGTCTTGCCATGTTAAATGCAACTCCTGCCCATTCTTGACACCGCTGTCAATTTCACTAGAGGTCTGTGGCAGTCCTTTGCAGCAGTAAGACAGATAGGCTTTCTACACACAGGTTTGACTTGAGCTAACCTGAGTGCGGACAGAGGAGTGATGATGCCTGGGTTGAACAAACACTGATTACGTGTGACATCATTTAGCTACAAGCTCTGATTATCTTGAATATTTTGGTCTGTTTATATGTTTTCATCAAGTACTTTTTTCCATACAGTGTTTAGTCTGTGCAGGTGCAAACTATGCAATTTACAGACAAGAGTTTGGACTGGGTGCTCTAATTAACCCTCAGAGACCATTGAGGGAAAAGTATCCGGTTGGCATTTTTCCTGTCTTTCTTTGAAGTGGTGTCTTGTCCTAATAGTCTGAGTTGGCTGGGGCTAGGTGGAGCAGATTACGTATATCCAAGTCTCTTCCGTCAACCATTTTGTGTATGCCCTTCTGCTGTCCCTCTGGCTGTGGATGAGGAAGACGCGTGTTACTGCTGCATCAGGATCCTCGCTGCTACAGTATGGCTGTGAGAAGTAGGAAACAGTGGGTGTGTACAAGTGCTCATTAAGGAGAAATTCTGTTGTCCTGCTGGGACCAAGGGCACACCAGGGGGTTGATGCTTGCTGGGGCAGCATACTGAGCCAAACAAGTTTTTGCTTAAATCAGTGTTACGGAATGACTCTTTGGTTGTAAATGGGACCAAAAGGAGAATTTAGTATGTGTAAATGAAATTTGGAGAATGAGTTTTGACATCTAATTTCACAGTTTTAAATCTAACAAAAGTATGTTCCAAAGGGAGGTTGGTATACAATGACAAAGGATATCTTGACACTGTTAAGCATTACACTAATGCTTTTTTGCACACTGTCTGCTTTGTTTTCATAAGACATTGCTCACTTTAAAACATGCTGTCTCCAAAAGCCAAGCTAATACTAACAACAAGGCAAATAAACGGTCGCCTCTCAGTTTTAAGTGTGCCAACTTCGCGTCTTTTTTTTTTTTTCCTCCAGTAATTATCCAACCTTGAAGGAGATTAACACACTCTGATGGGCCTGAGAGAGATCGCGAAAGATAGAACAGAGAGGGAGGGAACAAAAGTGGATATGACAGACCATGTTAAAGATATTTCATGTCACTTCTTTCATCAGCGCCCACCCCTTTTCTGCAGACCTGCTCCGCCTCCTCACACTACTCTTCTCCTTTTAATCTCTCCCCTCCACACATCTCGACGAACACTTGTTCACCCAATGTTTTTCCATTGCCCTTCTTCGAATAATCATCCTGGAATCCCCTCTTATTAGCTGGATAAATGTCTTGTCCAATGCCCCGTGTCACGTCCGTCCTCCAAGGCTTAAATTTGGTGCACAGGGGAGATTGTCTTCCTGTTAAAGTATGCTTTGGTTTGGTCACCATGAGCCAGTCCACTTGTACCATTCCTGGAAAAACAAAATCTCTGAAAGCAAAATACAGGAGCTGCCATTTCTTATACTTCACTTGTCCATCAACTCGGCCCATCAGTGGTCTCTAAGCCACATCGTTCTGACATTGAGCTCAGTGTTGTGTTCTTGGCAGAGTCTGATTGAAGTACGTAATCTTGTTTTTACTTCTTTTGGGTCCGGTCCAGGGTTTCAGGTCTGGCCAGCATTGACAGTTGCCCTTCCCATGGGCCATTGAATTACAATATGCATTTCCAGGCATTAAATGGTCATCATACATTTTCAGCATGCTTGATTATAACCTTGCGTCAATGTCTGTGGAAAGTGGCTGCCTTGATTATCTTAATAGTCCTTTTAACAACACATTATACAACACATTATACCATGCCATTCCTTGTCATTGTCCATTTTATTCTTTCTGATTTTTGGGAGTGTGCGAAAACCTGCGTCTCCCAGTTGTCCAATCTAAGATGTTTCTTCTCAGCAGTCAGCACATCACACACCTGGCTGAACAGAAACACACTGTGGATGAATCAACATAATTGGGCTTTTAGTGCAGCTAATAGGTTTGTGTCTTTAGGTTCAGGATGATGGAAGTTTGGCTTTTAGCTTTTTTCATGGTTTTCTTATGTTTTATATAGTTCTGTTAGGCTTATCGGATTAACTGAGTATTTTATCACTGAAATAATTGTCAGTAATTAAGTTTTATTTCATTTAAGTGCTTATATAAGGGTTTTACACAAGTTTTATTACCATATAATCCATAATTTGGTCACCACAGAAAATGGAGGAATGTATATTTGAGGTTTTGATGGAAAGCTAACCTGAAATAATCACAAAATATTTTAATATGTTTTATTTTAATAATAGGGTTGCTGTCTTATTGCAAACTATGAGGGTGTGTACTGTCAGTATAACCCTCCATCTACTTAAGGAAATATAGTATTGAAATGTAAATATGCATCCTGTCTGAACGTTTTAGCATCACAAGTAACAACACTGCTGTCCTTTGCCCCTTAAGTTGGAAAATGTATCAAAAAGTTTGATTAATTCTGGTTGTTTTCCTCAGAGATTACCCTAGTGCACCATTTAATTGTTTTATTTGCCTTTTGGAGCTCATTCAAAAACATGTTTTGTGTAGCTTTGAATTTGTGAACCCCAACCTATGAAACAGTTTACCTCTGCACAAAGTGCCAGCATCAGAAACTCTTTGAAATGACTTTAACAAGTCTCTGTAAAACTGCTTTTGGATAGTTTGTCATATTTATGTGGGTATGGTGTAAATTTACTGTGGGGTTATTACACAAATCTTATATTTTGGCATTAAAATATTGACATCATGATCATTTTTACAATACAAAATTAGAATTAATCGCACAACCCCACTGACTGCACCTCTCTCATTAGATGTCAAATATGACTATACCAAGGACACTGATCAGTGAACATTTGGCTCTTCTGCCACTGAGTCAATAGTGGATAGATGGGGTTTGACGCGTTGGTGGCATGTGTGCAATGGCAGCAGGATCACAGCAAGGGGACATTATTGCCTGCAGGGAGGATACAATGAAGGAGATGACCCATGTGAGGCCTGTGGAAAATATATTTTTGAAAAAGAGAGATTTTGTATAAACCAACACATTCTGAAGTATGTCAGTGGCTGTACTGTGCCTTTGTCCCATGTGAACATTTGTGCTACTGTTTACTATTACCCTCCTGCTGCACTCCGTTATCTCTTGCCCTCATCTTTCTCTTCAGCATTGTGCTCGCAAAATGAACCACCTAGCACACAAAAGCAAAGTGCTGACAGAGTCTTTTTCATGTGGCTGAAAGATTACATAATATGATTTTCAGTGCACTGTGTACACATCAGCACACACAAAGTTGCTTGCAGATAGAGAAGCAGCCCACGTGCTCCCACCATATTCTCACTGTCTCTTTGCGCGCAATGGGATGCAATGAGCATGTGCAAAGCTACAGTGCAGACACAGACGTACACATGTACGCTCTCTGGGGACTGCCCCCTGCTGCTGACGGCAGGCCGGTCCCTGTGCCCTGAGGCACAGATAAAAACAAAGAAAAAGATCAGTGGAGCTAGTCATGTGTGCGTTAGACTTTTACACCCCAACCCCCAATTCCTTCTTACTCTCATCCTTGTTTCCCCAGATGCAAGCTGCACACTCAGCAGTCTGTCAGCTCTACTTGGACCTCTGTGAATATACAGACAAACATCCTGTCTTTTTCTCGCTGTCCAATACAGGGCCATGCTTGGGTCTCCCGGCAGACACCATGTGACCAGTGTTCAAACACACGTGTGAGGTTGTTAATGTAGCAGACACCTACGCACTCTCACCTACTGTGTGCTAAATTATGCATATACATGAGTTGGCAAAAGGAGAAATTCAATTTGTCAACTGGACAAAAGTTATTTGGTCGAATACGTTTTGCAGCTCATCCAAGCTGCTTCTTCAGTTCTGGTCAGATACTGGTGGACACTGCCTTATATCTGCCTGAAGTAAGGAGCCAACTACAATGAAATTATTCTGACACTAAAACACCTATTTGTTTACAGTTTCTGTTAGTTAGCTAGGCCTATTGAATATGCAGTGAGTGTGGGGTCTTGTTAGCATAACCATTCAGGGCCATAGTGGGTGTTTTCACACCTGACCTGGCTAGTCCTGTTGTTTTCTTTGTTTTGATTTGGGTTTGAGGATAGAGTTATAAATGGGAGACAGATGATGTCTGAGACCTCCATTTCTGTTCAAGGAAGGATTCTCTTTCTTGACAAAAATAGCCTCTGTAACTCCCCTCTCAAACCAATTGTTTTCTCTGGCTAAGGTCTGTACGTCACTATCCTCAAAGAGTGGCCCGTGGCTTTTAGGTGGAGATGTACGGCAGACTGAGGTCCACTCTGGCTCTCTCGTCTGTGTTGGTACATGCTCTTGTGGAGTGGCTGAGGCGGCATAGTGGCTGAGTGGCAACACTCATGCCTCACAGCAAAAAGGTTACGGGTTCGATCCCCGGGTCACCCGGGCCTTTCTGTGTGGAGTTTGCATATTTCCTCCCCGTGTCTGGATGGGTTTCCTCCGGGTACTCCGGTTTCCCCCCATCAACTAAAAACATGCAACACCCCTATGAACAGTATACAATCAAGGACCGTCAAGGAATTCCTCCCTCCTGTGGGCTCACCACCTGCAGAGGGGTTCATAGGGGTCTGGGTCTGGTGCACAGAGTAATGGGCAGCGTGCTGCCCCCGCGACCCAGCCGGATTAAGCAGGAGAAAATGGATGGAAAAATGGATGAAAAAGTTTTTCAGAAACACCAGCCAGGTAAGGAGTAGTTACACCCTTTCTCCTGGGTTCTGATTCTCTGTTGTCTTGTTTTTTAGCTCTTTAGTTTTATTAAAAGCCCATTTTGGATACCCATAAACGGAGAGGGTTTTCTGCACATGTTGTTCTTCTTTCTCCTTTTCTTCTGTGCTTGTAGGAACCACTTGGGCCCTGTGTCGTAATGTCCGAATAACTCGACGTTTGTGCTGCAGTGGGTGGTGTGAATCAAAAAGCAGGTATTGGTCAGTGTGTGTAGGCTTCCTGAAGACCTTTACCTGGGGTTGCCAGTCTTCTCATATCGTTATTGCACAATCTAAGAAAGCCAATGTGTTCTCCTTGGCATCTTCACAAGTGAATTTGATGTTCAGATCTACAGAATTGATATGTGCAGTAAAAGGTTCCAAATCTTGAATTTTGATTTTTGAAAAATTATCAACATAACAATACCATTGTGTGGGTGGAGTGCCTGGATATGAGGCCAAGGAACTCTGTTCAAATTGTTCCATGTATAAGTTTGCAATGATAGGGGAGACTAGTGAGCCCATTGCACAGCCATGGATTTACCTGTAGTTTCCTCTGAACTGGAAATAGGTGGTATTTAAACAACTTTCCAGCAATTGGCAGATTTGGTTCTCTCTTCTAGCTTGGTATTCTGCAGTAGTTTCCTTCTTTCTGCCTCCACCGCTACCGATGTATGGATACAAGTGAAAAAAGAGGTTCCATCAAAGGAAACCATTGTCTCATCCAGGTCAAACTGGAGATGCTTGACTTTGTTAACAAATTCAGATGTGTTCTAAATATGGTGCTCCGTGTTACCTACCAAAGGAGCCAGAATGTTTTTTAGGTGTTTGGCCACATTGTACATGATGGAGTCTGTGCTACATACAATGGGTCTGAGTGGTACTCCTTGTTTGTGAATATTTGGGAGGCCATAGATGCAAGGGATGGAGTCACCAGGATACAGTCTGTAATACAGCTGTCGATTAATGACTTCTTCCTTCTCCAGCTTCTCCAAGCAATCAATGATCTTCTTTTTGTACCCATTGGTGGGGTCCCTTTTTAATAATTCATAGGTTGCGGTGTCAGTGAGTAGGCTGTTCATCTTAGCCTCATAATCAGCTGAGTTCAGCATCACTGTGCATCTCCCTTTGTCACCTGGCAGGATGTTGATGCTGTGGTCCTTCTCTAGAGCAACGATGGCCTTCCTTTCCTCTGGTGTTACATTGGAGGGTGGAGGTTTGGCATTGCTCAGTGCAGTTGTTAATTTCAGTTTAAGGTCTCCAGCTTCTATCTCCTTGAGCTTGTTGTTCCTAATGGCGGTTTCTGCTGCTGTGATGTAATCCACCATGGGGATGCGGTTAGTGTGAATACACCTATTATGGCCCTGAATGGTTATGCTAACAAGACCCCACATTTCACTGCATATTCAGTAGGCCTAGCTAACTAATAGAAACTGTAAACAAATAGGTGTGCTAGTTTCAGAATAATTTCATTGTAGTTAGCTCCTCCCTTCAGGCAGATATAAGGCAGTGTCCACCAGCGTCTGACCAGAACTGAAGAAGCAGCTTGGATGAGCTGCGAAACGTATTTGACCAAATAAACTTTTGTCCAGTTGACAAATTGAATTTCTCCTTTTGCCATGGATTCTACCTGGACGACTGAGGGATTTTACACATATACATAAGTTGCAGAATTATATGCTGACGTTGAATGTGCCATTTAGAAATACACTATATTGCCTAAAGTATTCACTCACCCATCCAAATAATCGAAATCAGGTGTGCCAATCACCTCCATGGTCACAGGTGTATAAAATCAAGCACGTAGGCCTGTTTCGACAAACATTTGTGAAAAAATGGATTGCTCTCAGGAGCTCAGTGAATTCCAGCGAGGTACTATGATAGGATGCCATCTGTGCAGCAAGTCTAGTTGTGAAATTTCTTCGATCCTAAATATTCCACAGTCAACTGTCAGTGGTATTATAACAAATTGAAAGCGATTGGGATCGTCAGCAACTCAACGACGAAGTGGTAGGCCATGTAAACTGACCGGACGGGGTCAGCGGATGCTGAAGTGCATAGTGCGCAGAGGTCACCAACTTTCTGTAGAGTCAGTTGCTACAGACCTTCAAACTTCATGTGGCCTTCAGATTAGCTCAAGAACGGTGCGTAGAGAGCTTCATGGAATGGGTTTCCATGGCTGAGCAGTTGCATCCAAGCCATACATCATCAAGTGCAATGCAAAGCGTCGGATGCAGTGGTGTAAAACACGCCGCCACTTGACTCTAGAGGAGTGGAGACGCGTTCTCTGGAGTGAGAAATCGTGCTTCTCCATCTGGCAATCTAATGGAATAGTCTGGGTTTGGTGGTTGCCAGGAGAACGGTACTTCTGACTGCATTGTGCCAAGTGTAAAGTTTGGTGGAGGGGGGATTATGGTGTGGGGTTGTTTTTCAGGAGCTGGGCTTGGCCCCTTAGTTCTAGTGAAAGGAATTTTGAATGCATACCAAGAGATTTTGGACAATTCCATTTTCCCAACTTTGTGTTAACAGTTTGGAGATGGCCCCTTACTCTTCTAACATGACCGTGCACCAGTGCACAAAGCAAGGTCTATAAAGACATGGATGAGAGAGTTTGGTATGGATGAACTTGACTGGCCTACACAGAGTCCTGACCTCAATCCAGTAGAACACCTTTGGGATGAATTAGAGCGGAGACTGAGAGCCAGGCCTTCTCGTCCAACATCAGTGTGTGACCTCACAAATGCGCTTCTGGAAGAGTGGTCAAAAATTTCTATAAACACCTTAAACCTTGTGGACAGCCTTCCCAGAAGAGTTGATGCTGTTATAGCTGCAAAGGGTGGACAGATGTCATATTAAACCCTATGGATTAAGAATGAGATGCCACTTCAGTTCTTATGCAAGTCAAGGCAGATGAGCGAATACTTTTGGGAATATAGTGTATATTTAACTATAAAGACAAAGAAACTCCTTACAACCGTTGATGAAGCAAATTAGCCAATTAACAAATAAGCATTTTGCTGCTTATATAGAATTAACAAAAGTAATTTTCTTGAACTACTTTGGGTTTTTTGGTGTTGTGACACAAATATGTTGATTTGTACTTAGATGCTTGGCCTGTTTGTCCTTGGCTTGTGTTTTCCCTTACCCAGTCATGCAGAGGTTTCTTGCGGGCTCTTTGCAGAGGTCCTCAGGGGCAGGTTTGTGGCAGCCTCTGGTCCATCAGTGCAGAAATAACTCAGCCCTCCTGCCTTCTGCCTACACCCCACCCTATCACTCTGGGGAGAAGGCCATTGGAGGAGACTGGAGGTGAAACATTGGCAGGAAGCATAATGTGATGACATGGTGTGTTGCATTATGGCTGATTAACACATGCTCATCTCTGTGGATCCATATACAAAATACAGATATGGAGGTCAGACTGCTCTCGTCTGCTCTTTATATCTGGGATTTATAACTTCCTTCCTTGACCAAAAATCTCTTCCATGTCTTCAAATGTGCATGTGAATAACCTACGCTGGTGTTTGTTTACATTTCCTCTGCTTTGGGACATTGTAAGAAATCACTTTTCTGCATGGTTTACTGTGGTTGCCTTTTTCTTCGACATTTCTTTTGACATGATTTCTAACATTGTAACATTACATTATTGTTAACAGTGAGAGTGCTTACTTGGAGTTTGCCCTGTGCATATGTATTTAATGCACTGAGCTAAGCATATTGTGCCATTAAAGAAATATCCAGCAGGGTAGCGCTGTAGGGGTGGCCTCTCTCCTGCAGATTATACATTTGTGTAGTGTAGCAGGCATCAGGCTGAATACACTAAGCCCCATTGTGATTTCATCAAAGAAAAATATCTGCGTGTTAAATAAACTCATAGATCACTTTTACTTTTTGGGACCTCACCTTGGAGCAATACTTAACTCTGTTTAATATGGGTCAACAGTTAAATATCCCTTGCTTTCTTTCTGCTTCCATAGTTCTTTCACTTTATCTACTTCTTCATTCACTTTTCTGTTTTTGTTGCCCCATGACAAGCGGCAGTGCACATGTTTTCAAATTTATGATTAACTCAAGCAGCCATGTACTTATAGCATCTTTTCCCTTCTGATAGTGCAGGTATATTCAGGCCAAAGGGATTGTTGCCAGAATGTGCAGAAGTAGCTTATATCCAGTGTGGAGGCTCACGGCTCATCAGCTCTGTTTATTACTCACTCATAGACACGGAGAGCTCCATGCGTTGGCAGGCTGGTCGTGGTTGAGCGGCCAGTGCTACTCCTAAATGCCTTTGCTTATTCCAGTTCTATTTGCCTCATCACCCCCTTTGCTACTACCTTGTGTGTCCTCCAATCTTTTATCCAGATCACAGGGACTGCAGATAGATCCGTGATAAATAAACTTCTTACAGGTCATCCTATTGAGTTATTGTTTTAACATGGGTTTTCTTTGTGTCTGTTATAAAGGTCTTTTTTACAGTGTGAATTTTATTTCATTTTACATTTAATAATAGCATTTGTTGTCCTTAACTATAATGTATCTTGAGTGCCATGTATTTTTTATTATTTTCTTTTTCTATGTGTAAACTAATTTCTTTCCATGACATTCCTTGTCAGTTCTCATTTATATCTAACAGGAGTTTGGTATAGGCTCCACCATGAACAAAACGATCTCGTAGTCAAGCCAGGAAGGGCACACACACATTGAGTTTGTACTTGCCAGTGTGATTTATTATTATTATTTTTTTTATAATGTGCTATAGAAACAAACAAAAATTATTATGTATGGTATGTCCTGCTATTTAATCAATATTATGTTTAATCAACCACATTCTTGTATCCTGGAGTTGCAGAATTTAGAAGACTGGCAATGGCAGCATCCTTAGCAAATCTTTCCCCAGAATAAATCCAAGAATGACAGTTTCTGTTCCATGATTAGCTCTGTCATCATTGTGTTAATGTTCAACTTGTATTTCATTAGAGATTGATACATTTTGAGAATCTATTTGAAGTCGCTTTTTGCTAAATAAACATTACAATTGATATGCTAAACCAGTGGGAATACAAATGTTGGATAGTTGAAATGAAATGGCCTGTTTTTCAGGAAAATCATTTAAAAAAATCTTCTTAGAATTCAGTCTAATTTTGGGTCATTCAAATTTTGGCATTTTCGCTTTCTGGCTGGCTCGCCTGAAGTAAATGTATAAAATGTAGAGAATAAGTCCACTCAGTGCCGGCTTTGGGACTTTCTTTCCCTCTCTCCCCCCCTCTCAGCCGCCTCAGGGAGCGACTGTTACATAAACATGCTCTCGTCATCCCTGTACTTCCGATTCCCACTGTTCAGTCTCACTCAGCTTCTTCTCTCAGATTAGATTTTATATATATATAAAATCTGTCTATCTATATCTATCTTATCATATATTTATATTTATATATATATATATATATATATATATATACACACACACACACACACACACACACACACACACACACACACACACACACACACACACACACACACACACACACACACACACACACACACACACACACACACACACATATACACATATACATATACACATACACATCATATACACATATACACATACACATCATAAATCTTTCTTTTTATATTAAGGACAAAGTTGATTTCTCTTTTATACTTCTCTGCTGCTTTTTTATGTGTCCATTCCTTTTCCAACTCACTGCAGTCAATTTTGAATGCACATTTATATAATATATTTATGAGAAAATGCATACTATTACTAACTCTATGGGACAGGGCAACGATATTTAATACATGATGGTGGGCAGCTAAACTTAATATTGTTAAAAGGCAGATTTATGTTGCAAAACAGTGAGTTCTTGTCACTGGTAGAAACAATCATGTTCAACATTTGTGGATTTACCTTTTAGACATTTGCCATTAATGCTCAATGCAGTCAATAGGGAAAACTGGCTCTTGCCCCCCATCTGGGAGTATGACATCACATTCTAAAATCTGCAAACCATCAATACTGAATATACTATATAGTTTGAGTGATTTTAGGGGATGTTACCTTTGATGTACTTGTGCCGTCTTTCTCCAAGTCCTTCTTTCCCATCTCTATTTCCTATTGCAGTTTCTCACTACTGCCAGATCCATATTAACCTCTCTGTCACTCTCCGCTATGCCGCATCTCAAGCATTCCCTTAATCCCAGTATCGCTGCTCCCCCCACCCCTCTCCTCTCCTCCTCTATACTGCCATTATTATTTTCTTTTCAAAAAGCGGCAGAAGCAAAGTGAGATCAAGAACAATCAAGTGAATTCTCAGAACAAGAGGGGAAAAAAAAATCAGGAGTCCTTTACACAGAAAAATTAGACAATACCACCTTGGAAAGGCAGTCGTCATGGCAACACTCTGGCAACTAGGGACAGACGAGCCTGTTAATTAAAAAGTTGATTAATTGCCTTTTAATTGCATGCTTGTACATTGTAACATTAAGGTAGGGCTTTTTCCTAATCAGGCCACTTCAAACCAGGTCTCTTTTATGTTGCAATAAATGGGAAATTCTTTTGAGGAGGTAACACAATTCTTAGTGATGGAGCAAGAGTGTCAATGTGGAAAATGTGAGTGAAATTGCATAGAATGAAGGGAAGAAAAAGGTAGGATTTTTGAAATGAATTTTTTTTTTTTTTTTTCTTTCTACACATCACCTTGACACTATAAATGATTAAATAAAAAGTTTCTGTAGAGCAAAGAAAAAGGACAAATTGGCTGGAGTGGATAATCGATTATTCATCACTTATTTTTCTTCACATCTCTAAACAAGCATTTTGAACAATCCATCTTATCTTTTTGAATCATTTCCAAGGTTATGACCAACTATCTGACAAATTATTGGTGTGGCTGCATACTAATTAATTGGCATAAATCCTGTTTCCTCAATCGCTTGTCATGTTTATTTTGAGGGGTGGTGATAGAGCATTTGGACATAGCCATTATTACTTGAACTTACATTGGGCTTTTATGCCCTTGGTTGTTATGATGGTCCTTTAGTGACAAACCACTACATGGGCTAAGAGAAAAACTGGCTACACTTGTCACAGGCCTCCGTATGCTGTAGTGCTTACCCCAGGGAATGCATGTTTGATCTGTAAGCAATGTCTGCTTGGTATTCTTGTCCGTCTGGCCTCCTGCGCTGCCCAGGAATGGTGCTCATGAGGATTGTGACACAGGTGGGGATTTTTGTGTTTGCATGGCACCCTGATTACATATGCGCCCACATGTCCTGTTTCCATAGTAACATAGGATCCCATTCAACTTGTGCGCAATAACCACCGATCTCTCAGGTGTAAGTTTGGTACTTGTTTCTGTTATACTCAGGCACTGGCTGACATGTATGTTGTGTAGATCAAGTTGTGTTCATTTAAAAATCATGTCGTAAATGTTATAGCGTTGGGTTGTTTCCAAGACCTTGACTGCCATGTCTTAGACCATGTCTGTCTGTATCAGAATAAGGGTCATATTAGTCATAAGTCCAAGTAGAGTAGCCTAGCTGCCTGCATGCAGCCTCTTTGATGGCTGAACATCTGTTGGTTGTGATATGGAGCTAGGGAGTGTGCCTCTTTCTCCTTCCATCCTTCACTTGCTCTCCCAGCTCTGTTATAAGTTTCCCAGCTGCTTTGCCCCCTCCCTCCACCTAAAACCCTGTCCTGCACCACCTGTGCAGTTTTAATGCATAATTTATCTGCTAAGTAACCACATCCAAGAGACTTGTCCTGTCATTTCAGTCCCCATTCTTATAGTCCCCCAGTGCGGTTTGGCTTTGTCTGCCGCTGTAGACAGCGTTTACGAAAGATTAGTGTTGACTTCAAACAAGTGCAGTGGGTTGAACTGATGATTAGAGTGTTTAAGATGTAATGCAATTAATTGTATGACTTAAACACTTAAAATCCATTTTACATTTGGCAAGTTCATAAGATTTCAAGTCTTTGAATTTCCTTAAAGGAAAAACATAACATTCTGTCTAGCAAAATAATATAATAATAATAATTCTTTTTCAGCTATATTCCCATGTTCCAAGGACCTTTCGCTCACACAGCTAAACAAAATGTCAAAGGTTCATATTATAACAAAATGTATAGTTTGATTTAAAATGTTTTACTGGTGAACCTTTGGAATGCTTAATCTGTATCTGGATCATTTCCATGCACCAGGTTGAATTTTATTTTCCAGTGTTGTGTCAAAGCAGCTACCTCCTTCAATGTGATTTACCGATGTGTGGTTTAAATTTTTACTGCTTGTCACAGTGGGCTGTGTCTGGCTGACATGTTTTGTTACTATGTCCACATGTGTGGCCTTGTGAGACTATAAGCAGCTATGTCGTAGCTCAGTCCAGACCCCCTTTTCTCTTCAAGGCCACGCTTATGCCTGTGCTCATACTAGTGTGTTTGTGTGTGATTATTCTTCTGTATTTTTATCACCACCATGCATTACATCTGAATATTGGTCCAGAAGGAGGAACAGTTTGAAGCCCCAGTAGACGACAATCCTGTAAATCTCTCTTCCCCTGCATAACATGGCCGCTCCACTTCTTACAATATGACAAGGTGAACCATCCAGGTTAATGTACCATCACCACCTCTGACTGCAGGCGTACCTTTTGGGGTGAGGCAGCTGCATTGGGTTAATGTTGTTCCTTCTCAGTGTACAAGAATGATCGAACCACCTTGACATCTGTCACTCAGGTCTGTCTCATTCATATATGTGTGTGTGTGTGTACACAAATATATATATATATATATATATACGTGGATATAGATATAGATGGATATATCTGTTTTGAAATTATTACCATAAATATTTTACACAGTACATCAACTACTTTTCTAAGGTACATACACAACACCCACACATGAAGAGTATAACTTGGTACCAAACATTTAAAGTATATTTTAAGTTGTTAGCAGCTATCCAGCCTCGTACAGACGGCTACTCTTTAAGCGCTCACATTATTGGGTGTGTATGCCCTCTTCAATGTGTTTATGTTGTTATATATATAGTGTCCTTGATTATTCTCCATCTTTATTCATTTAGATATATTGGAAGGCATTACCAGATGATCAGCAGATTGCTTAATTCAAAAGTGCACTTGGCAATTGCCAAGGTGATTCTTTCCATCAGCAGGTTTTTCATCTTGTCAGTGTTAATGAAGACGTGCCACCTGGGAGATGCTGCAGTAATCTGTCTATACACAAGTATTTGACATAGTTTAGAGGCTTCACCTCCACACAAAGTTTGTCATTTTAAAGGATGAAGAAAAAATTGGGAACATTTTTATTTGTAAAACGTTGCTTCCTTCAGTTCCTGTGGTTGACATTGTGAAATCAAAATATTGAGCTGAGTTCATTCCCCATCACTGTATTACGGCTGTGACTTGTCACTCCCTTGGTGTGAATGTGTTGTCATGGTGGAGTTTTGAAGGTCAGGTCAGTCTAACCTGCCATCTCGTAGTCCTCCATCATTACGACTTGTTGTCCTTTCTGCCTGGGCTTAATGGGCTGCCTCTTTCCCCCTTTTCCATCGTTCTAACCCTCTCCTGCTCTGCGCTCTCGCACTGACATTGTCCATGGCGGTGTGGTCTGGCTGCAGTAGCGGCACAGGAGCAGAGGCGGCATACCTGCATTGAAGTGGAACCAACAGGATGGTTGGCTGCTCACAGAAGGTCATCAGCCCTGGGCTCTGTGCACAGGACCAGTGTGTGCGACGCTGTGCGTCCTGTGTGTTCTTCAGACAGAGATGGAGCTCTGCACTGCTTCTAATGATGCACTCAGACGCAATAAAAAACTCATTTTCATCTTGCTGTTAGGAAAGTGACCACTAGAGCCTCTGCCACAAATAGCCAATTGACAGTCAGTTTCATGAAAATAATGATCCATGCATTATGATAAGGACAGGGTTGCATTAGGGGATATTTCTTGATCACAGTAGTGTACTATTCCAACAGTGGTAAGTGTTTGACTTGTCTAGAAATACGTGACAACCGGAGTTTTTGTCATGGTAAAGTTCTGATATTTATAACTTTAAGCCCAATATGTTGGGCTGTAAGAAAGTACTACAAGTTCAAATGATCCTATCTGATCATTCATTCTTTTCCTTTTCAAGTGCCTGTTTATGGTACACACACACTCACTAGACCTTAAAACTAAGAAGTGTTGCTCATGGAATCATTTGAAGAAAGTGACTGTACCTTGTTTTTTCATCCATGTTATCATCCATGTGCTGCAATAATGGTGACCTGTTAATTACAAAACTGAAATTTGAAATGCCTACAATGACAACTCATGATAGAACTTGTTGTCTGGGTTAAATCATTTAGCAAGGATTACAAAGTTGCTGCGTGGCTGTGCTTGGTGTCCTTTTTAGCCGTGAGCCCACCTACCACTACAGAATGTGCCACAGTGATGGCCACCAGGCTAATGAATGCTGACACTCCAATTTTTGTCATGCCTAATTGGTGCAGCAGGTTTGATTAAAAGCCAAATCGTGTCCACTCAACTGCATTGCATGGGCCCTGTTTATTACCACAATTCTTGCATTGGCGTCTGTGCATGATCTTGCACATCACAACATCATGTGGTAAGAAGGCTCCTCACCATTCCGCTGACAAAATTTTGGTTGATGGCAGAGTTTACGAAGCATGGCCATATTTGAAGTCTTCATTAACCTTTCATGCCCTCAATCCGTGCATTTCCCCTCCCCGTTTTTCTCTTTCCACTTCTTTGTGGTCCCTGTACCTTGCCTGTAACTAGCAACACTTGTTAAAAAAAAAAAGACAAAGTGTAATTGTTTGAATTTTGTTTTGGATTTCCTCATTAAATAACCTCCCTCTCCGAGCTATTACAGCTGTGAATCTCAACATCAGAGGTAAAGGAGAATGGGAGCATGCCAGCGTATTAAAAACAGCCCCGGGTTTGATCAGTTTCAGTCTTAACAGTAGTGTAGAGCTGAAGATGAGCTATGGCTGAATGAAAAAAATGACAACACTAAAAATGGCTTAATCTAATTAGCTTAGATGATACCATGCAGTTAAATAATTAGCCAGAACCTAATTGGCTCATATAGCTGTGCCATTAAAAAACTGCCTGCCTCCATCGCCTCCATTCTGCAGCATTTAAAAGTAAACACTTCGCAAATAGCCTGCAGAAACCAACTGTAACAAGCTGTGCTGCGGTTGCACCACTGGGAAGTACAGCTGCACTTTTGGACTTTTCCCGCACCCCCATCCCGTTGCCCTTTTATTCCCAACTCATGGGTTTTGTGCATTTTCTCTAAAGCAATAACTACATTCAAGTGTGTGTCCTAACTGGCCCCACTGTTTCGATTGTTTTTCCTGTAAACACACACACATACACACGTACAGTGAGATCTAGAGTTTGATACTCGGCCTGAGGCAAAACACCTCCCTAACGAGCCGCCTGCCCTCTGTCTCTCCTGGGAAGCTGAAGGGGAAGCTAAGGAGGCTGTGTGCAGGATGATAACATACAACCACAATATGTACAAATATAATAGTTATTATTATAGCTATTTAAGTGTACTCTACCATAATTTAGTCAGTTCGTAAATATATTTTTAAAAGTTTTCTGCATACAACACAACTAGGGTGCTACAGTTCTATAATTTTCAATCTTCCCAGTCAATAAAACACAACAATGGAATAAAAAATTTTTTTAAATGAAACAATTTTCATAATAAATGTTAGCTCTACCCAATTATTCAAAATTCTCCGTTTGTCCATCTTGGTCCAAATCTTGCTGTTCTTAAATCTATGCATATTTTTATATTGCCAACAATGTTCTTGCAATTTACAGTTCAGTTTATGAGTGTTTTTTTGTTTCATTGTAACTCTTTTGAAATGGCAGAACATGCAAAATGCCTAATTATCTGTCAAGTAAATGTTTTGTGTCATGTTAAATGCTTTTGGTTTCTCATTCTTCTTTCGTTCTTTTTATAGATCTGGGCCAATTATGAGGAGAAACCAGTGGAAGAGTTTGTGCAGCTATCAGAGGAGAAGGAACGTGTTGCAAACTACAGACCAGTTTACGTCACGGAGATCACAGACACCCTGCACTTCTATGCCCAGGACGTAGAGACAGGTAAATGTTATAGAATACCACTGTTAACGCTTCATATCATTTCAAAGTCCTACTCACGTCAACAACCCATTAGCATCTGTGGGCAAAATAGCTGACTTTTATTCCCTTTTAACATGAGGCTGACTGTAGGAATGACAATGACCTTAAGCTGCTAAGATTTCACCTCACCCTCTGCAGCTGCAGCCCTCCCTCACCAAAACCCAACTACCAGACATCCTCCATGTGATTGCTCCTGAGTGATGGAAATAAATCACACCTTCCCTCCTTGTCACCACTGACAGGAGGGGGGGAAAAAACTAGCAAAGTTTGCAGATCTAAAGGCTTACAGCCCCTATTATCGTTATGCGGCATATCCCTCCAGCATGGTGGATGTTTGTGCATTTATCAACAAACTAAACCACCCTGCTTGCCGTCCCATTTATCAGGAAGTATAATTTAAAGGTTTTAACACATAATCTGCAATACTTAAATTAGATGTGGAGAAATGTAACAGTTTTTGCTTTACAGCTGTGTGCACCAACCCAGTTAAAACTCTGTCCAAGATGGCAAAAGTACTGAAGGAGATAACAAGCTCGTCAATTGGCTGAAATGGACTGGACTTTTTATTTTCACCAATAGAGCTTCATCGCAGCAGTCCCGTCCTTGTGACTTTATTGCCGTACACTAACAGCTACATAGTTAAACCCTAACTAGGATTCACAAACTAGCTGGAGCACGTTGAATGGTCTGATGCCAGTGGATGGCCCTTCATCCTGTGCCAGCATTACTGTGGTGTAGATATGTGTGCACTGGCGTCCTGGGCAGCCCTCACATCTGGTTTGACTGGCACTCCAATGCTCTGAGGCCATGAAATTGACTTTGGCCACCTCTTAATTTGCTTCAGTGCTGTAATTAATTAATTTTCCTCCACTTTCTGCTAATATGAGCTTGAGCATCACTAGTGCCATAATAATCCAATCAGGTGAATGCACTCTGCCTCTATGTGAACTGGCCTTCCTTTTATTTTATTGTTGACTCCTGGAACCATGAGCCCAACTATCTTCAGTGCATCTTCTGATTGGATAGATTGGAATCTAAAGCCGTTGGCCCCTCCCCCACTCCAGCTCCTCTGTTGTTAGTCAAAGTTTATCAGTGATCAGCATCATGTGTCAGTGAACTGCACATGTTAACCTGCCAGGGTTAATGCCTTCAGCATCACTCTTGTCAATGAGAAACACGCTCCATAGAAATGCTATAAATTGCATATAAAGCACCTATCAGAAGGAAACTGCATACAAATGTGTAAAACACTTAAAAAGAGGTGCCCTCCCAGAAAATGTACAAAAGGTGTTTTCTCATAAATCTGCTTGTGGTCTATTCTGACAAGAGTTGCAAGTTGTTTAATCATTTCCCATACATAAGCATTATTTTAGATGAACGAGCATTGCTTTGGCCTTTTTTATTTTTAATTGGCCCATAATCCTCCAAGAAGTGTATATGCACCTTTTTAAAAGTGTTATTCTCACCAGGGATCCTAACCTGACCAGTGCTTCCCCTGCCTCCACCTCCTCATCTGCTTCTCTATCAGTGCTCTGCCCCTCCTTGCCGTCTCCCTTGGCCTCTTTCATTTTCTCTGACGCTCCCTCAAAGCTACATTAAGTCATACCCAGGCCTTGAAGAGCACATCAAAGTGTAAGACCCTGTAAAATCATACAAGCTGAGTGCTGCACAATAACATTACACGGGCTCCTTCCTCTACTGGCATCCCTGCACCTGGGAATTAATTTGTATGAACACAAACATGTGAAGTCAAACAAAATGTGCCTGATTTGTGATTAGGTATAAGTGCATTTTTCACTCTTCTGCTTTACTCACAACACCAGGGAAAACCTTTATGACAAGACACAATCTATAAAAGCCTAGGACCTTACATCCCTGTACTTCCTCTCTCAAAATTTACAGCTCAAGTTTAGCCTCTAAATTAAGAGCTTTTGGCTGCCATTACTGCCAGCTCTCCATTTGCCAGATGGAGGTATCACTTTAACGGAGTACTCCTTGACCATCCTTGAAGTATAGCACACGTACTGGCTGTTCCATCACTTACCTAATGTTCTTTGTACAAACTGTGAATAAAACTTTGTTTGACTTAAATAAGTGCATCTGTGACTTCCCCTTTAGCTAAGTGTGTGAGGGCTTATAATCATTTCATATTGCTGCAGAAAGTGAAAATGTACTTTTCCATTAATAGAAGCTGCATTGATTAAATACAATCAGGACCGTTGGAGTGCTGTTTCCTCTTTAATAACATGAGATGAAACGTATTGATTCAACTTATACTATGGTTTTAGGACTTTTTTGCATAAAATGCCTTATCCAGTATCGCAACTATTCTTTGCCACATTTTATTGTACAGACAGGAATAGATGTGAAAAATGTAACAATTGTAAAACCAGCAAGAATTATAAAAATGCAAAGCAGGGGACTTTATCGTACAAATGTAAGTCCATGCCTTACTCTTGGGTTTTTATATCTATGAGGGACTCATCGACTCTGTGGAGAAATTGCAGTATGTAATATCTTTTATTCCCCGGGGTGCACAAGCGTTCTGCTTTTTACCCTCTTCCCCATTTAAATTATTCACATTTAATTACTCTTAAATGTGTTTTCTATAATGGATATCTTTACACAAGCTCATTTTATGTTAGCATTGAATTTTCCAAGACACAGCTTAGGGGATTTCAAACTTCCATGGTCGAATGTTGGGCTATTCCTCTGTTATTCTATTAATTTATGCTTTGTCTCACTTTTTTGCGTTATTTGTTACTATTTGTCTCCCTTTTCGACTCCCATCTTCCCTATTTACCTTGTGTCTCTGTGCTCTCTCCGGAGGCCATATGTAATTACTGTCAGAGGGGGACCTGCATAGATCTCACTGACCTTGGACCACAGTAGACACAGCCCACTTCAGGCACAGTCGGGAGAAATGACTCAATGTGTTATATCATTGTTGCCCAGATGACATAATTTAAATCTTCCTAAATAATGGCGCCTTAGAATAAAGCTACAAATAAAAGTTAAATGAGATAAATGTGGCTCTCTCAGTTTAAAAAAAAAAAAATCCCATCAAATATTACACATTGTACATTAGTCCTGACTCCTGTCCCAAATGTAGTGGTCATTCATTTGTGTACTACTGCTCAAATTATTTATGCATTTACATAAACACATTTTAATTCTCTTCAAAACATTTTCTGGTTGTAATCATCTTCCCCTGATGGTGAAGATTCTGTACTTGTTTTGGTGTTTTTTCCCCTTTGCTCCTTCTTGACGTAAACTCCTCTTTAAAGGACCCTTATTACACTTTCTGATCTATGTTATAATGTTGTTTCCTCATCAAAAACATACCCAGAGTTGTGTTTTTCATTCACACGTTTAACACACAAACCTGCATATTTAGGCGGAGTTCTTCTCTTACACAGAAAACACACATTGTGATGTCAAGTGGCAATGCAGGAAGTGGTCCACTGTGTTTTTAAACTCCATACACCTTTACTAGAATGGATTATTTCAGATCTGAAGTTGCCAACCTCTGCTGAACTAAAGGTAAAAGGTAGGTGTTAACTTGAAAACTACTGCTTCATGATATCGAAAGGTGGAACAGAGCAGAATTTTGAGCTTTGGAGATGTAGGCAGACTAATAAAGGATTACTCAAACGTGTGAATGAAACAAAACATGGCTCCATGTAAGTTTCTGAGGAGGTAGTAGCATTCTAATATGGCTTAAACCTCACAAGGGTAAATTTTGTGTAATATAGGACCTTTAAGGCTTGGGACTGGCTCAAAGTAAAGACTCAAATTTTTTTCTATTCCAATTAATTGAACGATGTTATCAATGCGGTTGCTCGAAGGCTCGTTTATGTTAGTGTTAAAAGCTTTTGTGAGTCCCACCTCTTGGATCTGTGTTCCGAGGGGCCCTCAGTAGGAAACCCCAGTTTGGTCTTTTCTGAAGCTTGTGTTGCAGCCCAGTTGGCGGTTCATCCTGTGTGCGCTTGTTTCCTGGCACCAGGAGCGACGCATAATGAGTGGAATCATTCCCCCCAACCAGGTGCCACTCCGTCCACATTATTCACACTTCTGCCTTTTACTTGGAGCAGGTGTTCATCACCTAATGACGCTGGAGCAAGGCAGGAGCTCTAACTGCACAGCACTAGAGCATGTTTCTTTTCAGTTTAAAATACATTTCTACAAATTGAAATTCATGTCTCCCTGTTTTACAAAATGTTTAGTCCAAAATCCCTAGGATCCTATCCCATGTATAATATATTTGAATTGGGGTCTAGGCTTTTTTTAATTATACAACATGTTGATCTTTCAGGCAACATATTTAGGTTGTTGTGACATTTAAAAAGGCTAGCTCTGCTTTATTTGCTTTGGGCATGCAGTCTTCCAGTGCGTGTGATAAGCAAGTCAGTCAAGGGGTTAATTAACTCTCTACCAGTGTAATGAAAGTACTTTTCTCCAAAGAATTAGAATCATGTCTTGTTGAACATTCTCATTAGACAATGAAGTAATTGGAGTAATTGCAAAATTAACATTATAATGGACTTCAGACCGAGATCTTTTAGAAATGTATTGCAACTAAGCGCTTAATGTGGCAATTGTATTAATGATTATGTTAACTAGCATAATGGTGCTATCAAATCAGAGAACAAAGGGTTTAATTCTTACACTTTGTGTCAGTGTGGATGTAGACTTCCTCAAATTAATCCTACACTCTAGTACATTCACTATCGTGTTTTATTGAAGACACTAAACGAATAACTGGTTGTGCTAGTTCATGTGGCTCTCAATTTCAAATGCAAGCTTTTACCACTAGTTTTCCATTTCTCCACTGACTCCAAACTCATGTCCATTGTTACTGTTGATAGCATGGGGCAGTGGAAGCAGAGGTAAATGCTGTGTTCAAATTTACTGCTCCCTGCCACTGTGGCAGATGGAGACTTTAGAGGTCAGAGCGTGCCCGGATGATCTCCCTCCTCCCAAGGCATCCATTATTACATTAGACACGCACTTTGGCTTCCAAAATGTCAGCTCACCTGTCGGTTTCAGGTGGAGGCCTCTGATTTTGTGCTGAAAATGAGCATCTTCATACATTTGGTTCTGTCCTAGTGCACATGATTTACCATAATGTCAACTTGTGGGTCTATTATGTAGAGCTCAGTGATTCAGTGTCACTTTTACAGCAATAAGCCACTTACTGGTCCAAATGGTCTTCTTTTACCAGGGCCATCTCTGTGCCATCCTAAGGGTATATTTGGACTTCTTTCAATGAAAACAGGGCATTAGCTGTATCCAATGAGGCTTGTCAGGAGCGAAACATGGCGTAGTTGCAAAAGTGAGCCACAGCTGCCACCTCTGTTTAGTGTTATCCGTAACGATTACAATTACAGAAGCAGTAAAATGCTGTTAAAAAAAGTCACCAGTCTGTCAAGATAGTTTTTAATTTTAGGAGTTAGAAGAGATGTGCCATGTGCGTACAGCCCTCTAGTGAAATTTAAGCCACATTAGTCAGGCTACATGGGGTCATTTGTTTTTAGTGGCCTCTTCCAGTGCCCACCAGATGCTCAAGGCACTTTAAAAATCATCAGATCACTTGGGGTAGGGAGTAATGGCCTTTTGTCTAGTCTCGGCTCCCTCCTTGTTGCGCTTGGGCCTTCAGAAAGTGTACACATTTCCCCAGGTGAGCTCAGGTTTGTGCTGACCAACCACAGGAGCAGCATCAGGTTCAGCCAGTCAGCCCACAGACAAGAGCCTCAAAGCCAGGCTCTACCAACTGTGGAGGTTTAAGGTGCCACTTACATGTCCTGAAATATATCCATCCAGCACCTTTGAGAATAAAATGAGCCAAAGTTTATAAATATTTAACAGTGTAAACTAACAGGTGAGCGCAAGGCAGTGCGGTTTAAATCTCCCAGATGGTCCACAGCACACCATCCCCACGTCCCTGTACTCTTTGTGCACTCTACCAGAGAAAGAGCTGAAACTTTTTACACTTAATTTTGAACTATATAAAAGCAGTCTGATTTTTTTATTGGTCATTTGTCTGTGCCTAACGCTACTACTGAATACTGTCATTTAACTTTACTCACACCTCTTTTATAACTGCTCCAAGTGCAGTTATAAATCCACTTAATCTGTACACTTATTGTCAGTATTGCGCTCATAGTCATTTGTTTTTCCCCCCAAATACAAGCAGTTCCTTTCTCTGTGCTGGGCATTTCGCTGTGTAATTGTATATGATTTACAAACAGCTGCAGCAATAATGGTGTATAAACAAATTACAGAATGAGTGAGTGCAAAGACAGAAGAATAAAGAGATGAAGACAAAAATTGGCCAGCGTGAGATGCATCAGTGCTTCGGCTGTTTTTTGGATCATTGCTTTGGCTCGCCGCTCAACACAAAATGAGCTTCGATGCTCGACATAGCTTAGCCCTTCTGTGCACAGATATCAAGTTGTTTTAAAGCCAGCTTCAGATTGGCCTCTGTTTCTCTAATGCTTCCTCCTTTGACTATTTACAATACATCCACTTATCTATCTGGTCTGGTTTCTCACTTTGAAAATTGTTATGGGCTACTGTGTTTTGCATGACAATGTAGGTTTGCTTTTGTTGTGTAAATATATGTAAATACGTCTTATTACTCCTCTTAGATCGGATTTATTGTCAGAAAATTGAAGTTCATTGTCTAAATGCCAAATCCTGTAATTTACACATGTACTAGTTATGCGCATTATGATTGATGTTTTGCATAATCTATACCAAGCCTGCACGAATACAGCTTTTGTAACATTTTCAAAATGTTATGCGTTGTTCAAATAGTGGTATGGCAATACTAATTTGGTCAAAAGAACAGGTTATACTGTACTCTAGCTGAGTGGCTAGCACTGTTGCTTCATTGGCAGATGGATCTGATTCAGAGGATGAATTTTCGTACTGGAACATATTATACTTTTGTAAACCGTATTTGTATGGTCAGGCCTTTTTTTTTTAAGTTTGGCATGCTCATTTGTCTAACATGCAGATACACAGGCAACAGACTGCAACTTTGAGAGGAAAGTCTTTACAAACTTTTTACATACTGAAAAGTTAAGTAAAAGTAATAGTCCTTGTGAAAAATTAAACAATAGGCCTTTGCAAAAGAAGGTGTGAAAACACAATAAAGTGATTAACATATAATTGGAAAGTGCACCTCGTCACATTGCAGGTGATGGAATAAGAAACAGCATGTTGGCATTTGAAGTGTTATTTGAGATCTGTTAAACTCATGGTTTTTGTACCAATTCTTGAGACCATCTGGCCAATAAAATACACTGGAACATTTGGTGCCTACAACTCCCAACCAGTTTTCCAAGCAGCTGCTTCTTCACTGAATCTTGTATTAAAACTTTTTACATTAATAAAGTATTGAGGAATGACCTAAAGCACATCATATATTCATGCAAAATGTATACAGTCACATACAGGAGGATCCCCATTAAAAGTGTAATTTATTTAAATCTTAAGAGATAAGTGGTGCAGATGACTATGAGGACATATTAAAGCACCCGAAACACGCACTTTCCACACTTGGATCAGTGTGGAGAACACACTAACTTTTTTTAATTAGATTAATAAATCACTGAGCAGACTGACTGTGCCTGTGACATTTTACTAACTCTGCACCAAAATGCTCAGGCAAAAAATGGAGCATAATGATGTGAGCTGACTTCCTGTGGACATGAGGACCTGGACAATTTATCAAAGGTTTCCCAAAAAGTGCCGTCTCTGCAAAACACTGAAGGTTGTTGTTTTTGTTAAATCCATGTATCCTCCACGTGTCCATCAGCAGCTGGTGTAGCAGTAGGAGTCCATGAGGAGCCCTGTCTCCATGCCCCTGCCCTGACCCTCCTGACTCCATAATACAGTGCCCTGCTGCCTTTTGTACCGACTGAATACTTGTTTTTCAGCAAGTATTCCCAAATACCTCAACTTTTTGCTTTGCTAGAACTTCAACAGTTTCTCAAAACAAGATTGTGACTTCGCCTGAATTAACCATGTTGAGAATTTTGCTAGAATTGTTTTTAAACTCTTCTCTTCTGGTTTTATCTAGAAAATTCATGATTTGACTCTGCCTGTGACTAGATTCAATTCATTGGTTTCAGACTATTAGCATAAAATATATTCTAGTAATTTTTACGCTTAAGTCATTAAAAGCCATGTGACTGAAATACCATGAATATTTTGCCCACTTCTTTTTAAATGCATACTTAAAGCATCTATGTGTTACTGTGGATTCACAAAGTTGGATCCTAAACAAAAATGCACCTGTTTCCTTAAACATCCTGCATCTAAATACAAACTTGCCATTTTACACAAACATGAGGAAGTGCCACTCTATAACACTACTCAGTTGACAAGTGCGGCTGATGTGTACAAATCAGACTGCCACTTAACTGTCGCTGAAGTCACTGAATCCATCCAGGAGCTCTGAGTCACCAGCCCGTTCTCCCTCCACATCAGCACCCATGTCTGGGCTCCCAGTCTCCTAGAATAGGGCTGCTGCACTGGATGATTTTGGCTTGTTTGGAGAGGGCTGGCTCACTTTACACTTAGTATTGCTTCAACAGGGTCAAACCAGCATTTGCGGTGCACTGCTAACAGGCTAACAGCTGCAAAACCACAGAAAGAACACTTTCCTTTGAGTGTTAGTTCAGGTTTGTGTTGAAGATGCATTGTACTTGAGCATATGGGCAGAATCTTTGTATTGTCTCTTTACACCTTTTAGAACAGTTAGTTACAAAAAGCCATGAAAATCATGACTGCTGTGAAGTTATTAAAACAGATAATCACACATTTAATTGTGTACAAACAATTCTGTCTTTAAGTATTTGTAGTATATCTTTAAGTATTTGAGAAACGTACAAGGGATGTAAAAGGAATGAAGATATCTGAATTAAATAATCAGAATGTATGCTTACATGAGTTGTGTTTGTTTTCAGGGGCCCAGTTGGAGAGTCTAATGGAGACCATGAGAGCAGAGATCGCAGCCCAGCCGCCAGTGGAAGGATCCTACTCTGCACGCAGGGGGGACAACTGCCTAGCCAAGTTTGCTGATGGAGAATGGTATGTTTCATTGCTATAAATAAGAAATAGAAAGTAATAAATGTTAATAAATATATAAGTCTAAGCAAAAATTCATTGAATCAACTTTTTGTCACTGATTTACCTTTTTTTAGAAAAAGTTGCTAATTAACTTTATATATACCAATAAAATGTTTACTATATTTCAGGACACCCATTTCCACAATAACCATTAGTATTGACATCACGCAATAAATGAATATTGTCATCTCTTTTTAACAATGGTTGATTACCTAATTAAATTTAAGAGCATAATAATTTTGTTTCTATGGATTGGTGTCCACACAGAAGTCTGTTATAAAGAGCGGCTAATTACGTTCATGTTGGCATTGTTCTGTCTATATATTTGTATTCCGTGATGCATGTGGAATGTCTTCTGGTTTTATTAGGGGCTAATTAGAATTGTGTCGCTTTTCAAGACCCTTTTACAACACGCAGTCAAAGTGAAAAGAAAGTGGGAGACTTTGTTCATCAACTCGCTCGCACTTTGTCTGTGGCTCTTTCAGGTGCTGCTGTCCATCGCACTGTTTTATGTCTCCCTGTTAATCACGTATTCAGTTTAACTATGTTCTCTTGTTCTCTCCCATTGCCCATGTGGACCTAATTATTTAGCTTTTCTCCTGGCGTCCTTGGTTCTTAGTCAATTCGTCTTCACTCTCATTTGTTTGTCCAAAGACCAACAAGTGATGCTCAGATGAAGAGGCACTTTCTGAACTTAACGCACAAAAAGGCCAACTCTTCAACTGAGGTGGTGTTGTGTTATGCTAGGTTAGCGTCTGTTAGCACTTTGTTAGCACTTTCAAAGATTCTTGATTCAAGCATTAGCTGGTGGGATGCACTAAATATTGCGCATTTGTCATCAGATGTTGTAAAATATCTGACAATTCATTTTTTATTTTTTTATTTTTTTATTTTTTTTTTCAAAACAAAATCTTTTAGGGGCTTAACAGGTGGCAACTTCCATAAGGCCGTATATGGTTGTATTTTAAGTAATCGTACAAATACATATTAAATTACATTTTTTTAATACAAAAAGAAATTCATATTGAGCCAAAAGTTACACCTAAAGGAAAAGTGCAGTTCAAACATTTCAAAGCATTTTTTACTTCCACTGTGAAAGTATTGTGCCTTCACTGAAGTGATCCAGTATATTAACTGGAAACATTATTTAATATTCTCATTGCTCAATAAAAGCTACATCCCATAAACAAATTTAGCACTTTCTAAATTGTCAAATACCAGTAATCTGTTATGATTGTTCTGTCATACGCATCTTGATCCCATTTTATTTAATGTGCCTGGGTTTGCCCTTGTAAAATGCTTATCTCTACATACACACTTGGCAAATGCATTTTGGGCTCAATTGGGGTACACTAAAGACATTAGCTGTAGGGAGAAAATGTGTCTAAATATCTGCCCTTTATTGCAATGAGGCCTCGGTGCAATTTCCCAGCCCACAGTGTGTCCGGATAGATTCAGTGTCCCCTCCTACTCCCCAGTTCGTTCATCGCTTGACACTGCTCTCCTCCGATCACAACAGACACACCATCCAACAGCTGCTCCCCAGGGAAATAAGCATGGAATCATTTACTCATCTTCCTTTGCTCTCTCCTCTCTGTATCCATCCCTCTCTCTTCTTCTCTTCCTTTCTTTTTTCTTTCTCTTTCATCTCTCCTCCTCTCTGTCTCTCTCTCTCTCTCTCTCTCTCTCTCTCTCTCTCTCTCTCTCTCTCTCCATCTGTGCCCCTTTTTTCTCAATTACTCTGGTGGTGTCATTACAGGTATCGGGCACGAGTGGAGAAAGTTGAGTCGCCTTCAAAGGTCCACGTCTTCTACATTGATTATGGCAACGTGAGTATACTGTGTTGCAATTAATTCACATTTACAGTCGGTTCAAAACAGAAGGGGTATCAAAGTCTTATTTGGGCTAAAGCTAAATAGCTGGAGGGAGCATCTCCAGAGATGATTTCCATCTACTTCTTGGATGTTTTCAGTCAGCATTTCTTTGTTATATTTGGTATTCAAAGGGATATAACTGGCAACATGTGTCTAAGCGGCTGGAGATTTCCGGCAAATACGGTACAAGCTTGTTTGTTTTGCTTTGTTTGTCATGCTACTGAGCATAACTTTTTTCCCTTTTTATAGTAACAATCAAAATAGTGCTCTTTAGTTTTGAGGATTTTTGGATTTCCCAGTGCACACAAACTTTAAAGAATGACATGTTCAGCGGGGCAGCCTTCGGCATTTGGTAAATTTCCCATGATCCATTGGAGTGGCTCTCTGTGTGACTGACCTTAAATGATGATGGCTGAGATTTGGCTGGCAGACACAATATGTTTTGGCACGTTGCACAAAGTGTGATTCTCTGAGGCCGCCCTAGCAGAGACTTGAATGGAGATATCAGAGTACACCCATATGCTGACAGTGTTGACTCATTCAGATCTACATGAATTCTGTGTCAGGTCTTATTAGCCTGTAATATCTTTGCAAACTTGACCTGTCAGCACTCGTAGTACAAAATATGATTATTAGTTAGTGCTCCAGATCAGCAGTGCAATTGTCTTTTATTATAAATTACTTACACTGCTGTCAGAAGCTAATATGGCTTGAGTAAATTTTAATGACATTAATGTTTAATGTAAGAGAAACCCAGTCTAGACGGGATAGTCCAGTGAACACATTAACCATAGTTATGAGTTAGTTAGGAGGGTCACCACATTGGCTCCCCTTTCTAATGTTTTCTTTGTCTTCTGCCACTCAGTTCGCTTTCTCAAATACACCTTATTTAGACATTTATTTTAACATTTGTAAAGTTTGTGCCCCACAATATTTATAATGTCAAAGTCATTATTCCTTAGTACCAAAACAAGATATGGTCATTTATCACTCTCCAGGTGCGCAATATATATGTGAAATAGTGGTGTCAAAAACTGTCTGCATCGATAAGCAAAAGAATATGAATGAATTGTAGTTTTACTGTTGCACTCAAAACTAATAGTTTACATATGCAACCACAGCGGTTTACTGTTAGGCTTTTGAAATCCATGAGTTAAAATCCTCTTTAGCCATCAGCAGTTTAAATGCTCATGTCACAAGAGCATCTCTGTGCTTTTGTCATTGGTGTGATCTGACTGCAGTTTGACTTGATCTGAAGCAGATGGGGCTTACTGAAAGCGCCCTGTGCACCACTGCACAAACAGCTGGGCTATGACTTTAAGGTGATACATGGAGTACAAGCAGTCTGCATTTAAACAGCAAATCAGCATCTGTCCATTCTCAGTATGATCTTTCAAATGACATGTAGGAGTTAATATGGTGTCTGATAAATGATGATTTAGGAATAGAAATCACACGATTCCAAATTCTGGCCCATTCCTGTGCACTTTATCTAACTGTCTTACTTTGGGTCCTCCTTTCATCTTTCAGAGGGAGGTAGTGTCTAGCACCCGTCTGGCCGCCATGCCCCCAGCCTTCAGCACCAGGACCCTGCCCGCACAGGCCACCGAGTATGCCTTCGCCTTCATCCAAGTGCCACAGGACGTAAGTACACTCAAAACAGCAGATGTGCACCATATGAAAGCCTCTTTTTTAACATCAGATTTCTTGGGTTTCAGTCAGATTTTGAAAGTATAAGCAAAAAAAACTCCTACTCGTATCAGTTTCAAGCTGTCAGACTGGATTGAGTCTTCATTTCAAGTGTGTAAAACTCTGCTTATACATAATGCATGTGGAGCTAAGCAGACGAACCAATGACGGAACAACTCCAGTGATGTACAAACTGCAGAAATAATTAGCATTCTCAGACAGTGGAATGTTAAAAAGGTAAATTCAACCTTGACACATGCACACATAGTCAGAGGCTAAGGTATAAAGAAAAGTGCATTTAATAGCCAAGTAATAGCATTCTTCTCCCTCTGTACCCAATCTTCTTGTTTACTTGGAGTGTTTAGTTAAGCCAGGAGACCAGTTGTGTGTGTGTGTGTGTGTGTGTGTGTGTGTGTGTGTGTGTGTGTGCGTGTGCGTGTGCGTGTGCGTGTGCGTGTGCGTGTGCGTGTGCGTGTGCGTGTGCGTGTGCGTGTGCGTGTGCGTGTGCGTGTTTGTGTATACACGGGACTTTTTTGTGCATCAGAGGGTCAACTCATTTGAAGCCTGCTGATTGCCTGCAGTGTGTATGTGTAGCTCATGTTTTTAATCTGCATGATCTTGGCTGACACAGTATTCAATATCAGCTTTAATTAGCTTTATCTTGGAGGCTGTTAGTTTTATTTAGTGCAGGTAAATGTCCTCACCATTATTTTTGATGTCACAGGTTTCAAAATAATTAGTGCTCTACCTTAATTTAATTTTTTTTTTCTTTTTTTTAACCATTATTTATTACAATGCATGCTAAATAAATGTCCCACAGTAAATCCTCACTACGTATAATTTATAGCATTGTAAGTATTTTAGAGTGTTATTAATTAAATTTAATGGGCATTTGGGACACTGCTGATGTGTACCAGTTTGCAGGCATCTTGCATGGTGATTAGATTCATTGTTTTGCTTCAGTTTTATTTTATTAGCTGTAAAGGACAAGGACATAGTGCCCCAATATTCATTCAGAGTAGAGTCGGAGTGAGGCGTTCTTGCTGCTGAAACAACACTGAGTGTCTACACACTATTTTGATGATTTATTTAACCGAATAATTCAAACTTTTGATGATTGTCTTGGTTCTCGAGGGGCCTACAATAACGTGTAGATAGATTTAAAAGGATCAGTTTTAGATACAGTATGATTATCTTTTTATCTTTTTCATCTTCCAGTCAAACTGAATTGAGACCCTATAATTTATTTCAGAAACATTTTCAGGTTGTTAGTCTTATGTAACACCATAAAGAGTGCTGGACGAAATTGACTTTTTATCATATAGTTACTACGGTTTGTTATGAACCAAAGGACATAGTGTATGTATGGGTATAAAAATTGCACTTTCTGTTCTGTGTCTCACATATTGTTATTAGTATTTGTACACATACAATGTTATGACAGTTTTTCCAACATATTTTAGACTGGCTGGCCTCCCATTGGCAGAGAATCAAAGGCTTTGGCTCTGTAGAAGCTCCATGTGTTTGTGTGTTTGCGTGTTAATGTATGTATGTGTATGTAAGTGAATGTCCCTACAAACCATGGAAGGCCAATGTGTGGGTGCTGTCACCTGTCTCATGACTCAAGTCTCCTGAAGGATGAAGTGGCCCATCTGTTGGTCAGCCCGGGGGAGGCAGCCATCACCTCCACTTTACAGCCCCCAGACGCGCCAAACACACAAGGCTGACCGCAGGGCTGACCATGGGCAGGAAGAGGGCACACATCATGTACTTTACTCTTCTCTACCCCTGATCGCTTTCCCTTTTAAAATTTTAAAACTCCAATTCTAACAGAAAATAGAAGATGATCCGAGGTTCTCTGACTTATAGTAATGGTCCTTTTATTTAGGCAAAAACATGCTAATGCGTTTCGACCACAAAAGTGGTCTTCTTCAGGAAAAATATGAAGATTTAAAAAGCTGCCATGTAGCCTTAAATGTAGGATCATGGTCACACGAGGTGGCCATGTGAGGCAAAGTAACCACCCCAGCACAATGAATGAATATATGAATATAGCTTTTAGCACTAGTGAGTACCCATATCTGTTAATGTCACATATAGTACACAACTACAAGTAGCCAGTACAAGTAGTAGTAGCTAGTTGTAATTTATTCTTTTGAGGTGTTTTTTTTTGTTTGTTTTTTTGTTGTTGTTTTTTTTTTTTTTTGTGATGGTGGTCACTTTTCCTTACATGAACATGTTCCAACATTTAAGGCCATCTGGAGGCATTTTAAATCTTTGTTTTCCCTGAACACCTCTTCAGTGGTTGAAATGTGCTGGCACGTCCACTTTGTGACTTTTACTATCAGAGTGCCTTGGTCCTTCTGTTGTTTCTAGTCTACTTACCTCTTGAATCCTTGAAGAGCACCTCCCTAACATTTGATTTGACCCATTGATGCTCACACCCTTAGTTTTTTTGTTTAATTAACAAGTTGGGACATTATATACAAGTAATGGCAGTCAGATGGCAGTGATGTAAATATTGTTATAATGAAGGATTCTATATATATGAAAAAGTAGTTTTATTACTTTATTGTTGTTTTTGATTGAATTGCCATTATACCTTGTTTACAGCACATTGCTTTTCAACTGACCCTCATTCTGTCTACTGTTCTGTGCAACTTCCTTTTGCCTTGAAAATGCAAATCCAACAGCAGGTCAAGTTGTTTGCTGTTTTCAATGCACTTCCAAAGTCCATGATAAAACCTGAATATTACAACAGTTGCTGCTTTGCTTAGAACAGTTTATTATGAAGCATAAACATTCAACTTTTTTTTTCTTTAATAATAATCTTTCATTTTCAAACTCGGCCACAGATGATGGCAACAACCCACTCAATTCAAAGTGTAAAAACAGTACATTTTTACACATTCATGTGCCTTGTTTGGCATTTGGCAGCCTTTAAAGTGCTGCTTTCTGTCTTTAGTCGGTGCTTTTACAGCTTTTCTCTTTGGTTCTTTGAAAAGAAAATTCTTTTTACACAATCATCGGTTATTTTGCAGCACTAGGCAGCAAGGATTTGACGAGAAGCGTTTTAATATTTCCCCTCTATGTAGTTAACTAGTTAGAGCCATACAATGATGCCATTTCCCTAAAGTTACCCCTGTATTAGTTGACATCTACTCTACATGTGCTCATTTTAAGTATAAATCAGGTCAGTTATTCTCATTTGGCCTCACAACAAAAAGTCCCAGAATCTTATAGGTTGAATATTCGCTGTTTGTCCAGTGTCCTGCTCTTCTGCCCACCCTCGCCCCTCGGAGCTCCCCCATAGCGCTTCTGACAAGTTTAACCACAGGGAGAGCGCAGGGGACAAAAGGCAACCCTTCGTTTTGTGGCTCCAACAAGCTCTCCCCTGCCCACACACGCTACACTCACACATACAGCAGACGCGTACGTACCCAAGGGCAGCCAGCTCGAAGGGGGTTGCTATGGAGACAAGACCAGGGTGAGGAAGAGAGAGGAAAGAGGAGAGATGGATGATGACCAGAGAATGATTTTTGTTTTTAAGTGCCTTTTTGTATTTGAAGATGCTGCACCCTTGTTTTGTTTTTTTTCTTTGAGTCTCACTTCTGGAGGATGTGGTGTCAAATTACATCGTAGCCTGCTCCATCATCTTCCACACTTTGTTCAATCAAACCCTGGCCTTTATAGAGGAGAAGGTTGAGAGTAGCAGCAAAATGGGAGGAGAACAAAGAACGCCACGCAGGGAGAGTGGGTGAAGCCTTTTAGTGCTTCCAGAGAACTTCAGTTTTTTCCAAGTGCTTCATTGCCGCTTTGATTGCTTCACAGCTGGCGCATTATATATGAACTAGCCCTGGCTTTTTCCTGTTAAGATTTTGTTTATCTTTAACTCCCCCTTAACATAATATAACATAATGAAACAATGCATATTTAAATAGTTTTTTTTTTTGTGTTTACGTTTGTGTATTATTATGCAATTTAGCAATCAGCCGCCAATTATCCTTTTCTTTTGGTCTATAGGAGGATGCCCGGGCGGATGTGGTGGACTGCATCGTGCGGGACATTCACAACAGCCAGTGCCTGCTAAACACTGAGTACTCTGGAGCAGCCTGCCCTCATGTCACGATACAGTTCGCAGACACAAAGGACGATGTGGGTCTGGGCCTGGTTAAAGAGGGCTTAGTGATGGTGGACGTGCGCAAAGAGAAGCACCTGCAGAAGATGGTGAGTGGAAGTCAAAATGCAGACAGTGGCTATGTTTCCATGCACACCCCAAATCAGATCATTATTGAAATGCCATGTTAACAGTTGCGTCTAATCACACATGTGCAGGTTTTGACAAGGAACGTTATGGAAAAAAGGGCAAACTAATGTGACAAAAAAATGACTCCACTGATTAACCAACACATGTCACCAGATGTTCTTGATGATCAGATTTGTGCATGTAACGTAAACACAAACATATAGGCTATTCTAGTTATCTGATTTTTACTGGCTATGTAAATGTGCCCAGTGTTGGTGAAAGCAATAAGTGCTGTACAGTTGTATTCTATTGATTTGTCTGTTGGGCTGTTATGACAGCTCATTAATCAATGTGGTGCTCTTGAGTAGCAGCGTTTGACATCTTTGCTTGTATTACACTAAACGCTCACAGGTATTGTAGTTTGTGAAATGTCCACGTTCTTATCAATCAGTGAAGCACACCTTTTCAATTTTAGTTTAACAGGCCATTCGGTCGACACATTGCTCACGCTTTTATTTCTACTCTTTATGATAATTTAACTAGCACTCTCAAAGTGACTCTGTACATGAAAGATAAAGAAAAATGAGGCAAATTCATTCCCTCCGCAATTACTGCTACTGCTCACTGCTCTTATTAGTCACTCTGTCATTTATTTAAAAATTGAAACGCAACAAAAGAATAGAAAAAAAATCCACATTACAAAGTACTTCATAATCAAATCTAAATGAATATTCATGTAAATTATAGGCCGGCAGAAAAGCCAAATTGCATCTACACACTTTGCTCACTCGCTCATGGCATGCTGAGCACCAACTCATTTTTGTGTAGCACCAATAACAGCCCTTCTCAGGTCGGGGAGGCGGTCAATAAAGCACTGTGCATCATTGTAAGAGTGTTTTGACCTCTGACCTCTAAAGGGTAGCCTGGGACTATAATGCACTGTCAGAGTAATGGGCCCTATAGAGAACAGACAGTGATTAAGCCCATGCACTCATTCCACTAATAGGCCTACAGACTCCATAGATTTAAGATTTGTTCCGAAGTGGTTCCTTATGCTCCATTCTAGTTTCATAGAATTCTTAATGAGAACACTTGACATTTTTTTAACACCTAAATGTCTGCGCTTAGTAACTCTTAAGTATAATCAATTGAATTTGAGTGCTATTGCTAAAAGCTGTAATATGTAACTGTTCTGGTTGTCCTCGTGGAGATGTTCTGGCAAAAAACTTGTCTCTATGGTGACAACTTTAGTGCCATGCTGGGGAATATTATTCACAACGGTAGTCATTTGTATACTTGTAAGATATGATATCTGTGTCTTAATGGAAAGAGCTTTTTTGTGTCATCTTTACAAGATAGGTACAGCTTTTTTTGCTTTATAGCACAATTAACATAACCAAGACATTGCAAAGTACAAGTTGATCAATCATCTGATCAATGAAAAACAATCCTAGAACTCGTTTATTTTGCCGAGTCCACTGGTTATATTTGTGAATGCACTTCTCTGACTCAGATTCATTAAATGGATGCTGCTGCTGTTTGTGCAACAACACAGTAATATCTCTCTGGTCAGAAGACCAGAGCACTGTTCAGAGAAACCTTTGTTGATCTCAGGGCCACTATCCCCATTTTTCTTTTCGTTTTATTTTTTAAGATAGTGTACAATCTTATGTAGTTCTTTGTCTACATAGGCTGCCCTCCACTCACTCCCAATGACTCATTGTAAAAGTAACTTGTCCTTTATATCTCCACCATTTTGGTTCTTTTCTGTTCAGTAGTTTTCATGGCTCTTCTTTTATCTCTTCTTTTATTTATTTTTCCAGTATAAATCACATTTAACCTAGACTAGATGAATGGATCTGGGTAAATATTGGTGTACTGTTTTAAGCCAGATGCGCTTTTGTCATTTGCTGTCCTCTGATTAGGGATGAATAAAGTGCATCATGTAAAAGGCCATGACCCAGAAATGGATCTTTGGAATTAGGGCATGTATAATCCCATAATATACATATACATAAGCTCTTCCACGTGCACTTTATGGACTCATTGTTTAAAACACGTTTAGAGCTCTTCATATTGTAATCGGTCAGTGATATTATTGCTCCATTATAATAATGCTCTCAAGACACATGGGGCATTATTTTTAGTTGTAAGTGCTGGTTGTGCTCTTTTCCATCATTGAGGCTTCTGACCAAACAATGTCCACAATCCACAATGTTGATCATTAAATTGGATTGTTGTAAAAACAACAGTAATTGCTGTGCTTGGGTAGCAGAGAAGTGACTAGCCTGTCAAACATTTGGTCTGACAAATGAAATATGGCATAAAATAACAGTCTCTCTGCTGTGAGTAGTTTTAAGCATGCTGGGTGTAACTATCAAGTGCGATGCCACTCACTGCTAGTGGTGTAAGCCAAAAATGTTCTTAATGCTGCATTTTTCTATCTCTATATAAAATGCCAGTCAGTTGATTTTGGCCCTGATAGTACTGTTGTGCCAGATATAGTGTCACTACATCCTGCAGAAAAGATGGCTGTTAACACATCTTTCGTGCTCTGTTGGTTTGGCCGGTGTTCGCTGTCAGCAGCAGACAACAACATGGCAAACAAACGTCCACATGCTTCCCGTCTCGCCCAGTCACCTCTGCTAACTGACATGAGTGGATGTCTCCTAAGTTCATTAGCACTACGAGCTAATAATCTCCCATTGCTAATTACAAGTCAATTACTTCTGCAAGTGTCTGTCATTGCTTTACCACTCCAATTATTATCAGCCACCAACAGTGATGCTGCCTGCTGTATTGAACTAGGTCTAGTTGTAGCAAGCATTATTTAAAGAAAAAAGACCTTTACCAGCTCACAATGGAGTACACTGGCTATAAAGACTGACTTTGTTATAAAGGTAATGTAGTGTTTGTGTCAGCAGAAGGCAGATTAACAGCTGTGCTGTTCTTCTACAACAGTGAAACAGGAGTTTTAATTACCCAGCAGTAGCCTCTTGGGAACTGTAGTTTTAGTCTCCCTTTTATCTTATTTTTGCTAATGTATTTATACTGAGGCCTTGCTTTTTAATGTATGAGTGCTCAGCAGCTCTTTTAAGTAGTGCATATCATTTAGAGGCCAGTATGGCAGGCTTTAAGTGGCAACTAACATGTAATCCATTTTTTCTCTTTATACTTAAACTGCCTCATGGGTAGCCATAGTTTGCTTACAGCTATTGCAGATTCCCAGTATAGTTAATAGTGCAGCTGTCCCATTCGCAGTAATTGAGCTAATGGGGGTTGAAATCATCAATGAAGATAAAATGGCATACTGAGAAGTGATAGTACAAATGAGGCTGCATGTGTGTGTAATCCATACAGGAAATCAGAAAGCAGCTCACACAGACAAAGTGTGCCTCCGGGGATGGCTTGTTTCATCTATCAAAGTGCGCCACTGCTGTTTGGTGCACATTCTCTGGCTCAGGAGATGTAGTCTTGTGCCTCCACGCTGCTAAGCCACTGGTTCGGACACTGATGATATGCCTCTTGGGAATCTTGTGTTTCTGTTCAGTAGGTTCACTGTAACAAAATGAGGCCTCGTGGGCAAACAGGCTTTCTTATCATGTCAGTGCTGTTGTGGCTTCCAGAAGAAAGCAGCTATACTGTCCCCCCACATATACACTTGTTTTTGTTCGTTAAAATTTTAAAAACAAATAAAATCTGTGGATAATGTTTCTGTATCCAGCACTGTGGTCTGTAAACTTGTAAATGTGTCATCCAGGAAAGGCTTTTAGCGTAACCGGACCACCAATCGAGCACCTTTCAGCCCGCTGCCCTCTCTGTTCAACCCCACTGCCTGTCACGGCCCATCAGGAGCCTCAGAGCGGCCGGCACCATAGGGCACACGCACAGACCTGTGCACGTACACACATTTAGCATCTGAATTTCATGGGGATACGACAGCATGACTGCTCCCCACCATGTGGCTCAATACTTAATTTAGAAGTAGAGTTAGAGATGGGCTTTTTTACTGGACATATTCTGCCACCCTGCAATGGACCGCACACATACACATTAAGCTTAGCAGAGCATTGGTCCCACTGCTCCCAATAGTGCATTATCTTCTTCTTCTATCATCTTTAAACATATCAAACAAAATACTTAAGAAGAGAGCAGGAGAGATTAGCATAGGTTGTAACTGTGAATATGAAGTTTACATTTGTCATCCAAGTGTTTTTTTCCTCAGCTCCTCTGAGGGTATGTAGCATGCTCAGAGCCCACATTAGCTGAATGTCTTTGAACATGACCTAGGTGCTGTGCCATGGACCCCTGCTGCTGGCTTTGTCATCCCACATTCTCACAGGCTCCTAATCTCCTTTGACAGGCACGCTGTAGGTCCCTACAGCGTGCAACATGGTGCAATCCCAGTAAAACCAGTGCACACAGCAGCTTTGACATCGCTTTAAGAGCTATTTCTACAGTCAGGGAGAGAATGTTGCATGTAGTAGAAACTAGGGCTGTGTAAATAATGAAATAGTAATTTCTAATCATCAGTGATATGGTCTTTTTAATCTGCCAAGATTGGGAGAAGAAATATTATCGTTTTTATGGCAATAATTAAAAGTTTGTCTTTTCAGGAAATTAATATAGAAAACCAATGTATCTGTTTTCAAGAATAAATGAATTTGAATCAAACATTTATGACTGATCAATAAACCTTTAACCACAGAAGTTGGAACTAGCAAATGAAGTCAACTGTCTTGTTGCTCTGTGGTAGTTTGATAGTCTTTTGATGAATTTGTTTTAAACTAATAGCATATGGCCTTTATCTCTATGTTCAGCAGGAGGTACAAATGATAATTCCTTATGCATGCACTCAAGTCCAAAAGAGCAGACCTAGTGCTTTGGATATTCACTTGCTTTTCAGACATGCTCTGTCCAGAATCTGGGTAGAAATGCCATTTTAGCATGGTGTGAAATTAAAAAGAGGCCGCTCACCTACGCACCAACTGCGCACAACCTGTCGTGGCGCTGTCCTCGGGAGTCCTGTCGCAGATCTCACATTCACACAACTCTCCCCAGAACACCACCTGAACCTGGGCACGGCTCAGGCCAATGTGCGTGGAAAAAGACACACAAACACACACAGCCAGACTGATTCACAACCAGCCAGACATGCACACAGCCAAAACACTAGAGACACCACCTGTGCCTCAGCTTGCCCAAAAACAAGCTCCATGGAGTTTAACAATATTCCTAACTAATAATGCTTGATTTGTAGAGAGCATTCTAAAAGTTTAATGATGATGACCAAACCGTCTAAAACATAGATTTGATTACTATCGACCACTTAGCAAAGATATCTACTCTGTCCTGGCCTGTTTCTGCTGAGGCTATATAACAGTGTTCCCAACCAGGGGTATGGGCACACTACCACCAATTCAGACCTTTTAAAAGGTGAAATTGAATAGTATTTGAATAAAAAAAAATTCTAGATAAAAGTCAATATAACAGTTTAACAGTCCTCAGATTGTCACACTAATCACTGGGGTTACTCAAAACAAAAAAGGTTGGGAAATCACTGAAATTTAACTTATGTAAAGCAGACGAGTGCTGTAACAAGTAGATTTCTAACTCTCAAACAATTCATACATTTACAATACATCTGTCAATTTGAAATTTTAATAGATTTTTTAATTAACTAAAAAAATGATTTTTACTGGAATACATCATTATAAACTCATAGTGGAACTTTGAATTCCTCAAACACTCTTGCAGCATATTGATTTTGATCATCTTAAACTCTCCAGTCACGATCCTGTCAGTGTGGAAGTCTATCAGAAGTCCAAAATGGCTGAAGAAGTAATCCCTCACACACAGAGCTTTGGGGACAGCACATTCTTTTGGCAGCATTTTAGAGATCCGCCACTGTCATCAGCCACTGCTCACCAAACGTGGCATCTGTCTGGCATATGGGAGCCCTGTAGGGTCATCCAGACATGTCCACGGTCATCCACCGCCTTCTGCCGTCAAAACCCCCACCAAACACTGTATTCTCTCTAGGCATATTATCCCCACTTTCATCATGTGCCATTCATTTTTAGCTTTGATTTGGTCAATTTGGTCTTGGTCTTCTTGTGCATGTAAACCCGGTTTACACTACCAACCAAAAGTTTGGACACATTTTTTCAGTTGGTCTTTTTTTATGTGACTATTTACATGTAGACATCAAGACATCAACAACTATAAATAATGAACACAAATGGGATGTAGTATTCAAAAAAGTTTGAATTGCATCAAAGCATGCTTTATATATTAAATTCTTAAATGGCTACCCTTTGCTTTGATCAGTGCTTTGCACACTTACAGCCTTCCACTAATGAACCCTGACAAGGCACACTTGTGAAGTGAAAACCATTTCACGTCCCTTCACCATGAAGCTCATTGATAGAAGGCCAAAGGTTTGCAGCACTTTCGACAAAGGGATCTTTGAAGATCTTGAATCTAAAATATAAAACGGTAAACTTTTTTTTTTAATCTTGATTCATATATGTGACATCTTCAGTATGTTTTTTAGCTTCCTGGTATCATTTTGAGGACTTTTTCCCATTCAAAGATATAATATTTTGTTTTTAAATGTTCATTCCTTTGGCAACGGTTATCCTTCTGAAACCCATGGATATACAATGTAGAAAGTAGTAACTGTAAACAAAACATAGAATGAGGTGACTGAATGTGTATTTCTTTATAATGCTGTATGTAATGTGTAGAGAAGATGTGCGTCCCTCGCGTGAGAAGACAGATGACTTCCTTTGACACAACTTTTCTCCAGATGGGGCTTTGCTTCTATCAAGGCTGTAAATGAGCTATTATGTCTCACTACAGGAGCCCATAGAGAAGCTATAATGGAAGCATCCGGTGTAGGAAAAATGGGGCTGGTTGAAACTGTCAGCTGCTCTCTGATTGGTTGTTGGGCTGCGCCACAGCTCATGCGTTAGACAGATTTGGAGAGATCCAGGAGGCGCCCCTCTGACCGGAGAACAAGAGGGCTCACCCTGAGAGCTGCAGCGTGACGACTCATCATCTGCACATTGTTCTGTAGTGCTCTCAGCCTCTGCACAGCTCTGGGGCTGTGATGCTCAGATGTCAACGCTTTGGAAGGGCTGCAGTTCATATTCAGAAAGAATTTATGTTCTAGTTAGTCGCTTTCACACAAATGTAATTTTTGTCCTTTGTGTTCCCCTGTTGTGAGATCCACTCGAGGAGATATGACACCTCGCTCCCACATGCCTCTAATTTCTACCTCCATCTCTCTGAAAGCTGAGGAAAAAAAGCAGGCCTCTTACTGCTGCAGGCACTTGGGCTTTCCAATAAAGTCCAAATGGCATCACTGGCCTTTTGTGTGTGTGAAATATTGTCTGCTGGTGTCTCTGCATGGTGACATCTGCCTGATGGGACCCACACGCCATATTCAAACACCTTCTAAAAAATGTCTCCTTTAAGCTGGCTGTGATGGATGACTCGTGCAGTTTCATGTGCATTAGTTTGAATAGAGGCTTTACTGTTCCATCTAGCTGCAGATCTGCTGTGTGTGGAGCCCCATGTGCAGTGTAGCGATCAAATAAGTGTACCTGCATATGCCAGCACAGCAATTAAACTTCACTGTCCTTTCCAGCTTTAACACCTTTCATGCTCAGTTTGGGAACCAGAAGAAAAAATATTAGCAAAGAAAGTCAAGTCTTTACCTTTCAAATGATCTTTGATATTCACACAAAAAGTATCTCTGGAGGTCAGCTCCTTATTGCTTCTTGTGGTAGAAGAGGTTTCAAGCAATGTTTTTCACATTTTATGAATGAGGGATTACATTAACAAAAAACATATAAAAATGTAATTATAATTTTAACCTTTATGCACTATATTGTGAATATAGTGAATGCTCTGATTAGGAGCCAGTCTGAAGTGCAGTTGGCAACATGAGGCGAGCAGGCGCTCACTGGTAGAGCACCTCTCCTCTGGAGTGGCTCAAGTGCACTGAAACATACTGTGATGAGGCCCTGACCCTGCTCTGCTCTGTACTGTACAGCTCCATAAGCTCATGCAGTCACAGCCACTCGCAAACAGCATGTGTTTTCTTGATCTTGCTGATCTTCAGAGAACACTGTGTTCTCTGCATCTAATGTCACAGAGAGTGTGTTTTACTCAAACTGGAGCTCGGTGAAAAAAAGTTTTAATATTAATGAAAGTGTCTCTAGGATTGGAACAGGTTCAAAGTCAGTGCTGATTTGGCGTGATCTTCTGAAACCGGATATGTGATGCACAGATATGGTATGCTAATCCCTTTTTTTCCTGCCCCAGGTGACAGAGTACCTGAACAGTCAAGAATCTGCAAAGAGTGCCAGGGTAAGCCAGTTTTTCCACTATGTGTCTGCTCAGTCTGTAGCATCTCTTCCATCCTTCTGCACAGCTTTCACAATTAACATCAGCACATATTCTTTCAACCATTCAGCACCACACCCTTCCCTCTTTCTCCTTCTCAAGATGCCACACATTACATTGGCAGTCCACATTGTCCCATACGGACTGCTGCCCACAGTCTGTACGGGTTCATACTGTGAAAATTGGGGAGTGTGGATGTTCAGCTGGGATGGAGAGGAAGTGAGAGCACTCGTATAACACGTACACACATGTAAACTTATAGCCATTATGATGAAGAGCCAGGTTGTGGAGCTTTCACTCTGGAGCCCGCTAGCTTTGTCTTGTTGAAATGACGACATTAGGTCTAAGCGGATAATTGAAAACCATAGCAATGCCATCTGAATAAGTCCACTTAAATTGATTCTATAATGGATATCATGGGGGATTCTTAGTCACTGTTACATAAAGCCACGAAATAGAAAAGGAATGGAAGAATGACGAGCTGAAACCCTGGAGCTCATGGACACGATTGGGTCCTATTTAGTGTTGACACATGTAAACGTCAACTCTCCAGTCAGCGTGTTACTGCTCACAGGCTGTTTGTGCCATGAGTCAATCAGATGGACCAGGCTAATCACAGGTATACTGTCTGCTTCCGGTGGCACCGCACAACAACTAGCAAGGGAAAAAACTGAAGTGTGCGAGACGGAAAATGGCAATGCATACACGCCGCTCCATTCATCCTAATAATGAGCGCTAATTACCACAGTCGCTAATTGGCTATGAATCACGGCATTAACAGCTGAGCTGCATGCTTCAGAGTGCCAAAAAAGAAGGCTCCCACACAGGGCCTGCTTGTACAATCACACTCTGCTCAGATGCTCACTTTCTTTCACATTCAAATCAGCACCACCTTAGTGGCACACATGGAGCCAAGGGCGCCATGATGAAAGCGGCATTTAGCAGGAAATGTATGATGGTTTATGAGGCGACGCACTGTGTGAAAGGATGGAATGGGAGAAGTAATAGACTGGGTGGCATTTGAGGCAGTGTGAGGCTGTAGCTTGGATGGGCAAGCACAAAGAGTGCCACTAAATGGAACCAATCATGGAGTGGTCACCTTAATGCAGCTTTGGAAATCCATACATTTTAACTCTGCTCTTGTTATTACTTTGCTTTTCCTTTTTGCCTCTGTGTTTAAAAACCCCCTCTATTCTCTTTGCAGCTCAACATTTGGCGCTATGGGGACTTCCGTGCAGATGATGCCGATGAGTTTGGTTACAGCCGTTAAACAAATCTGAAAAGGAAGACCATCCAAGTTAACATCATTCCAAAGACCAACATGGACAAAAATTATGAGAATCTTAACCACCAACATTCTCTCACTCACTTTTTAATATATCAAATTCAGTCCTCCAATACTTGCGTCTTCTTTTTTCCTAATTCTAAAAAAAATGAACACAAAGGAAAATAGTTGTTCTTGATCTTGTTTCCTCTATATAGCCACTGCCAGCTCCATCAGCCTGCAGTTTTGCTAATCTTTGTCATTTGCCATGTTATGTTTGAGCAGACTTCCTGTGCAATAGGCTCTGTTCTGTGCTCTTTTAGTCACTGCTTTCTACTGTACAGTGAGAGATCGTCTTTTTAACAAAACAATGCTTCCCTGAGAATGACCGGTAAATGTGCGAAGAATATGTCCAACAGTGTAAAAGGATTATTTTCCAAAAGTAGCTGCAGCCACACAGACTTTATTTTTGTCACTAGTGCATATCTGTGTGATGACCACATTTGCAGACGTTTTGTGAGGAGTGTCTTTTTTTCACAGTCCCATTTTTATGACCCGTAACTACCATTACATCATTTAGTATTTTATCTCAATATTTCAAGCAAAGTTTACATTCTAATGATCATGTCTTTGGCAGTCTCTTGTCTGTCTCTATGCCATAGCAAAAACAGTGTTTGAATTTGTTTCCTTATAATGGACCTTTGCATTCTATTAAAATCTGCTAAATAAAAATAAGCAAATGACATAAATGTGGACCTGTTATTATTTCACACATTAAAGATGTACCGTGCAACTTGTAGTGGAGAGTACAGTCTGCTTGTCTCAATGATGTTATTGCTTTGCATGGAATGTTCCACAATATGACTTTTAACTTGCAGTCATTCAATTATGGGTGTTTTTGTTGCTCAAAATACCTTGAAAAAACATGCATTCTTACTATGAGCAGTGTGTCACCTCTCTATATACTGTATTTGACTTGTCACTTGGCCTAGTGGTGTCACCTACTTGTCTCCTTGGAGATGTATAAGTTTAATGTGAAACATCTCGATGGATATAAGTGATGGACACTCCACCTGAAAAGTTGCCTTTAGTGCACCTACACCTGTTGTGTGGCTGATATGCAGGTCTAAGTTTGACAGTGATGCTGGAAGAAGAGCTCTGGACTGTGAATCCATTGCAGTTGGGCAGCCACTAATTTTACTCTGTTTTGTATCACATTTCTCCAGCTCTAAGAGGCGGCTAGTAGCTCTGTCTAAGGAAACTGGAAGTTTCCTTTTAATGTTCTACAACAGCATTTATATAAAGGGACAACTTCAGCTAGTACTATTACAAACACTTTTGTTAGAAGGCAAAATGTATGGTAATGTATTCATGGGTTTCTATCTATGGCAACAGTCCTCCATCGCCATGGAAAACTATTACAATCAAAATGTATCTTTTGAAAGGTCTGTTACTGCTACATTAGTCAAAATTGTAAACCTTTTTACTGAACATATAACTTAAACCAGACTTTTAAAAAGAATGTAGCCTGGTAGCTCCTGTTCTTAATTTTAAAGGAGAAATTTCAACATTGGATTAGTTGTTGTATGCTCAAAGCTGTAATTTTCTCTAAACTATGTTATATTTTCAGCTTCCATTTGTTTCAAGCGAAAGGCTTGTATATTCATGATGACACAACTTATGTTTGGGGTCATATTCTTAATTTCTTTATAATCAGTGTGGCTGTACCCTGTCTATAAACATTTAATGGGCCCTGCCTTATAAATAAAAGCTTGGTTCCACATTAAGAAAACGTAAGACTCAGAGCTTTGCCAAATCTGACATAAAGAGCTGGAGGGTCTCCACTCATTACTTATATGGACCAACTTCATGAAATCACTTTTCTAAATGAGATCCACTCTACAAAAGTGATCAAAACATATTTACAATGTTTGCTAACAAGTCAATACAGCTATATTATTACAACATGAAATGCTCCGTTAATGGGACGCGTTATGAGAAACAGTACAGCAGGACATAGGAACACTTGTTTTCCTCTTAGAATTAAACCCTTCAAAATCATGTCCAGAGGTTGTTGTTGCAAATCGCCTTGAAGGAGAGCAGCCAGCACTGAAATGGAGCTGCTTAACATTCACACAGTGTTTGAAAACGGGCTTCCACCTCCCAGATATGTTTTTCAATTAGACATGGAAGCATTTGTTGTATGCTTTGCCCCGATAGATGACACGCAGTGGCTTTGGCCTGATTACAGACCCAACCAAACCATAGGCAATAGGATTACTGCTCACAAGTCGCTATGAGACTTGTGTCCAAAACAAGGGTGACATAGGGCTAGCAGTATAAAGGTGTGTGGAGTTTTTTTCCCCACTAATTTATGATAAATATGAATATGCATATTGCCAATTTTTAGAGTTTACTTTTACTTTCTTTACTTGAGGAGGGGCTGCTACCTGCTTGCCTCAGTAGAGACGCTGGATTGTTGCATTGTATAACATTAAACTTATCTTCATGACCATTGAGACAAGCAGGTGAAGCCACAAGGCCAAGTTTGCTCCGTGGAGAGGCAACAACTCTCATTAAGAATGTTTTGGAACTTTCCAGGCAAAGCTTTACATCTCCATGGAGATGGAAAGAGCATGAGACTTACCCATCCTGGTGGCTTGAAAGTGGTTGGAGCTCAGTTATAGTCCAGTTTTGGCACCATTTTGTAAGGATTTTAAATGGTTACAAACAGATCTAAAGTTCTATACACAAGAAAAGACTATTTTTCTATTTTAGCATGGACTTGCAGAGAACGCCATTCCTAATTCCAGCTGCCAAACAGCAGTCAGGAGCTTCCAAATCAAAGCTGGTCGGAGCAATTTATCACTGGTGTTCATGTCCAATTACCAGAGGTGGGATGAGAAATATGCTCTAAGGGCAATTAAGAATCCCGTCTGCGCTGTCAGCTCCGTCATGGGCTGAGCAGACGACTTTGTCTTTGCCACGCACAGCCCGACTATTCATCCTCTCCCCCATTTCCTCTCCTCTTCCTTGGGACATTACTCACCATGTTTTACCACAGCTGAATACACAGGGCTGCCTTAACATCATGACCACTGAGAATTACTTAAACTATACCTTTCTTAAAGTAGGCCTGTAATGGTAACAGATTTTGCTGGACGATTAATTGACCAAGAAATTATTGCGATAAATGATAATGACATTTTGAGACCATTTTCAACTAATATAATGACAATGGAATAAAAAATGCAAATACACCCTTTCAAAGATCAATAAACTTTACTTTCTAAAGAACATTTAACACAGGAACTGCAAGGAAACCAAAAACAATAGGCCTTAACATAAGAATAGCCTAATGTAGTCTTGCTTAAAGCAAGAACTTGTTAACAAAAATGCACTTGAATAAGTGTTGAACCAAACACAACCAAAACAATAAATAAAATAGATTATTAAGTCTCTGTAACAAAATTGCCCTTAAAAGTTATTTTAGTCATTGACTTGTGTTGGAATATTGTGGCCCCTCTCTCTGTAACTGCTGCTGTGAGCCTCGTCATTTTGGTCTTAAAATGTTCTTATTAACCCACTCTACATGATCCTATTTCACTATTTCACTAAATCCTATTCATAATATAGAGTCTTGCTTCAAATTCGCCCCAGATTCGTCCCTGTAACATCGCGAGCTTCATTTAAGTGGCGCTGAACGCTATGGGTGACATCACCCTCACTTACGTCACACTCGTTTAGGGATTTTCCATTGATCTATTAGACTACGTCACTTCATGCTCTACTGTGCATGTCTCCTGCAGAAAGAGCCGCTGTCCTCCATGGGATCTGGTCCTGTCTGGTATTATGTCAGTGTCTTGTAGGATTTCAGCTCTCCCAGGGGCGGGGCTAGTTGTATCAATCAGGTATAAGTGGATGTCCAGCTATTGAAGTTTGAGGCATTTCTTCTCGTCATTCTCACCTGCATTTAACGTGCGTGGGTCATTAAGACATATCCCACTCACTAATGTTAATTTAGCATCATAACTTATTTTATCACATGGTGATAAACTTTTAGTGCGCTGACAACAGCGCTAGCTAACACGGCAACTTCATGTTAACCCATAGATTTATTGAAATAACTACACTACAGCGAAAAAAATCCCTCCTGCCCAGAAAGGATTTTTCTCATAGAGCGCAATGTAATCACAAACTGCTCGTATTCGGCTGACAGGGCTCCTACAGCTTTCAAAAATGCTCCGCTCTGCTACGCATTTGCACACATTTGTGTGACAAAACACAAATGAAGATAGGAACAGTTAAAATGAGATGTTATTTGAAGGCAATTTTGAACAGATGAATTTTTAGGGCTTTTTTAAGATGGGAAGTGTGGATGAGTCTGATGTGTTTGGAGTTCCAGAGGGTGGGGGCAGCAGTGGAGAAGGCTCTGTCCCCCCAGGTCATGCGTTTAGTCCTGGTGGGGGGAGACAGGAGTTTGGCGTCAGCTGATTGGAGGGCACGGGTGGGGGTGTGGTGGTGGAGGAGCTCAGGGGGGTAGGTGGGGGCCAGGTTATAATAATAATAATGCATCAGTTTTATATAGCGCTTTTCAGGACACTCAAAGACGCTTTACAGAGCATTATTCATTCATTCCACACTTGGTGATGGTAAGCTACTACTGTAGCCACAGCTGCCCTGGGGCAGACTGACGGAAGCGAGGCTGCCAATCTGCGCCATCGGCCCCTCCGACCACCACCATCACTCACGCACACACCACTTTCATACTAGGCAATGTGGGTGAAGTGCCTTGCCTAAGAACACAACGACAGTTTTTTTGACTGGCGCCCCACTGTGGCACCTGATTTTCCCAGTGGTCTCCCATCCAAGTACTAACCAGGCCCGGCCTTGCTGAGCTTCTGAGATCTGACGGGATCAGGCTTTGACAAGCCGGTATGGCCACATACCGGTTATGGAGGTACTTGTACACAATGTTGAGGAACTTGAATTGGATGGGCTGAGGGACTGGGAGGTGGTGGAGATCTGTGAGGACAGGAGTGATGTGTTCACGGGAGGAGGTGTGGGTGAGGAGACGGGCAGCAGAGTTCTGGATGTACTGGAGTCTATTGAGGAGTTTGGAGGGTGAACCGTAGAGCAGGCTATTGCAGTAGTACAAAGTTTTAGTTATAAGCACTTATAAAGCATTAACTATCATTAGTAGATATTTTATAATGTTAATAAGCCATTAAAACCAAACAGTTTAAGTGTGAGCATTAATAAGCTGCTTATTATACTATTATAAAAAAAAAAAAAAAGTGATTCATGGATTGTAATTCAGTCCCTTAATAAACACGCTTAATTTGATTAAAACAGAAGGTCGGTTGATAAATACATTTACAAAAGCTTTATTACTATTAAGTTTATAAAGTGGCATTCCAGTTCCCTAATCTCAAGTGTGGACTACTTTTGTAACCATGAATAATCATACTATGAAAATGTAACTTTTTATTTTAAGCAAAGTTAAGCCTCAAACAAGCCTGTTAATAAGTCAAACTTTTGTAACAACTTATATGGAATGTAGGCGAGGGATGAATTAAAACTGCATCCAGACCATCGGAAATCGCAAAGTCAAGTAGTAAACAAGAACAGGCATGCCTGTGACTGGTATCAAAAATGAAAACTCAGTGAGATCTAATTTTGAGTGAAGACCCCTGGAAAAAATATTGAAAGATGTCTCAGTAGCGCCACCTCAAAAATCTATTTTAATGGGAACTTTATTCTAAGCGTTACTACCATTACCTACACCTCTGTAGGGCATAATAAATGTAATAAAATGCTTTAATGAGCTCTTCATGCACAGTGCAGTGTGATGCTGGTTTAGATCTATACTTAAAAATGATCTGTAAAACTGCATCAGTTTACTTGAACAATGAACAGTTTTAAAGATAAGTTTTAAAATGGTGTTTAACTGTCTAACTGTCCAGTGTGGATATTATGCATGTAACATGTGCCTAGTGTGTCACAGAATTTTAAGAAGTTCTATGTGATTGCACAACATACACAAGAAACTGTCATTTGTGAGCAGAGCTCAGTCATGTGTGCATGTGTGTGCACTGCTTTTGTCTCTTGTCCAAATAGAGGGTCTCTATGGACCAATCAGGGTAAGCTTTTTGTAGGGCACATTTCCAACAAAATAAGCTGACTGGTAAAGTGAGGAAAGTAATGCTAAATATGTCTTTTCAATCCTATCCTATCCTCTGCGGTCACTACTGACCACATGACCAGGACAGTGCAGGTGCGGCCCAAGAGGTTCAGCCGTGTGCCGATGTGTGACTTTGAGATGGAGGGGAAAGACGAAAAGGAAACCAGACCTCTTCTGAATTTGGTAAAACGGTCAATCCTCTGTGAAGCCGTTAAGTCCAGTCCTGTGGCACCTTCTAATGACACACGTAGGATGTTTGTGTGGCCTCTAACAGACACAGAGACGCAAAATACAAACTCGGGATATAGCGAAAATAATGAGAAGACTTTATTACTTTATTATTACTACCTCTCATAAAGTGGTAAATTTAAAGTGCAGCATCTCATCGACATTATTCTTAGAAATTGTTCTCCACAATGACATCCAGTACAAATGACATCCAGTCCACAAAACCGCGCTGAAGTAAAAAGGCAAAAGTAGTTCACGTGTGTCTATTTACATCCACGCAGTGCGCGGATTAGGGTGAAGCTGCAGATTCATGATGGTGACTCTACTTCCTGTGTACTTTATCGCCAATCTTTTATGCTTTAAAAATCATGTATCCGAAGTATTGCACCACATTTCACAAATAATAATAACACAGTTTTGACTTGTATCTAAACTTGAAGCGCAGTGCTCTGATCCTTTGAACACTTAAGAGTCTCAAAGCGAGTGGTTTTACTGTAGACAGGAAACAGCTGACGCGCTGATGTGTCCGAGTCCAACCCAAGGCCGAAAATAAGTTCTAAATATTTGTCCAAACCCGTCGATTTTCCGACGGGTCCTGTCGGACTTTGGTCAGGTTTCCACGCACTAATCAATACTGCTGCAGATGTGTACAGGTGTGGACTCTTATTTTTTATTCGCATGTGTGTCGCGCCTCCCCAGTGGCTCTTTGGTGCCCCCAAGGGAGGCAGGCCTCACCTACTGAAAAACCACTGTCTTAGACTATAATAGATACATAATTACAGTTTACCATTTTAGTGTACTATTAGCTTTCCATCTGTAGAGCAACTAGGCATCATGAATGCCAGTTTAGGGTTTAATCAAAACATGTTATTACATGTAGTTTGAATAATCTCTTTAAATATTGTGTGATGCTGATTCACAGCACAAAAGGTGGTTGTCCATGAACTCAACAAGACAGAATGAGCTTAAATACCCTCTTAGCCCCTACCCTGGGCAAACCAATTATCAAATCAAGATTATAAGGTTTTACTAAACAAAATGCATCAATCAGTAATATTTTTAACACAAATAAATTAAACAAACTGTCCATATGGGCAATATTTTATAACTAAAAACATAACAAATCACCAAATACTACACAAATTCATGCAGTGGTTTAATCCATTATGTAATACCCCAGAGTGCACCAGCATCAACAACCACTTTTTATGGCATGACAACTGCTTGTGCAAGCCTCTGACATTTGAGTCTGATGCTTGATTTTGTATCATGATGTTTTGGTTGATTTACGGTCTAGAGGAGGTCCATCGACTTTATCAGATTGTTCTCAATCACAAATAAGCTCTCTGTAAATTGTCCATGACAAACAGATATACTTTTATGACATTTTCAATATAAAACTTTCAGAGGGCACTAGAGAGCCTTCTTTTTAGATTTGCACTGTGTCCACCTCACAAATCTGCTTCCACAAGGTAGAACAGAGCATTCTGAGCTTTGGAGATGTAGACAGACTAATAATAAAGGGTTACTTTATTACTCTTATCTTAAAAAAAAAACAAAAAAAAAAACAAACAAACTGGAATTTCCCCACTGTGGGACTAATAAAGGCATATCTTATCTTACTTAAACATGGGTGAATGAAACAAAACACAACTCCAGGTATGTTTTTGAGGAGGTGACAATGTTCTAACATGGCTAAAAGATCACAAGAGTCAACTTTGTGTAATCTAAGATCTTTAAAGATGCACTATGTAACTTTTCTGTTGTCACCTGCATATCACCTGTTTTTGCTTTGCCCATAATATTCCACAGTATGGTAACAGTTAACTGTCTTGCATTTATTTTGTTTGTCTTATTGCATGTGGCTCCTCTGGTGCTTTCTCAACTGGTTTGCCTGTATTCAGGCTCTCTGGGTGGGTGGAAGGAAATGTGGGAGTGTTTTTAATCACTGTAAAGCACTTTGTGTTACATTTTGGTATGAAAAGCACTTTATAAGTAAAGTTTGATTTGATTTTGATTTGATTTTGCTCAAATACATCTTGAAGGAGATGCATTTTTTTCTGTGAACCGGGATGCCTCTACACAGATTAGACCTGTTTCCATGGATCTATGTTTAATGCCATACTGTGTATCATTCCAGACAAAGCAATTATATCTCCATGGAGACAAGAAGGTGACAGTCCCCCACCAGAAAAATTACATAGTGCACCTTTAATTAACCCTGATTATAGACACGAGCGATGTGAGCAGACAAAGTTTGTTTCATTGTGTTTATATAACTTGTCTATTTGTGCAGATTTATTGCTTATGGTCCCTAATTGCATGCTTTGCCCTAAAAAACAAACTTAATAGTCTCACTTTTTCTTATCTCTTTGTAACACACATTCACATTCTGCCCTCTGTGCTCTGTCTGAGTACCTGCTACAGCCCTGCAGCCAGACCAGTCCTGGCAAACAAGCAGACCAGGGCCAATTCATTAGCTCTCCACAGCATGACAATCACCCCATCCAAAGCAAGATACTCAGCAGATGTGCTATAAATGATCATTGGTGACCAGCTTAAATCATTCATGGCATTATTTTTAGTCACATGTTACAGACAGAGTGGGTCCAATGAGCTCCATAGGCTCTGTTGGGAAGGGCATCTGCTTTGTAGGTACTGGAGGTCAGAGCTAACCTTTAATGTAACCAACATAAAAAGACCTGTGCTTCAAAAGCAGAACAAAGCGCAAATTCAGTTTCTGTAATGCAGTGGTAGACTTACACACTCATTCTTGTTAGATCTAGATTTTGACACACACACAGTTTATAGCCCACAGAATTGCTTGTCTCCATGGAGATGCTATTACTTGCTATTGCTGCATGCCTGAAGTCTTCTACAGTATGCCATCCAAGTTATCTAACTCGCAAATATTCAATTAAACCTGTTTTATTGCTCAAAATTCATTGAAAACATGCTTTCTTACTGTGAGAGGGCTTGTTTCTTCAGATCTGACCTATAATTTGGCCTGGCGTCTTTTGTCTGTCTCCATGGAACGTTGCAGGAAACGCAATAACATCTCCATGGAGAAGAAGCCACCACCAAGAAAATTACACTGTGAACTATCAAAGTAGCCATTTTTTAAAAAATGTGCATTGCACAACATTTCTGATGAAGGGTCCATCACCTGCTTGTCTCCATGGAGATGCTATTACTTTGTGTGGAATGTCCCATGGTATGACATTAAATATATCTATCTCACATGTATTAATTAAGGGTGTTTCTATTGCTCAAAAATACAACAATTCTCTCTGTGAATAGGACTGCCTCTCCACAGATCTGACCTGCAGTGTACTTTCTCTTGAGATAGAGGTTTAATATCTACCATGAAACATGCCAGATACAGCAATGGGATCTCCACGAAGACAAGCAGGTGGCAGACCCTCTACTTGAAAAGTTACACAGTGCACCTTTAACTATTATTTATCTTTTTTTTTTTTTTACTTTGCATCTAATGTCAAACAGATTTAAAGTTAAAATTAAAAACTTGATTGCACAATAATTGAAAAACTAAAACCCGAAGATAATCCAATGTTTTCTTAACAGGAAATACAGGGTTATCGGATCACATTCTTATCATGATTCTTGTATCAATATCTAAGTGTATATGCTGAAAGTGCATGAGGAGCGTAACACTTGTTCTCTCCTGAGTGCCTCTGTATTTGCCGGTGCAGCACACAGCACATATGTGTCTGATAAAACACATCACAGAAATCTGAGAAGACACAGACACTCCAGTGAATTTAAGCAGCGTGCTGTGTCAGTGCTCCCACACTGAATACAACCTCACAGCATCTTTACTATAAATCTTTTACATGTTTAGATAAGCTGCTACCAGACCCTCCAGACCCTAACGCAGAAAAGTATTGTAACATAAAAAGCGTAAAGATGTTTTGTAAAATTTAACTCAACTTTTTTTTTTTTTCCTTGGTTTTAATGTTTCTCTTTTGTGAGTATTTAGCTTTGTAATGTATAATCTGTATATGTATAATATCTATAATGTATAAAGTCCAAATGTGTTCGGTGTACTATATAACTTTTCTTGTGGAGGGGCCGCCAAATGCTTTTCTACGTGGAAATGCCATTGCTCTGTCTGAAATATTCCACAGCATGACATTAAACAGCTTTAATACTATACTGTGAAAGATTCCAGACAAGGCAATAACATCTCCATGGAGAAAAGCATTTAACGGACCCTCCACTAGCAAAGTTACACAATGCACCTTTAAATTACATGATAAAATGCATTAAAAGTGCACGTTGTAACTTTTTGCTATATTGTGGAACATTGCAATGACATAAGCAATAACAACAGATCGATGGCAGACTCTACCCTAGAAAAGTTAGCTCACCTTTAAGATTTTTAGAGATTTTGTCTTGTTTCTTGCCAATAATCACAATTACAATTAAAGACACACTACAACATTGACAGCAGTAGTCACTTGTTTACTAGTTCTTGCCTTAAGGCAGCGATGGATGCACCCCATCCCTGAATCCTGTTCTTCGCACAATGAGAAGGCCGCCCTGGTCCAGCCTCAGGCAGAGAAGAGCAGCAATTTCTATAGGACCCTATGTCACACTGTCAATAACAATAACTAGCTCACAGTTATATTTTCTGTCTGTTTTGTCATTATTTTCAATTTAATCAAGTTACACCAAACACTTCAAGGATTCAATGAGATTAATGGTCAGTGCTTTTGTGACTGTTACTTTGACAAACAGTGTAGGGGTAATTTAGAGAGCCCAATGGTTTTTAACACTTTCCTCCATCTAAAGCTCATAGCTGCTCAATCCAGCTCAATACAGTAGTCTTTAGTCACTCATAATTTCAAACAGGCAGGACAAAATGAATGGACAAACTATAATCAATCATATTACCATTCATTTGCCCATTAATCAAATGTAAGCTCCACACTGGCTACCCTCACCACATACCGTACTGTGTATTTAAGCATGTGAGCAGGATTCGTGCCTGTAATACTCAGTCAATCCGCCTGACACGTGGACTCATTATGTGTCACACCCCATGCATTCCTCTGTTCCCTACTAATTAAAAAAGCAGCTCACTAACACCAATCCTTAATGCGTCGTATAAAGGCTCGTATCTGCTACCACTGATCCTTATCAATTAAATATTTTAATTAAACTGTCTTAAATAATGGAGATTAAAACCCATAATTCTCACAGGAGGTGCCTTTTCAATCTCATCGGTGTGATTCGGTCGAGCCATCTGTGGACCTCTCTATGGCACCTTTTATATGTGAACATCCCGACTCCCATAATGTTAATAAAGAGCCTGTATTAGACATAACTGCTCAGATCCTCTCCGCTGTTAATGCTCCCCATGGACTAACACTGACCACTGGCAGCCATCCTCCTCCATATCTGTCCTAGTGCACAACATTAATCATATTTAAATTCCCTCATAAGTGCACATACAGACATTCATTCATTTGTATGGCAGCACAGCACTTTGGATTGGTTCTCCATAAGTCTTATTCAGTGTCCCTTAGTATACAATATGGCCAAAGAAAGTTAAGATAAGCTCAGTCATACTCCTCCCTAGACCAGGAGTTGGTATATAAGTAGTGCTAGGAAGTAACTGAATACATTCACCAATACACATTTTGAGTAAACTGTATTCAGGTAAAGTTACTCTTTCATTTGGTGGTGTTCAGAATACAGTTACTTTCCTAAAATCAAAGGAATACAATTTAGGCTTCAAACTGCACATAATCAGTGAGAAAAATATGAAACTCTGCTCTTGTGGTGAGGCATGTGTCATTTTTCCTTCTCCAGTTAGTGATAGGAAATGCATAACAAACAGTGAAACAAATATAAAGCTGTTTTTAATGTGGTGTTGCGTCTTTTCACTATAATTTAAATGCAACTCGATGTAAATGTATTGAGAATATAGTACTCTGATTGGACCATGGATCAGAATACATTTTAATGCAAGTAAGTATTCTCAAACTAAATACATTACAAATACAAATACAGTACAAAGTATTCTTCCCATCATTGTATATAAGTTATATTTCCTGTTTGAATGAGAAATATTTATGTTTGTACCATGCACTTTCTCCTATATACAAATGAAACCAAATATGTTTTGTTTTGTACTGTCCATTTTCTCTCACTCCTGCCACAGACTTGAATGCAAAGATTTACTCATTAGGCACTATAATCCTGCATTAACGCAAGAGCAACCCGGTTTCTTTATGTAATCTCTCATAATAGCATTAGCATTCTTAAAGTAGACTACAGATCCTGATGACATTATTATAACAGACACTGAATAGAGGATTGGATTTCATAGTCCGTTTCAAATGTACTCCCGTATTTAAACATAGAAATGCTACAAATGTAAAAACTCAATCAGGCACAGTGTAGCTGTTGGTAAGATGGCCACACTTGAAGTTCCCCTTTGACCCGAGGCAGTCAATACTGGCACCATGCATTGCCAGAGACCATTTTCAGACCGAACAGCTCTGCAATTTATTGATATGAACTTAAGTGTGGGCGAATTTCTGATCAAAACCCAAGTGACAATCTGATATCAGATAGTCTTGGAGAGAAAGTGTCCATTTACAACCAATGTTTATGCAAGTCAGAGATTTGGCTCCAAGTGTGAGTTTTGGACCAGGCTTTCCAAGTACACAAGCAGTGCTCAGAGGTCAGTAGAAGAGCTGCAGTAGAATAATAAATTAGGAACACACATTTTAGAGAGTAATAATACAAATTCTTACATTGGTTTCCTGTATGTTCTGATTGGATATATGACTAAAACTTATGGTAAGGTAAAGACCACAGAACAAGTTTAAACAACCCATATTAAGCTATTTTCTTATCTATGTTATAATCTTGTTTCCTTATCGAAAACACGCCTGGAGTTTTGTTTTGTTTTGTTTCATTCATTTTGTTTAACACACAAATTCTGCATATTTGGGCATTTTGTCATGTGATGTCATGTCATACAGGAAGTGCTCCACTTTGTTTTAAACTCCACACACCTTCATTGGAATAATTTGGATGATTTCAGCCCTGGAATCTCTACTGAACTAGTTGTTAACCTGACATGCTACATGACATTACAAAGTTTTCCAACTCAAACTAAATACAAATGTGGGTATGTTTTTGATGAGGTAACAACATTATATGGCTATATAATATATTATGGCTGTCAAGCTGTTCACAAGAATCAATTTTGTGTAATATAGGACCTTTAATAATAGCCAAATTCATGTTCTTCTACAACCAAAGAATTCATTATTTGAGAGATTTTACCGGAGGGAATCAAACATTGCCCAACAAAGGTGTTATATCTGCCACGTGCTTGCACCATGGAGATCTCGTTGCTTGGAATGTTACGCAGCATGGCATTAATCTTGCCTGTGTCTTGCATTTATTCAGTTACAAACATTCTCATAGTTGCACTTGGCACGCTCTTTCCGTGTGGCGTTTGTTCTCCCTGTGTTGCCGGTTGCTTGGGTTTTCCATCAACCTGAAACATGCACAAAGCTTAATCCTATATGGGCTATTGATCTGGAGAAGGATCCCTGGGACCTCAGTCTGCACCAGTGGCAACGGATGAATGGGCCAGTGACTTCCTTTATACAGTGCTGTTCTACCATCACTGGGGAGGGATCGTGTAAGTGCTTTTTGCAAGGAGGAGCCATTCACAAAGCCACATACACAAGTTGGTGAACTAAAGTAGTCCGAGGTAGTGATAGGACTTTTGGCTCCTTTGTGGGATCCAAATCTTTTGGATCTGTTCATGTCAAAGATCTGTTCAAAAGAATGGGGACAACAGAGCGGTCAGATCCACTGACCTACAGGTTGGCGGTGCAATTCCCACAGATGAATGCTGTTTTTGTGTCCTTGGGTAAAGCACTCATCTCACAGCCCCGTGTCTGCGTACACTGGTGTATGAATGTGTGTGTGAATGGGTGAGTAAAGTATTGATGTAAAGCACTTTGAAGGTGGAAGTCAATGTGAGAACTATTTTAAATATACACTAGAGAAAAATAACCAAGGCTCAAAGAAAAATTAATGCAAGTAGATTTAGTTAAGCATGTGTGACATGTGTGAATGAAACAAAACACAACTCCAAGTATGTTTGTAATGAAGAAACAACATTAATACATAGATGAGAAAATACAGTAATAGACCTTTAACAATGTGCCAAAGAGTTTGTGAGAGCTAGGGACAGGTAGGAACAGAGTTAAATACTTTCTTCTTCCGTGGTTTAAAAAAAATCAGATACCCCATAAGGCTCACGATAAACCCTCCATCTTGTTTACACTAGTCAAAATAATTTTCCAAGTTTCCTCAAGTGATCAATAATTGCTGTGTTCTTGTAACTTTCTTGACATGTTTCTACAAGTCACCGGCACAGTTTTTGGCACATCTCCGAAGACTGAGAGCTGAAATAGTCTGCGTGATGGGAGCTGGTGGCGGCAGTAGATTTGGTATTCTAGTGGGAACATAGCAGTGCAATTTGAAGGAAGGCTCTGAGGACACTGCTGAGTAATAAAGTGTTCACAGATTAATCATGTATTCAATAGGGTAAGGATTCCTCAGGGGCGCAGATAAGAAATAACAACATTCCCGATAATAATGATCAGATTGTAGCTTTTCATGGTCTCACGTGTGGCAGCTCCGTCAGAGTATGTCCCGCTCCTTGTGTCTGTGAGTTTGCGAATGGGCCCCTGACTGGACATTTTATTTCCCTGTGGTCTATAGACTTTATTTATGGATCAATGTTTTGAGGAGACAATTTTAAGTTAGTGACCAAAAGCTGTCACAATGGAGCACAGGATTTTGACTTCTTCTGTACTTGAAATAAAGCAAGAAAAGTTATTAGCATGAGTAGTGTTTTAGTTGTAGTTTCATTTACTACCACTGTTTACAGCTGATGTACCCATAAATCTGTTTTCCACCCAGATAGTGTATCAGACTACGGCATGCTCGCTTTATCCATTTATAAAATATTGTATCTATTGCAAACTTATAAAAAGCCATGTGAGGCACCATATAACCCTATGGGATGAGAGCTGATTGGCTGTGCAAAGGGGGTCCATCCTGCTTCACTTCATCTGAAAAAGTTGCTCTAATGCTGTGGTAGTGGCCTGAACATCCATAGTGTGTTAGCTTGTGACTGTTGATGCTACTTAGCTTGTGACTATAATGTTATATGAGAGGGACTTGTTTAACTAAGTCAGCTCTTTATGGTCAAATTGTGTTAAAATAAACCTCATGTTGAAGTCTAACTTGAGTAACAGAGCTTTAGACAGAGCAGTGCCTACAGGTAGCATCACACCCCCAGGGAATGTTGATGACGTCAGCTGCAAAGTATCAATCCTAGTCATGTGCCAGAGGGTTTGTCAGGTACCCTGCTGTACCAACTGTTGTAAGAGTGTTTAGCATCTGAGAATATTTTAGCTTTCACTGCTATCACCTAATTAATTTCAATTTTTGCATGCTGATGTACAACAATATGTTACAACATCTGCCCTTTGGAAATAATGTCTCCAGCTAAACCTTCACTTCGACTGATTCGAAAGAGAAACGCAGGTCAAAATTAAAAAAGTAATCTAAATCTGTGCGATACGTGTTGCCAGTTAAATTGGTAGAAAACTTGCAGTTGCTAGGGAGATGAGAAAGACTATTTCCGTCAATGATTTATAGGTGGTTTAAAAATATTAAGCTAGGTCATTCTCATAATTATAAACCTGGTATCAGATTAAATGGCATACAGATAATGAAAATTCAAATTCATAATATTATTAGACTGTTTTATTCTGTCCTATTACATAATGACACTAAACCAGCTGACCAAATGACTGAATAATGATAATGCAATAAGAAGCACAATGTAACCTATTCAGGGAAAAAGGCATAAAAAATACTATTTAATTTAAAAATATCCTGTCAATCATATTTTCTATTTCTAGACAAAATAATACAAATGTTATTATCTCCAAAAATAAATTGAGTATCTTATTAGTGTAACATTTGCAGTCACCTCACATCCACAGGCAATTTGAGGCGGGTTTAGCCTTGCTGCGGGTCACATGGTGATGGTTAAGTGAATTATCAATTAATATGAGTATGTATATTCATTACAGGATGTGCGTCGAAACAAACATGGCCCCACCCGCCAACCAGCTCCACGGAGAAATACTGTTTTGGCGTTTAATGAAATCTCGATTCCTCTCAGCGCCTGTTCATTAAATATATTATTGCATTTCTGGAGCGGCTTTTTGCTTAACACTTTTGACTGTATTAAAATATGGTGTGCGTGGTCCGTTCTCAGCCAGACTGATTAGAGAGGTTTCCATGACATTTTGCAAGGCAGTTGTAATTATCTGACTCATGTATAATTTAACACAATATACCTTTAGCAATTTAAATAGCTGCACCTATACTGACATTCGAGAGCGGGAATACAAATTAATCTGTGTTTGATTAGAGTACTGAGAGGGCGTTTCATGGGGTAAGAACACAAAACAGTGGACGGCACAATGGCAGTAAGAAGGTTCCAGGTTTCACTCCCGGGTTGCCTGGGCCCTTCTGTGTTTGGTTTGCATGTCTCCTTATGTCTAGTGTGTTTTTTTCCAGGTACTGCGGTTTCACCTGTCAACTCAAATATGCACAATAGGTAAAATTCTCGTAGTCTTGACCAAGCGCCTGCTCATGACAGGTTGCCCCAGTGGCATTGAAGAAACGGTCAAATGCAAAGGATAAACTTCCCTACATGAACAGAAAGTACACTATAATGTAGACTGTCTTCTGCAGTTGTCTCTTCCTGCACCTTGTTGGAGTTGACTCATTCTGGCAAATCTCCAATCTCAAAACTCAAATTTTTGCTTCCAAATATTGGCTTGGCATACTTTAAAAACAAAACATAAATCAAACAAAGTACAGCATATAATATTTTAATATAGCCTCTAACCATCTTTTCATGGTTGCTCTTATAGCTCAGCTCCTCTAGGATCACTGCTGCTGAAGTGTATAGCAGCTCATTGGTTTCAGTGATGGTTGTGGTAGGTGGTTCACATCTTCTAGGAGACTTTCAGAAGGTACTTCACTTAGCCTCTGTAACTGCCTTGTGTTCTTTCGGGCCATGATCTTATTTTTCAGGTCAGTCGCTGCCGCGTTCAGCGTGATACTTATAGGGTCTTTGTACCCAATCTCTGGTTGGGGAGTTGGTGTTAACTCCCCTCTGACCTGGCATCCCGGCTCCCCCTTGCTGTAGCATTTGTGTTGTACCTCGTCAGTCTCTAGTTGTGATAGCAGTTGCCGTTTGTGGATGTTGGAACACTGAGCTACTAGTTGGCCGTCACTGTGGGTATCGAAGTAACCATTTCTCCTGCATCCTGTTCATGTAACCCCTCTGACTAGGGTTACGGGAGTAGGAGCATTCCAACAGAGCCTTGTTCTCGCATCTCGCCCATTTCCAGTAGCCCATTTTTCATCAAGGTGCTCTGGTCCCCCAGCACCTGACCTTGTTTGGCCGGGTGACGTCTGAGCCAGTATCTCATAAGTTTCATTGTCTCTCAACATTGTATGAGGTGGGCAGTAACGTGAAGGGTCTTGCCCAAGGACCCACACTGGCCTGTTCCCCATGTGAAAGTCAAGTGACTTACCATTTGGGCTAACCAGTCGGCTTAATATACTTTAACTTTATTTAACTTTATTTAACTTAATATACTTTAACTTTATTTAACTTTAACTTTAAAGAACAAAAATTATTTCTAAATTAAGTGCTAAAAATGTGTGTGTGTGTATATATATATATATACACACACACACACACACACGCACGCACGCACGCACGCACGCACACACACACACACACACACACACACACACACACACACATTTTTAGCACTTAATTTAGAAATTATTTTTGTTCTTTAAAGTTAAAGTATGTTCTTGGAGTGGTTTGACATTAAGAGCTCCTCATGTTCTTCATGCAAATGGAGCTAACATCACGCACTGTAACTATATAAGCCAGTGGGCACACACTTAGAGCCATTTGCACGCCGCTCTCCTCATGTATGAACTGCTAAAGTACACAACCAGTGCCCTGACTCCTCACTTCTCTCCTCAAGTATGTCACTTCACTTAAGCTGCAGATGGTTCCTCTCTTTGTATCTGTCTGTTGCCTTTGTGCGACTATGCTAATGTCCCAAGGGACCCAGCATTATCCAGTGGAGAGCCTGCTGATTCTGGTTGGTACCTGCTGAGGCTTGCAAGCTTCATGTTGTAGATCCTGCAGCTAAGAGACATCTGCTGCCCGAGAACACTTTGCACACTCCTCAAAATAGAACAATAAAATACATTTGCGTTTCCCTAGTGGGGTTATGTACAGGGTAATGTGCCACCTTTGTGCTAATGCCTCAGCACTTCACTTGGACATGCGACCATCTCAAATTGTAGAAAAAGAAGGACGCATTGTTAAATTTGGTGGCACATGGACAGATGACCTCAGATGCTTATAAATAATAACAGCAAATAACAACATATGATTTTTAGCTTTTAACAACTGCGATGCACAGTGAAATTGGTATATAAAATGGTGCCAACATAACCCTGAATGCCAGTGCACCCAAAAATGATTAAATATTGATGTCTTTGCTAGAGAAAAACATGTATGTAAATGTCACTTTTAAAAATTCATCACTGAAAAAGTGAAACTTTCTTTAAATAAGTGGAACAGATTTCGCAGGTAGATGTAGGTTTGTCACGATAACAAATTTTAAAGTACAATATATTGGGAAAAGGATGTACTGCAATAAATGATAATATTGAAACTACTTTATGCCACTGATACAATAAGAAATGAAGCAGGATATTCCCAGTAAACCATTGTTTTAATACATAGTGATTAAAAAGTATGCAGAAAGTACCAATAATTAGTCGTAGAAGTTACGTTTTCATCTCCCTACAGGTTAAATCAATAAGTAAATACAGTAAATATTGTGACAGGCCAAGGTATGTGGTGATAATGCACCTGTCTGGCGCTCATCTCAGTCCTTCATGTGTAGAGTTTGTTAGTTTGTTATGTTGTCTCAGTGTACAAAAGTAAAGTAGCACGCCATCATAGTCCAATTACATAACAACCCGTACACAAGTGCTGTCAGCAGAGCGCTCAGACTCACACTGTTCTCCTGTGATCCACCATGAACAACTGCCACCTGAACAAGGAGCATTTCCTACCTTGGCTTTTTATGAAATCTCCAACTCAAGTATGTGTGTAGAATCCCTCAGTTTTTCCAACTCAAGTATTTGAGTATTCTGCCACAAAACAATTTTGTTTTGTTGACTTTTATAAGATATGGCCATTAAAACACCTTTATTTTGATAAATGTATGTTTAAAGTTGTGCTGTGTAACTTTTCTGGTGGTTACTAGACAATACAACAATACAACTGTACTGTTTAGGCAAAACAAGAAAATTGTATTGTTCTGACCAATGTTCCACAGCAGCCATTCCCAAAGTTTGCTGTACTGAAGAGAGCCTATTAATGCGAAGATCACACAGGGCATTTTACACTACCTGTAAAAGAATATATAATGCTTTCTCCTTAGATAATATGTTAAAACAGCACATTCCTGTGGGCTTAAAACTAATTCAATGAAATATAAAGAAATATCTTATGTAAAGTTGATTTAAAACTCAAGTTTCTTTCTTTCTTGTTGTGTGGATAACCTTTGGGGGCCCCTGCAATGATTTTGAGGCCCTCCTACTTTGGGAACCAATGTTCCACAGTATGACATCAAACCAATCTACGGTACTTTGGATTCATTAAATTGCTAAACAATACCTTAAATTGCATTCCTATTATAAGTGGGGTTGCCTCTCCTAAGATCTGACCTGTAACCTGACGTTTAATGCCAGACATTCAAGGCAAAGCAAAAACATTTCCATGGAGACAAACAAGTAGCTGACCAGAAAGTGCCACCACAGTGCAGCTTTAAAATGTGTTCCTCTTAAACTGTGCTTGCCTTTTGGATAGAATTCTGTGTCTTATTTTCTTCACAAACTGCCACTTAACTGGTTGAAGACTTCTATTTATATTTTCAACAGATATTATGCCCCAAAGATAGAAAAATCATAGAAAATCATGAAAACCGGTCACAGGCAGCTTTTATTTGTTTATTGTATGTTACCATGGATTAGTTGTCAACTTCACTAAGGAGGAGCCAAATTTGTAAAACATTAAATTCCTAGTAGTTTTGGTTTGAATCACAAATTCTCCACACCCTGTTCAGCATCCCACCTGCATATTTCTCCACAGTTCCACATCACTCACCCACCTCAGCACAAGACATACCCTTCATTTGTTGAAAAATAGGAAGTTGCTGTTTACTCTTGAAGCTTGCAGAAGTCATTAAGCAGCCATGGATTTGACAAAGAGCTTATTAGATTTATTATATTTATCTTGTCATGCTAGCTTCCCTGCAATTTCACTGTGTGTTGATAGGAGCTGTTACGCTGTCTGGATACATGATGGAATACCCTGGGCCATTATTGCTGACAAAATGGTACTTACAGAGTGAAGGAGTAAAGAAAGTCTGAACAAGTATTTGTACTCAAGTAAAATAGCTTATTGTGTCACCTATTACTGTAAATGTACTAATATTATAGTTTAATTATGAACCACGGTTAGACTAGAACAATTTTCACTTTGTAGCTGAGATTTAAATGAAATTAGAGCACTAAAAATAACAAATTACCTGAAAAAATCAACTTGATTTGATTATTGTGATTGTTTTGTAATGCGTTGCTTAAAAACACAGAAGCCTCAGGTCAAAATAAAACAGCCTGAGTGCCTCTAATTTGATGAAGAGTATTCAGAAATAACTGGGTCCTGATGCCATAGAAACAGGCTGCGTTGCCAGGTGTGTGTGCAGACATCAACACGGGCCAATGGCGATCAGGAATCTACATAAATAGCCATTTCATCAGCTTGTCTGTTTCCAAGGTAACGTCAGGTGATTCTCCAAGGCAACCTCCACCCACAAAACCACATCTTGGCTCATATTTGTTCAAACAGAAGCACTAGACTTTGGGTTATGTGTTTTATGACCTCTTATGGATTATATTTATTTCCCACACAATTGTCCTTGTATACAACTATGTTTTATAAACTTATATAGAACAAAATGTAATGTTGGTATAGCTTATAGGGCTGTTCCTGAAAATGTGTAAACTGAAGATAATAAATCTGGCTTACTTATTTGTAATTTGTTGTTAAATCGTGAAAGAGCTTCAAAGACTGGGTTAAGGTTATGGCAAGCTGGATATGAGCAGTAGCCCCTGTTTAGTTGCCTGGGATCTACAATACACACTTCTTCGATACTTAACAAAGATGTGAGTCTGGTCATTGGTAAATCTCCCCTGTTTTCAAATGGGTGTGACTGACAAAAGGATTAGCCTATCAGAGATGTGCATTGTCTGTCTATCTGTTTACGAGGAAAAAAGAAAAAGAAAAAATATCACAAGGAGCTAAAAACAGCAGATTTCTCAATGAGCAAAGCACTAAACTTTTAATTAATCTGAGGTGAGAGAAGTTTGATTTTATTTGTAAATAATGGCACCCAAGAGCTCCTTTGTGTCACATGGTCAGTGAAAAATATTAATCCGATTGCACGTCTGGTCAGGCTTGAGACACAGTGGATGGCACGGGGTATGTATAAGAATACAGAGAGATATCATTCAGGATTTGCCAGGCAGCCTATTTGGAGTTGTAATAACCTCCACAAGGCATAATGTTTTAAAGCCAAAACATTTAGTCAAAGTAAATTTAATTCTGATTTAATTCTGTTATATACTTCTGCAAATTGGACCAACGGTATTTAAAACAATGGAGAATCACTCTAGACAAAGACGATTCATTTAAGCAGAAGAGTGTAATCTGACAGGTAAAAGTGAATATCGGATTTGATAGGTCTCCGTGTCAAGCTTGATGAATAAAACAAGCACTTAATATTCTTGATTAAACTCATAAATACTAAATCTATCTGACACAGGTACAAAAGAGGTCTGTCAACAAAAGCACTCTGAATGGTGTTGATGTGAGACGTGCGGCGTTGTCTCAAGAGCTGTTAGTGTCCAGAAGTGCACATTCAAAGTGACTGCTCTACGAGATTTCTCATGTCTGTGTGGTCCCTAATGGCAACCAGGCTAAGTGAGACCTCCGCAATTATAGCTTTAATGTTGCTACACACACTGCCAAGACATTACATTAAGTGTGGTAAGTGATGCATTCAATCTATAGATACAAGGCTGGGAATTACAAGATTTGTGTATGCTTTAAATGGTGAGGTAGTCTGTGTGGTTAATTCGAAAGTGTTTCTTTTATTGCTATTGCCCATTATGCTTAGTGAATGTATTGTCAAGATCTATGATGTTTTAAATCAAATAGCCAATAAAATAAATATATGCATACATAATAATTATAATAGTTCTTAATCATAACATATACGAGAAAAGCCTATGTAAATTAAAAATAAAAATCACACGTTTAACACACAAATCCTGCATATTTAGGCTGAGGTTTTTTTTAGTTTTTTTTTTTAGGCTGAGCTGAAAACACTCTGTTCCACCTTGTGATGTCATGTGGTAATGCAGGAAGTGCTCCACTGTGTTTTTAAACTCCATACATCTTCACTAGAATCATTTGGATAATTTCAGCCCTGGAATTGTCAATCTCTACTGCGCTACAGTGAAAAGGTAGCTGTCAACTTGAAAATCACCACTACATGACATCACAAGTTGGACCAGAGCATTTTGAGCTTTGGAGAAGTAGACTAGCAATAAAAGGTTACTCAAACATGTGTGAATGAATCAAAGCACCATTCTGGGTATGTTTAGGTAACAACTTTAAAACATGGCTTAAAGCTCACAAGAGGCATTTTTGTGTAATATCGGACTTTTAAGAATACTGTGGTTTTCAGTTTCTTGTTTTTTGCTGCCATTGTGAGTACTATTGACTATTCAGAATAAAAAATAGATGTTTTTATTGTTCAGCTCTTTGGCAACAATGCTTATTTTTCATCCCTCTGAAACCCATGGAAACCACTGAAAGATAGAGCCTTGGGCATGTGTTTCCTCAACTAAACGTTCAGCCATGTTTTTTTGTATATTGTTTAACAGGCTTTACAGTATGGCTTACTTTTCTTCTATTATTCAAACATATTCTGAACATGCAGAGGCACAGTGTTGGGAAGTTACTGCATACATGTACAGAGAATTAAGTATTCAGGACACAAATTTTGTGTAACTGTATTCTGGTACAGTTACTCTTTCATTTAGTGGTATTCAGAATACAATTACTTACCTAAAATACATTGCAGAACTTGATCTCACAATTTAAGCTTCAAACTGCACAGAATTAAGAAAAACAGAAAACACCCCTCTTATAGTGTGTGATATAGTACTCTGATTGGACCATGTATAAGAATATGTTACTAAATACATTTTATTGCAGGTATTCAGTATTATGTAACTAAATACATTTTTAAAGTATTCTTCCCGTCACTACAGGGGCAATTATTGAATGTAACTGGCTGCTAGTTTAAATTGATAATTAGCTGTGTCTAAAGCTGAAAGCAGGGGAACAGGCTTTGTTCAACAAGAAAAAGAAAAGATGAATGAACAAGGTTAGTTCAGTACATTAACTCTCTACACGCCATGTCCCATTAGCCCATCAGTCCTTGTACATCCTGACTGCAGCTGCCCAGCCCACATCCGTAACGGTGACAGTGGTGACACAGACAGAACACAAAGCAACTCCAGTGATGTCAAAGAAGGATCTGATGCCAATTCTCAGCATTCATCTTGGAAACCATCAACTGTGCCTTCAGAACATAAGTGGCCACCCTCAGCTCTCGAGCAAGTTTCGCATGAGGTATTCATCCGGTCACCATGGAAACTTCACTGCTAAAAACCCATCACCACCCTCGTTGAAAATCACTCTTAAGCATTACAGTTGTTTTGAATGTCGCATCATTTGTCAGTTGTGTTAACCATTACCATGACAACACAGCTTACTAAGTCCACTTTAATAGACATGTCCTTTATACTGAGTGAACAAGGAGAAGGTCATGCTGGGGTCAAGCTATTTGTCATGCCACTCTCGTCCTGATGCGATTATATAAACATGCACATAACTTGACATATTGTTTGGCTGGAGCGGGTCTGTTGTTGTTGTGTGACCTATGCTGACCCCGTTCTGGTTAGCATGACTCAAGTTGCACATGACATATCCTAAAAGGACACCAAGGACAGCACCCAGTAGGAGAGCCACATTTGACCCAGTTCTGTGAAGTATACTGTGTGATAAAGTGAGCCCCAATATAGTAGTCGCTATATTCACCGTGATAGAAAATAACATGCATCATAAAATGACTGTATTACAGTTCATGAAAAACTGTGCGGGGGTGGCTTGCTGGTCACAGGTGCATGCCACATACACAAACAGTTTCGATTTAAGTTTTCTGAGGTCTGAGTGCTCCTTTTTCAAAAACGTATCAGTTTTTCCTTCAAACTTCTGTGTCGACATTTCTATAGCTAAAAATAAAAGTAAAGAAACACATATGCAACTTATCAGTGTATCCAAACTTGAGGCAACTAGTTCAAAAACTGAACCCCTGATATCCGTATATAGTCATAGTTGTTCATTTAAATTTGTATTCATGTTTGGGGGTATGCAAGCATATACCAGAGGTTACTTGGAATGGTTTCAGTTTTTATAAGAAAGTGAATTTAATAGTGTTGAATTAAAAATGTTATTTGTAGTATATTGCAGCCTCAAGAATGTTGTGGAGGATTATGGACATCAATACCATTAAAAGAAGAAATAGATTTATTATTTTGCCGAGTCCCCGGGTTAGGGGGTACTAAAAGTGTGAGAAAAAGCTTATTTAGTAATTAAGACAAAAAAGGTTGAGAACCACTTGTTTAAAGGGTCCATATTATGCTATTTTCTGGTATATGTTATGTTTCTTCATCAAAAACATACTTGGAGTTGTGTTTTGTTTCATTCATACATGTTTAACACACACATCCTGCATATTTAGGCAGGTTGTGTGACAGAAAACACTCTGTTCCACCTTTTGATGTCATGCGGTAATACAAAAAGACCTTCACTATGTTTTTAAACTCCACACACCTAGAAGAATTTGGCTATTTTCAGCCCTGGAATTGCCTGTCTCTACTGAATAAAAGGTAAACAGTAGCTGTTTACTTAAGACAACCTCTGCATGGGGTGGAACAGAGCATTTTGAGCTTTGGAGATGTAGACAGCCTAATAATAAAAGATTGCTCAAACATGTGTGAATGAAACAAAATGCAAGGTATGTTTTTCATGAGGTATAGACATTCTAACATGGCTTAAAGCTCACAAGAAGCTTCATAGGACCTTTAGTGACAAATGAAACAGTGCTTAAGTGAAATGTATTTGTATAATCAAACCTCACAACAGAAGACAGCAGAATAATGAAACAGTACACTAGTAGTAAGTCACTCGATAAGACATGAGATGAGATTATACAGTGTGCAGTGGTGTGTAGTTGTGTGTACTGGACTCCATAACATATAGCAGAGTCATAAACTGGACCTATAGCCCGATCTCTATCAGAGTGCCCCTCTAACTAAAGTCATATTTCTCATGTCAGTCTGATCCTGGCTGCTATACGACAACTGCCTTCTTCTGCTGTGAGCTGTACATATGTCACCACTGTGTCATATTAAAATTGTATGTTGTGGCAGTGGAAGCTTTGCTATATATAAATAAGAATTATTTAATGTTGGTGGCACAGGGCATGATACCAGTGGAACATGAGTGACATAACCATACTGCAAATGTGAAGGCCAGTGGTGACAGACCAAAATAACCAATGAAGTCCCTCTGTGAATCAGCCCCTACTGCCTTGACAGCTATTTGAATGTAGGTCTGCTGTCACTTAATATTATCCACCAATGACCACAAGGGAGCTGGCATGGAATAGCCAAAATAAATCAAAACATGTAGTGGATTCCCATTTGCCCCATCCTTACACACCCGCCTCCTTTAATACGCTGCTCTTATTGTTTTATGTTTTCATGTAAATAGCTCATGAGTGCAGTGAGTGAGTAATCATGACCCAAACCAGTTTTGTATCTTGCAAATACAGCTAGATGTAATAAATAGTTGGCAGATTTAAGTAGCAGCAAAAGCCGTCTTACCTCTGGGAGTAGACACAACTGCAGCGTTCGTGTAATGTTTTGGTTGATGGCAACCGGCTGCATTTGCATTCATTACATTTTCCCAAAAGGATTTCAAAACAACAACCATTTCCAATCTTGTTTTTTTTCCTTTTCCTTTTTTCATGTAATTGTCCTGGCATTTGTTTAGCAGACTGTCGTATTTTTTACACTGTCTGCCCTCTTTGATGATAGCAAATTGTTAATGTGCTCCCAGCCACCTGCAGAATGAGGTAATAGGACAAATAGGACCTGCTTGACTCATAGTTAATTGTACTAAGAGTTGATAATGTCAGTGAATTTCTGAGAAGAGGGAAAATTGGGGCCGAGAACACACATTTAACTAAAATGAGATACTAAGGCATGTTTACTCTGAGAGGGAATGAGCTGCACCTTAATTCCAAAGACACACAATAGAAAGACATTTTGTGCCATTACAGCATAGTCTCCAGGTTTAAGTGAGGAAGTCATTTAAGCTCTAGTGCGTCTTGTTGTTATTGGTGAAAATTGTATTGCAGTCCAATTCAAGCAAAGTGAGAAAGATGATCACTGTAGAAGTTATAACTATGTAACTTTTCTGGTGCTGGGTATGTCAGCTGATTTTCCAGCAGCGAGGTGCAGTAAACCCAGAGCAGAGATGCTCAAAGGGACCAGGAAGGGGGGTATAAGTTGCCGTGACGTTTAAGAATATACATTAGCGTAGTATTTTTCCCACATTCAAGTAATAATTACATTATGTCCAAGAAATCCAATCCTCCTGTAGCCAGATCCCGACAGCACTGTCTGAACTGTAAAATGATGCCCTGAAACAGTTCGTTTACTGCTTTGTGTAAACGAACCTTTCAAGGTGATTGGACGAGCTAAAGTGGCTCTCAGTGCACGCCACTCCAGGTGAAAAAAATTGAACTGGAGCACAATCGGCAGCGCCTCGCAAAGGTGCAAATCTGGGCAAATCTGGGATTCTGACCGGCAGTTACCATGGCCTGTCTGCCTATGCCGTAACACTGGTGGTGGGATTGCTAAGGTGAATGTGTTCTGATCGGTTATGGTTAGAAGTTCGGAGAAATTGATGAATTTTTGGTTTTATGGTTTGGATTTTATTTTATTTTGCTGATTATATTGTTTTAGAACAATATTTTTATTGTGCAAGATCTAAATGAGAATTTACTCTCTGTGCAGCACTTTGAGAACAGTTTTGTATAATGTGTTATATAAATAAAATTCATTGCGGTACTGCCTTCTGTCAGAACTGCTCTGTTGCTATAGTTATTAAGGCTACAAAATTCTATCAGAGAGAGACAGTGCCAAAGTTAAAAATGTGCTTCTTACATCATTCTTCAACCATTAGTTCTTCAGCCATTTTGTGCCATTCATACAGCAGAGGGTGATGTGAGGAAACCATTTCATATTCAAAGTTATAGTGTTGTGTTGTTGTTGTTTGCACATTAAGCATTACAACCAAATCCTCCACACTTTGCTAAACACGGCATATTGAGAGAAATACTGTTAAATGTACCTTAGCGACACTCTCTTTTATGTCTTTGCATATTCTTGGATCTTTGCCTCTTGATTTTTGACATTAAAATGCCCCCTTGCCATTTGTCGCTGCATATATTAGCATTTACATGATTGATTGAATTAATTCATTATTTTGGCTGTTTTTGAAAGTATCAAATAAAAAGACACAACTGCCTGTAGGTTGGATACGGAATAAGAATTACCCTGAGGGGCATAGCTAATTAGCAGGTATTAGCATATGCAAATTACTGCTGTTATCTTGTGTACAAAATGTTGCTTATGGTAAACACTGGCTAATCACTTTAACGATTTGAGCTGTTTAAAACCTGGTAATTGTATATATTGTTCAAACAGATTGACTTGATTTGCTGAGAATCAATGGTAAAGGCAAAGAAATGGCATGATATTCTTGTCTTTTGTGTCCACTTTCACTTTCACCTTGGCCGCTGCACCCGGCACTGCAGCTCCTTTGATGAAAACTCTGAAAAGGGAATAAAAGATGTGCTTTGGCTTTAGAATTACATAGAGCTGGAGATGTTTAAGTGGTGCCACAGAAGTTATAGTGCATTCACTCAGAAAAAGCGCTCTGACGCATTGCCACAGTTAGGACAACTTCCTGTGTCGAGAGAAAGAGACTAAATCACTTTTCAAGGTCACTTGTGCTCACTGTAACATGGTTAGTCACACCCTCCCCTGACAGCATCATTCACAAAACAACACTGCAGGAAACTAGTCATATAAAAGAAATCCACACAAACCAACTTATCAACGTGCACTTTGATAAGTGGGTCTCAGTCAGGTTGAATTTCTTATTGCTTTTCCTCTAATATTCCACAATATGACATAAACCTTCTATCTTGCATTTATTCCTAACAGTCGTTTTATTGCTCAAGTGAAATGTTTTTCCACTTTCCACATTTCACTCTGAATGGACCTGCCTCTTCACAGATCTGACCTCTAACTTGGACAGATGAAGTCATCTGCTTGTTTCAATAGAGAAAGGTAAGTCTAATTAAATACAATGGGACATTCCAGGCAAAGCAATAGCATATTCATGGAGACAAGCACATAGTGGACCATCAGAAAAGTTACATGGTCCACCTTTAATGTCAGGTGGATTATCCAACTACTTAACTGTATATATTTCTCCTAAAAACTGTCGCCTATGGAAAATGTATTAAATACTTTTATACAAACAGCAAAAAACTGAATCATTAGATCAACCTAGGCACTGTCTATCATGCCAACACTCTAGGACATGCATCTGTAGCCTGTCTTTTCCTCTTATGCCTGGAAGACATAAAAATCCCCTCCATGTGCTTTGTGGAGTCCTTTGCTGTGAGTAGGACCCTGTGGCAGAGCAGTCTCAGTCAGATCTGTAGTAGATCACAGCGGACAGCAGGAGCCCACGGGCAAACTCTACAGACTGGAGATCCTTGTAGTTTTCTTAACACATCCAAATCTCCTCTTCCATCTTATGGTCTACTGACAAAGAAAGTTTATACACATATATTATAGGAGGCATAAATATATGTACACGATATTGCCAAAAGTATTCACTCACCTGCCTTGACTCACATATGAACTTAGTGACATCCCATTCTTAAACCATATGACGTCAGTCCACCATTTGCAGCTATAACAGCTTCAACTCTTCTAGGAAGGCTGTCCACAAGGTTTAGGAGTGTGTTTATGGGAATTTTACACCACTGCATCTGACGCTTTGCATTGCACTTGGTGATGTATGGCTTGGATGCAGCTGCTCAGCCATGGAAACCCATTCCATGAAGCTTTCTACGCACTGCCACATCAAGTTTGGAGGTCTGTAGCGATTGACCTTGCAGAAAGTTGGCGACCTCTGCGCACTATGCGCCACAGCATCCTCTGACCCCGCCACGTCCGTGGCTGAGTTGCTGTTGTTCCCAATCACTTTCACTTGACAGTTGACTGTGGAATATTTAGGATCGAGGAAATTTCACGACTGGACTTGTTGCACAGGTGGCATCCTATCACAGTACCACGCTGGAATTCACTGAGCTCCTGAGAGTGACCCATTCTTTCACAAATGTTTGTAGAAACAGTCTGCAGGTCTAGGTGTTTGATTTTATAAACCTGTGGCCATGGAGGTGATTGGAACATCTGATTTCCATTATTTGGATGGGTGAGTGAATACTTTTGGCAATATAGTGTATGTACAACTTACTGTGCATCACCCGAGTCTGCAGACCTCGGTCACAGTGAACATCTTCCTTATCTTTCACTATAGGGAACAAAGTGAGTCAGATGCACCGGAAGAATTGATTATGCTGCCTAAATATACTTATTACACCCAATTTGATCACACTCAAAATCCATTTTGATAATTGAGTGCTCAGCAGGCGTCCGGACATTCATCATTATTCTAAGTAGACTTGTCGGTGGTATGGAAGGTGAGATTGTCAGAAAAAAAGAAAAAAAATCAGCTATTGGACTCAGCTTGTAGAGACATTTTGATCAATGTTTAGAAGATTTAGGGTTACAAAAGGCAGTATCATTATATGAGTGCACTTTACATCACTTTTGATGAAGATTAGGATATTATATCACTAATTTGAACAAGAATACTTAATTTAGTAATTTTTAAAACAGGAAAACTGGAGAGGTTCTGAGAAAAATGGAACAAGTCCCCTTTATCCCTGCTGTTACAATAGTTAATGATGGTGAACTTTAAAAGACAAAGAGAAAGTCTCCTCCTTTATTTAGTCAGTACAAAGCCAAGAAAAAATGCATTTATTTTACTTAAACTATACATTTAACAGTCCAACCTGCTAAACAATATGGAGTTAGTAAGTATTACATAATTTTGTGCCACAATCTGATACTAATGAGGTTACAATTATAAATAAATAAATACATTAATAAATAAATACTCTCAATTTATATATCTATGTAGAAAAAGAGGCCCTGTACTTGGAATTGTGTTAAATATGGCATGTGATAAATAGTTTTACCAGTAATGACTCAGTGGTTTATCAGCTTGTCCCATGGCTCTTTTGTTCACTTTTAAAATATATAATGTTTTGGCTAATGCATCTCCATGGACGTTTTGCACACTTACTCAAGATGGCAGATTTTGCTAATGACAAGCTCTTTACTGGAAAAGAGTACAAAGATATCTCGAGCAGACCCACTAACATGCTAATTGACAACATTAAACAGAGCCTCTCTTTCTCCGTCCGTAACTTGTGTTCTTGTGGAGCTGAAGGTCAGAGTAGTTGCATGGGCAGTCCCAGTCCCCCCGGCCACTGTGGAACCACAGTGTAACCAGCTACAGTCCAGATTACCATGTCTGGGCTCAATCTGCTCCTGGGACAAATCCATCTTCCACAATGATTGGCCATCCCATCTCATTCTTCCATCTCACTCTTTTGCCTTTTTCGCTTAAACTCTCAGAGGAATGGTAGAGTCATTAGCAGGTAATGAATACAGGATGTGTGTGGTTATAGTCTTCTGGGGATAGAACTGAACTGGTGACCAGAGAGCGGACATTTTTACCCGGCTTATCTACGCTCGGGGGAAGACTGGGTGAATTTGGTTATTTTGGCCCAGACTCTGAAGCAAGACATGTAGTAATTGGCTCCCCTCGGAGACAGTCAAAAGATTCCAATTTGCTCTAGCCAGTTCATGTCACCCGGCCACACACACACACATACACACACATATATAAAACGCATGTATAATAGATGCGCATCTCTCCTCCCTCTGTCTTCACGCCGCATGGAGATCTGATTTTCACCCCTTAGTGTGTGAGCGGGAGGGGAGTAGGAAAAGCCTAGTGCTGTGATTGGATGACACACTGGGTGATACATCGTTGAACTGCTTTGACCGCTGCGCTGTGAATGTTACCATCAAGACCCTGTCACTGCTGAAATATACATCAGGATTGCAGGTGGTTAAAAATAGATGGGGTGTATGGGATCCTCGCAGGGTAAGGGTAGACCTGCTCATTGCCAGTGTGATTACTGCATTGTGGTTCTCCTAAGTGTCACCGGGCTCAGTTGGGGATTGCCTGACATGTGCCTGCTTTTGTTTACTGTGCGTGATGCTGTATGTAAGCCAAGACAATCTTCTACTTCTACTCTAAAGCTTATGCAATGACATCAGTGGTGGAAGAAGTACTTGATATTGTAAGTTAAGTAAAAGTATAGATACCAGGGTAAAAAAAAAAACAAAAGTAAGTAATTAAAAGTATCACATGAAAAATTCCACTCAAGTAAATGTATTAAAGTACCTGTTTAAAATGTATTTCAAGAGTAAAAAATAATATTTCATGCAGATTTTGAGATTTGCTGATTTCATTTGCTGAGTTTTGTTCAATAGAACAAGCAGTTTTTATTATGTATATTTTTGTTCAAATTGTTAATGTGTTAAAAGTAAACCCCTCAGCCTTTTCAGCAATCTCATACAATAATTAAAAAAAACACTTACTTTTCAGTCCTGTTCAAAATGTAGTGGAGTAGAAAGTAATGTCTCTAATGTAGTGAAGTAAAAGTAAAAAGTACCCATTTTAAAATGTACTTAAGTACAGATGTATACTTAAGTACAGTACCTTACTACTTGTACTTCGTTACATTCCACCAATAAACTACATATCAGTAACAGCAAAATGATGAGTCATAAAATATACAATATAAAATGTGAATCATCTGGGCAGTAGGTGAATCTTTTGTCTGAAAAGTCTTGAAGCAGCAGAAATGGACAGGAGCAAAAAAGTCGACCATCTAAAACAGCTCTTGTGGATACGCTTTGGGTGTCTTGAAAGGTGCTATATACAGTAAATCCAATGCATCATCACCCTGGCTGGTAGGGCTCAGTATCTATCAAAAGTAGTTCATAAAAGAAGGAGAGGTGAACTGGTGACAGGTGATGGATGTGCGGATTGAAGACTGGCCTGGTGGTCTGGTCCAACAAACAAGCTACTCTAGCCAATGGGGCTAAACGCTATGTAAAATGTGCTAGATTACACAGAATACAGAAGAGCAAATTTTTAATATATTAAGCCAGGCCTGTGAATGACAAGCGTCCTCAATACATTACATGATTCATGTTCCGTATAAATATTGATACTGTAGTGTCATGATTAATCTGATAGTCAGTGTCTTGTCACGCCCCTACATTGAGCTCCATATAAACCATGTGGACTTTATACGTGATTGGTGAATACAAATTTTGGGATGGTCAGGAACATGAGATATTAAAAAAGGGCAGAGCAGCGGACGACATGAGACAGAATTTAATTATAGGATTGTGTTCGTGGCCAGACTGTTTTGCAAAGTGCAGTGGCGCACGTAGCACTGCTGAAGATAAATTGTATCTTGAACATATTTCGCAGAATAGCACACCCCAATTACATAGCACAAACATGTCCAGGGCTTTCAAACAAACCGATTTTAGATTACACAATATGATTCATCTATAAGTCCAAGTGTAAAATGCCAGAGCAAACTGTAGGTGAAATCCTTCATCTGTCCTCTATCTGCAAGGGGATTAAAATGGTATTTCTGTAAACACTGTGAATCGGACTTGTGCCTGCTCTCAGATAGGAACCATAAGGCCAAGGAAATCCCAATCCCTTGTACTTTTCTTTTTGGCCTGGACCAACTTTGGATAAATGATTAGCTGCAGGAGCGGAGTTCTTCTTCCAAAAGTCCTATGCATAACATTACGAGTACAGTCATTGCCACAGGATGAGAGCAAATGATAAGAGTAGAGTATAACCTTGAGCCTAGGAGTTGTTGATACGACTAATATTTGCTGGGCTTAAAAACTTTTAGACTTTTTCTCTTCAATAATTGCTGTATGGAGCTGCAGCAGATACAAGATGTCCATTCACCTTCTGAACAAACTCATTGCCATGGTTACCAAAGAAATATCAGATCTTCTCCACCTTTCTCAGTATAATTACTCCCTCAATATTGCTGAAACAAGATTCTCCCTTTACTGTGCTACGCGGTGCCTGTTTCTTTTCTGTTTTTAACCCTTGGTACAAAATGTATGTGCGCACATCAGAGGGTTGGTATAGAAATACTTCAAGGATTTTGTTATTTACAATGTATGTGAGAATGTACAAGGTCTTGAAGTGGGTTCCAATTGTAATTACAGGCATAAGTCACGCAGTAGCTCTCATGTATCCTTGGTGCTTTTGTGTTTCATATTATTGCAAAAAAATCTCCATCCTATCTCAAGGACAGTGCTCCTTGGATTCCTATTGTTCTTCTTGTTGTGCACTAGAGATGACAGTGGGAAGCCTGAAAGGTAAATGACCCTGAACTTGATGGATTTGGTTTTGGCGAGATTCCCTCCGGTCTAAGGAACCATTTGACACATGTCGTTACCATGGTAATGGGAAGCTTCGGTGAGCAGAGGTGAGAGTCCGTTAAAGGTTAAGGGATTGGCCAAAATGTTCAATAAACAAGGAGCGGGCGTGGCAAGATGGCGATTTCTGATTGGACAGTGCAGAAATAGCACATCACTGGTCGGTTGAACGTTGTGTGTGCGGATCTCGGACACGCACTCCCCATGTTCTCATCTGCTCTTGCTAATTAGCTGTTTGCCTTAGAGAGCACAGTGTTGCTCGCCAAGCCATTAGCCAAGCAAACTGTCCCCACGAATCTCAGCACTGCAGATAAACAAACACACAGATACCTATTCACTGTGCCTGTATCCATGGAGATGATTTGATTTTTCTAATGCTCCAGACTTTTTAAGTGATGTGTTGATAGTGAAATAACATGCTTTCTCAGTTTAAAAAATGCCAATTTTGAGAAAGTGGTGGAATATTCATCCTTCATTCTTCTATTTTCCTTGGAGCACCATAATGAGGCATCCACCACTGCTGACAACCTCACTACCACAACCTATTATTACTTGTGTTGCTTTAATCCAGCCCTGTGTATGCCTAAATCCAAATATGTCCTGGCTATGAATGCACATTGTTAGTACTCACTAAGAGGCACAAAGGTCAAGTTACAGCCAATGGAAACAAGAGTGAAAACTGCACAATAAATTCTATTAGAAGAATTTGTCAGAAGAACTCAACACAGGCTATCCGTGGGTTTCAATGTGATGAAAATCTACAGCCGCTGCCATGGCAATTTAAAAAATCGGAACAAAATCTTCCAGTGTAATAAAGGACTTTTATATTTAAGGCACACCAACTTAAACTTGTTATTGCTTATTGTTATGTTATTGCTCTGGTTAGAATGTTCCACAGTATTAAATAGCTCTACCTTACATTTATTAAATTTTATAGCTCCAAAATAGATGTAACTTGGTCAGGTTTGGCCTCCATGAAAATAGAAAGGTTTAATACCATACTATGAAACATTCCAGATAAAGCAATAAAATCTCCATGGAGAAAAGTTTTTGATGGACCCTTCACCAGAAAATTTACACAATGCACCTTTAAGTAAGAGCCACATTCTGCTGAGATTTAAACTCTACTACTCTACTCCCTTTAAAGATATTTTTGTGACCCAGTGAAGCACTCTACCTCTTAATCTGAAAATCCTATATCTTTTGATGAGTACAAGTCCTCAAAATACAAGATGCTGAAACCTGCAACAAATAAAAGGACGATTTCTCATTATCAAACCAACACAAGTAGGCTGGTCGAAGTTGCCACACGGAGAGGGGAAAGGCCATCCCATCTTGACAAAAGCACCATGAAAAGAGAGACAGATAGAAGAAGCGTAGGCCCTCCAAATGGCGCTGTCAGAAGATAAGGAGAGCTATTTGGTTGTGGCTGAGACGGCAGAGCTGGGTCATGCATCGCTACATTTGACAAGCACTCAGTCTTCTGTCACTCTGCGGACCCCCTTATCAGCTCCGGCCTGGCAATGCAAGCCCACCATATTTCCTGGAGAAGCATGCATGATTTCTGAACACATTCCCCATGTCCTGCAGTCTGTTATTAGAACTGTGATATGAGCTCTACGGTCTGAATACATTGTTCTCCTCGTGCCCCTGTGGTATGAAGCTCCTCTCCACTGCGCTATGCTTAGTTTATGAACCAATACCAATTTATATGTTAATTATATCATAGGACAAATCTAACAAGGCTTAATGTAAGTTTGTGGATGCCGAAGTTGGTTGAATCTTCTTTATTGGTCTTGTATTGCCTCCTCGGAAACACGCGCTCACTCGGGCCATCTGCAGTCTGCGCACGGAGCTGACACAGGTTAGGCTGATGATAGCAGATGTCATTTAATGTGATCTCCAGGGGGGGAAGTGAAGGGGCTAAGGCTAATGGAGAGTGGAGCAAATCTGATTTCTGTTTGACAACATTGTGCGCTTTTCCAACTGCACCTGGCAGATTGGTTTGAACTAAGCACACAGAGCAGGATGCAAGCTATAGAGGGTCAACAAATAGAGTCAGGTGCCTGGTGAATGTGTAGGCCAATTTACAGCTTGTTTGTTTTTAAATCACAGACCATCAGACGTCTTTACCGAATAAACATAGTCATAGTCAATTACACACATTACAATAAATGCAAGCTAAAATATCATAGGCCCCATATTACACAATTCTCTGATCTCTGTTATAATGCAGTTTCCAAACATACCTGGAGTTGTGTTTTCTTTCATTCACACATGTTTAACACACAAAACCCTGCATATTTAGGCTGACTTCTTCTCTCACACTGAAAACACACTGTTCCACCTTGTGATGTCATGTGCTAATACAGGAAGTGCTCCACTGTGTTTTTAAACTTCATACACCTTCACCAGACTCTCTGGATGATTTCAATCCTAGAATTTCAAAGCTTTACTGAACTAAAGGTAAAAGGAGCTGTTAACTTGAAAACTACCACTACATGACATCACAAGGTGGAAGACAGCATTTTTAACTTTGGAAATGTAGACGGACTAATAATAAAGGGTTACTCAAACTTATGTGAATGAAACAAAACACAACTCCAGGAATGTTTTTCAGGAGGTAACATCATTATAACATGGCTTAACGCTCACAGGAGTCAGTTTTATGTAATATAGCAGCTTTAACAGCAATGTGAAATTACAGTGAGAAAAGGACTGAGAAAATGGTGGTTATAGTCAGTTACAGCGAATATGTAAATTTGAAGAGATATGTTGTGAGCTGTGGTTAGGAAATGTCCAGCTGTTGCAGATGGATGGGTAAAGTATTCCAGAGTTTGGAGGCAGAGAGGCTAAATGCTCTGGCCCCCATTGTGGTAATTTTAACTGTGGAGACTGAGAGGAAACCAGCATCAGGTATTTTATTATTTTTTGGATTCTGTTCAAAATATTTCTAGTTAGATCAGTAAGATGTATGTCATTTTTTAACAGCTGTTCATCTTGAGTTTTCATTGCATATTTCTATTCTTGAACTTTGCATTGCAACCATAGACTGTATATATAAAGGGACATAACTAACCCGTTAGCTGCTGCGTTCCAGAGGGAAGTGTTCACGGAGGCGTTTCCAGCTCCAATTGACTTTAGACTGGAATATTGTCGCCCTACTCTCTGTAACTGTTGCAGTGAGCCTCGTCATTTTGGTCGTAAAATATTAACCTGCGCTACATGATCCTGGTGTTTTTATTTAGCTATTTTGTATGTAAATACAATCCTATTCCTAATATGAACCTGGCTCCAGATTTGATCCTATAACTGCTAGACTCCTGAGCTTCATTTAACTGGAGCCGAATGCTATCCACTTCTTTATACAGTCTATGGTTACAACACTGGATGTTCGTCATTGTGGGATAAATAAAGTTCCTCTTATAAAACTGGCTCTATCTTCTTACATTGGATACCTTTGAAATCAATTATACATTCAGTCCACATCCTCTGGCAATTTAGTATGCAAATCAATACATTCTCTCGCTTCATATTAAAGATGCATTTGCAGTTACCCATACAATATTAATCATATTTTTTTCATCATTATTCTAAATTACAAATAGAAATAGCATGGTACCATTACGCATCAATCGAGCAAGATAAAATAACATTGTGCACTGTCAAAAACAAGTGTTCATAACAAGGCTGCCCTATAAAGGTCAGTAGTACATACAGTAGGTTTGGAGATGATGAGACATGATGACAGTGGAGAGGAGTCGGCTTAGGGAGGACACAGTGAAAGCTCCAGCTGCATAGACATACGCTACCAAAGCTATGGAGCAGATTAGTCTCTGTCAGTGGTCGTAAAGTATTCTGTCAGCTCGGGATGCAGTGGCTTGATTAGCAGCTCCTTCTCCTGTCTCACTGCCAACACCAATTTTCTTCCTAGACTCTGATCTGAATAGGGGCTTAACAGTGTGCTCAAAAAGACTAGCTCACTGGTAATTTAGCCTCAAATAGAATAGTTGACCACTATGTTTTAACAGTGCACTCTGTGGGCGAGAGGTAATCAGACACAGATCTGTCTAGTGTTAATCAAAATAGGCCCCGTCTTTATCCAGTGAGAGGTGCCCTGCTGTTGGAACAATGAGACTGCTCCAATATGTGTTCTCCAATCACACTGAGAAAGTTACATGTACATGGGAAACTGACAGTGTTTTATTATTGAAGTTATGTTAATGAACTTGAACATAAAACACATGCATGACGGATTGCAGCCGTGGGCTTATTTTCATTTGCAGCACCCACATTTAGATTTACACACTTACTCACACCAGCGTACATAGACAAGGCAATGAAAAGTTATGCCTATAGACACAAAGTCAGTATGTACCAGTAGGCCCGTCACGACAATAACTATATCGACTTATCGTTCAATACAAGACAGATGGAACAATTATTTTTGGGGGGTCAGTATTTATTGTGGTTCTTTTTCTTTGCTCTAGTGGGAAAGGTTTGGTTATTTTTCTGTACTAAGATAAGATTTGATCTGTAGAAGGTTGAATTATTAACTTCTATCTTCATTATAGATACAAACAAACTATGTATTTATTGCAGCTTAAATTACATGAAACCATATTATACATTTCACTTTTTTGAGATAATTCTACATGATTTAGTTTCCATATTATCATTTATCGTCTATATTTTCTTCAGCAATATTTCACACTTCAAAATGGATTTGTTATCGTGACAGGCCTATGTACCAGAGCTGAAATTGAACCAACAACCTTAAGATCAGCGGGTAAAAATCACTACTCCAAGTCTATTTGAGTTCTTCATTTATAAAGTTATTTATTTATAACATAGTTTAACCGATTAATAATTAAAAGGAGAACCATAGACTATATAAAGAAGTGGCCTAAGGGAGTGTGATGTCACCCATAGTGTTCGGCTCCAGTCAAATGAAGCTTAAGATACTAGGAGTTACAGGAGCAAATTTACTTGTGTACAGAATAGAGAAATAAAAGCAGGATCACACAGAGTGGTTTAATATGAATATTTTAAGACCAAAATGACGAGGTTCACTGCAGCAGAAGTGCTCCAGTGTGTTTTCAAACTTCATAAATTTTCACCAGAATCATTTGGATCATTTCAGTCCTGGTGCCCATCTCTACTGAACAAAGGGTAAAAGGAGCTTTAACTTGTAAACTACTGCTACATGACATCACAAGATGGAACAGAGCATTTTGAGCTTTGGAGATGCAGACAGACTACAATAAAGGCTTAGTCAAACATGTGTGAATGAAACAAAACACAACTCCAGGTATGTTTTTGAGGAGGTAAAATCATTATAACATGGCTCAAAGCAGGACTCAATTTTGTGTACTATAGGAACTTTAACAACAATGTGAAATTACAATGAGGAAATGGTATGTTGTGAGTTGTGGTTTGAAAATGTCCAAAGAGCCCTGCTGTCACAGATGGATGGGTTAAGTGTTCGAGAGTTACAGGAGCAAATTTACTTATTTACAAATAGTGAAATAAAAAGAACAGGATCACATAGAACTGTTTAATATGAAAATTTTAAGACCAAAATGAGGAGCAATTACAGAGAGATGGGTGACGATTTTCCAAAGTAACATCAATTGGAAGCAAAGTCAAAGGAGCTGGAAGTGCCCCCATGAACACTTCCTATTTGGAAAGCAATGGCCAGTGGGTTAGCTATGTCCATTATACAGTATATGGGGAGAACCTAGAAAAAAGTAAATGACAAGAAAATCTGGAATGTTAATGTTTATGTAATAACTTTTTCCTCCCCCACTTATTAAACATAATATGAACATACTAATGAAGAAATGGTAACGCCTTTACAGTGACCAAAAACAGGTGTATGAACAGAGAGTGCAAACACCACCTGATTACACACTATGCATGGATGGATGCTCACAGCAGCAAACAGTAGAACAAACAGAAATGAATTGCCCTAGCCATACAGACATGCTTGAGATGGACTAATGGTCATATATTTTCATTGAGATGCCAAGTGTGCGGAATGAGAAGTAGTGATTGGGTATGCATCATGCACTCCCAACATCCCCTTATCTGCAGCACTGACACAAGAAGCCCATAATTAAATGTGACTGCTGTCATCTTTCCAACTCAAACAAATGAAACACCGACACACTCTCTCTCAAGGGCCTTTATGAAGTAGCACCCTCTTGTCAAGTGACTTTAAGGTTTGACCAAAAAGGCTGTTGGATAAAACACATCAGACACACAGTGGCAGATCAAAGATGAGCGCTTACTGAACATGCATTGCAATGTGGACTAATGCAAACAGTTAATCAAAGAGGAATCTGCTACTACTACTGCGATACTACTCTGCTATTATCAGTGATAGGAAGAATACTTTGAAAATGTATTTAGTTACAAAATACTGAATACTCAGATTTAAATGTATTTTGTAACATATTCTAATACATAGTCCAATTAGAGTACTGCATTCTGAATACTTAGAACTCTTTCACACAGGGTTGCATTATATTACAGTGTATTACATGTTGATTTTTGTTGCACTGTTTGTTATGTATTTATGTTTAACGAGAGACAGGAAAATCGCACACACATGCATTTCAAAGGCAGCTTTTTCTTTTTTCTCAGTAATGTGCAGTTCAAAGCCAAAATTGACTGATCCATTTCAATTACCTCCAGATATTCCATTGATTAAAAAAATAAATAAATAAGTGTAAGTAAGTGTATACCACCAAATGAAAAAAGTAACTGTACCAGAATAGTTACTCAAAGTTAGTATTCAGAATACATATTTTGATATGTGGATTTAGTTACTTCCCAACGCTGACTATTACTAAGACACCTACTATTATTAAGACAAAACAAAATGTACAACTTCTACTCCTACTTCTACTACTTAAAAATATTGCTAAGCCTCTTTCTACTATAGACCATAATGCGATTACTGTCCTAGTATCCTTTAAAACTGGAGTAGACAAATGATCACAATATCTACAAGAAATATAATACTTTTACTACAACAATGACTGACAACTAGTGAGTTAACACAAAGAAACTATTGCACGTTTCTACAACTTACTATACAACAAACTATACCACTATATGCACCGCTTTTACGCCTGCTGGTAAAACTACTACTATTTTACAAAAAACATTACTACGCCTCCCACAATAATGCAATTACTGTGTATCCTTTAAAATTGCAGTACACATTTAATTAAAAAAAAAAAGTAAAAAGTGATACCGTAGTAAATGTCCAGTCTGAGTGTTCTTCCCACCACAGTAATGACTCTCTCACTGTGGCTCATTACTGCAAGCGGCTCCTGTCAATAATGAGTAAGCAGCCCTTAATCTAATTTGACAGAGAGGCCACAGTTCTGCTGGAAAAGCTGTCCTCTCCAGAAAAGAAGGCAATGGACTGCTCCCACACACACTTCACAAATGCACGAGCAGACAGCAGAAACCATTAGCACACGGGTTTAAATAGGCTCTGCACGGGCACACCCTGCTCAGAGCATTCAAACTCAAACCACTTGAACTATATTTGGAAATATAACATTTATTGTCATTTTATACAGGCTCAAAGATGGATGCCCTTCAGCTCCAATGCATTTTGCAGGCTTAGTGCTGACAGAAGCCCTGGGAGCAGGACATATTTGCACTCTGATGGTGGTAAGATGAATTAAAGGACATTGAAGTCTATGCCAAAATCCATTGACTGTGAGTGATTTCATTATTGATGGGTGGCTACTTGGTTTTGCTGAGTGACCCCAGTTGAGTGTCCTGAGTAATGCCCAGAGGACACAGCCTGTGCCCCTCTTCCTCCTCTTCCTCCACACTGCCCTGTTGCCATCAGACTGTGCTGTCAGCCGGCCCCAAGATGTTAATGCGATCTGACCACTTTTAGCCCATTGCGTCACCCTGCGTAGTCCCCCACCTCTCCTGTAATGTCAAGGGCATGTATATGCAGCAGTGGCAGAGAGGAGGAGCTGTGCTCTGGAGCTCTGCGACCATCAACCATCCCAAACCAGAGTTTGGAGACCACTTAGGCTCAGAACGTCATTAATTATTTATCCTTCTGACAGTTCTGTTGGACATTTCAATTCAGCCCAGCAGGAAAAAGGCAAAAGAAAGTCAAGTGCACATTTTATCTCTAAAAAAACAGTGGAAGGATATATTTATATACATCACAATGCTGTGACGAAAGCCACCAAGAGAAAAAATGTTAAACTCACAATTATTAATTATTCATGTTATTAGAATCAAATTAATTAATTAACTAAAGCCTTTCTGAATAAACTGATCTCAGCAAAACACAAAACAAAACATAAAATACATACCAAGTCATGAACATCCACACTAGCTTCTACAATAAGAAACAACTCTCGTAGACCTATCTGGGGGACAGGTCATTGAGAATCAGAAATGATCCAGCACGTATAATTTAAATGCAGTCCTGCTGACTGCTGGCCGCAGGACAAACACTCAGCGCAGGTAGATGAGGTGTGCAGAGACGATGAGCCCTTTCCGGGTCAGCGGAGGCCCATTCGTCTTTTACACCTGTCTGTGATCACATATGCAAATCTAATTAAATATTGAAAAATCACTCCAAATCCATACCAATCACCGCAAGGCCACTCTGACACTTAAGTGAGATGACAAGTGGGTCACAACATCTGCCTCCCAGCTGCTGTTACGTAATCCTGGATTACCCCCTGTATATTAACATCAGGTCTAATGATCTCTAATGGAATGAAGGGCACAATGCAGTATAGAAAATGATGTGCATTATAAGTAAGGATTAAATTTAACCTACAGATTCACTGTCAAACTAACATAGGAAGCCTGCTGCAGAGTATAATGAGTACTAAATGAGGACACCGCCTATAATCCATCTTCCTTCTGCTGCAGATCTCAAACATGCTTTAAAATGCATTTACAATGTTTTATACATGAGAGGAAGATCATTGGAGCACGCATGGGCACATATGGCTTCAGCTTCCATGTAGCTGGTAGGGCAATCTGTGCTGAAATGATATAAATTATCTGAACAAGGCAAGTCCATTTCTCTACTCAAGATAAAACTGGCATTGACCACCCCATTAAAAAGCCAGCGACAAAGAATCCTAAAGTATTTCTAAATTACTCTAATGCCTGAGCCAGTGAAAGAAATGTGAGGTGACCCGACTATACATGTAGAATCAAGAGTGAATACAGCGTTCCCCCTTCAAATCTCCACAGCAAACTAAGCCTGCTACATAGTGATTATTTTATGGATTAAGATTTGAGCTGAATATTCCCTCTGTTGAAACTCTGCTAATTTATCTGGATTTGGGAGGCACTCTGACTTGTAACCTACTGTGGTCATAGGTAAAAAAAAAAAACATCAAATATGAATTCAGTGTGGTTTCTCTCACAATAGTAAAATTTGATGCTACGACAAAAGCTCAATTCTCAATACTGATTTTAATACCACCATGAAAAAACAAATCCACAATTGCTTTAAAATCTGCCCCTCTCAACCATCAGCATCACTCATGTGCTTTCATAGAAATGTAAGGTGGGTGAAGTGTCTGGCCTGAGAGCACAACTACAGTATGCACTAGAGCCATTGCTGCCGCTGACATATCAAACTATGCCCAACCCTGCTTAGCCCCTGAGATCAGACAAAATGTACATATGGTCATTTGTAAATCATTTTTACCAAAGAAAAAACAAATCAACAAATAATTTTAGCTTTTGTGAGGATGGACTGACTCAACACTATTGTCTCTGCTTCTATTTGTATGCTAGTCATGGATTCATTTGGAGGACTTTTTCTCCATTCAAAAGATATAATATTTAGTTTTTCATTAATCACTATGGCAACAGTTCAATAGTTTTCATCATTCTGGACCCACAGATACAAGAATAATAAAACATCTTGTCCTTACTGGCTAGTCCCAGTGTCCTGGGCTGCTGCTTGTGCACTGGGCCTGTCTGCGTCATCATCAGTCTGAGTCATCTCATTTTAATATGCTGCTGTGATGAGCTGTGGTGAGGGCGGGGGTCCCAGGAGAGCCCACTGGCAGACATGTGGTTAGCTGCTCCTCCTCTACACTGCACATTAGAGGGATCACGCTATGGCCCGGTATAGAGGCGAGGTGATGCCATCTCCTCCTTCATCTTTCACTTCTGTCACATTGGCTGAATCTCTGGAGCACACATTAAGAGATTAGTTTGACATATGCACGTGAGCTTTCACACATCTCTGACCTCCACATGTGACCAACCAGCAGGCCTGTCATTTGGGCTCCAGGCTGTATACAGAACCATGTACTATGACATGTAAAAAAGTAGTGCTGTTTAATATATAAATACATAAATATAATGTTTTCTTTACATTTTGGTTATCTGAATCTTGTCAGAGCAGGAGTAAAAACACATAAGCCACTTGTAAATAAGACTACACCACAGACAGGGTGATAAAGCAGGACAAATAGATTTGTCTGTAAATTAAATAAATACTTAAACTGCAGAGGGGCCCACGTATCACCAGTGCTACACATACGTACCACATTTTGAGAAACACTGCTTTAAAGGGCCCATATTATGTCATATTCTGATCTATGTTATAATATTGTTTCCTCATCAAAACATACCTGGAGTTGCATTTTGTTTCATTTAACAGTGAAATCTCAACCATAAAACACTCAATACTGGCATACACCTTCACTCGAATCATTTGGATCATTTCCTCTCTCTACTGAACTAAGTGAAAAAGGTAGCTGGTAACATGAAAACTACTTCTTGACATCACAAGGTGGAACAGAGCATTTTGACCAATAAAGGATTGCTCAAAGACATGTGAATGAAACAAAATGGAACTCCAGGAATTTTTTGATGCGATAACAATACTATAACATGATTTAATGCTCACAATTCTGTAAATTTTGCATACTATAGGACTTTTAAAGTATTTCAAATAATGAATTAAATGAGTATACTTTCCCACTATGGTAGTACAATAGCAGGTGGACAGTTGCCAGTTATGGAGCAGTTTTCCTTTAGAGTGAAACACATTGAGGCCAAAGAGTTAAGGGAATGGGATGTCCTGCAATATTTCTCCCCACTTTCTCCACAGCCAATACCCTCTTGAGTATACCACCCCCATCTGTTCATCCATATAAACAGATGTCTCCTCCAGAAGCAGCCCAAAATGCATCACTCTCTCAGCACAATATTGGTAAGAAATCAAATGAGCGCTGCCTCAGGCCTGTCTGAGAGATGCAGGGAGTTGGGGACATATGAAAGAAAACAGTGCTTCTATACTGCAGGTTCTTTTCTTTTATTCAGCCAAATCTCAGGGCGCCTCTCTGCTTTTTATGTCCCAGTTATTGGAGGTATCAAGGTTTACACACTAAACATATTTACATTTTTATCGCTTTGTTTCCAACAGTGGTGCTTGAACAATGATGTCTTGGTTTGCATTTTTATGTGCTATGTAACTATGATAAGTCCATGTTATTGGCACACATGTTTTATAAATTCACACAAGTAATATAAGTATTAAATAATGCCAAGATCAAAATAATCTAATAATGAGGAAGTGTTGGCTATAGACAAAACATTACATAAATATTAGTATTTTTAGATTGCATAGTGACTTTATTGTAGCCATATTCAAGTTGGTCCTCCTGTCATGTATTTGACCCTTGCATCAGTTAGTGCTTCTGGACAGCATGTCTGTAGCAAAGGGCAGCCACAGTGCAGCGCCCGGGGACCCATTGTTGGATTTTGGTCAGGTGCTATGATGCATACATTATTGTTTTGCACTCAAGAAACACATAATTATCCAGTATTATACTATTCAGTACAGAAATGGGTTACTATTCTCCATATCTCACCTGAACTGAGGCACTTGCACATCTCAAACACACTAACCGCCACCTGGACACTTTACCTGCAAGATGTATTTCCCTGTACCCATTCAAGTATTTTATCCATTATAAATTAATCTCTCCTTAGTGGTGTTGTTCCTACATTCTTCAAAAAATCTATTGTGCACCCACTCATTAAAAAAGCTAATTTGGACACTGAACTACAGGCCCATATCCATTCATTGCTAAAATTTTGGAAAAAATTGAGTTCTCTCAAGTTTCAGCTCATGTTAACAGCCTACATATTTAGTTTCAGTCTTGTTTTCGCAAGCATCATAGTACCGAATCTGCTCTAGTAAATGTCTACAATGACATCCTTCTCACACTTGATTTAAGTGCAGCCTTTGACACGACTGACCACCAGATCCTCCGAAAACACCTGCAGCATGTCGTTGGGTTGCAGAGCTCAGTCCTAAAATGGTTCACTTCATATCTTACAGGAAAATCCTTCTCAGTCAAAGTAGGTGAGAGAGTGTCTACTCCTGCTCCTGTCATGTGCGGCTTGCCCCAAGGGTTCATCCTAGTGCCTCTTTTATTTTCTTTATACATGCTCCCCCTGGGTTTAATTCTAGAGAAACAGCAGAGAAACAGCAGTACCACCTCTATGCTGACGACACCCATCTTCCTATCTCCCCAAAAAATGGCTCATCCTTTGCCACTCTTCATGCCTGTCTTGTGGAAATAAAAAACTGGATGTCCTTTCATTTTCTCCAGCTAAATGAAAATAAGTCTGAAGTTATTCTATTTGGACCTTACACCGACACCCTCGCATCTGACCTTGGGCCTCTTGCTACAAATTTGCACAGTTCTGTAAAGAACATTGGTGTTTTAATAGACTCTTTTTTAAACTTTGAGAAAGAAATATCAAATGTTGGTTAAAACTAGCTTTTTTCAGCTAAGACAAATCACTAAAGATGTGTGTAGAATGCCTCAGTCGTCCAGGTAGAATCCATGGCAAAAGGAGAAATTCAATTTGTCAACTGGACAAAAGTTTATTTGGTTGAATACGTTTCGCAGCTCATCCGAGCTGCTTCTTCAGTTCTGGTCAGACGCTGGTGGGCACTGCCTTATATCTATCTGAAGGGTGGAGCTCACTACAATGAAATTACTCTGAGACTACCACACCTATTTGTTTGCAGTTTCTGTTAGTTAGGTGGGTCTATTCAATATGGAGTGGGAGTGGGGTGTTGTTAGCATAACCATTCAGGGCCATTTCTGTTCAAGGAAGGATTCTCTTTCTCTCTCTCTTTGTCAAGAAAGAGAATCCTTCCTTGAACAAAAATGGAGGTCTCAGACATCATTTGTCTCCCATCTATAACTCTATCCTCAAACCTAAATCAAAACAAACAGGGAAAACAATAGGGCAGCCAGGTCAGGTCCAGAGGTGTGAAAACACCATCATGGCCCTGAATGGTTATGCTAACTACACCCCACTCCCACTGCATATTTAATAGGCCCACCTAAAAAACAGAAACTGTAAATAAATAGATGTGGTAGTCTCAGAGTAATTTCACTGTAGTTAGCTCCTCCCTTCAGGCAGATATAAGGCAGTGTCCACCAGCATCTGACCAGAACTGAAGAAGCAGGTTGGATGAGCTGCGAAACGTATTTGACCAAATAAACTTTTGTCCAGTTGACAAATTGAATTTCTCCTTTTGCCACAAATCACTAAATTAAAACCAATCCTATCATGCAATAACTTTGAAACAATCATACACGCTTTTGTAACCAATAGACTGGACTACTGTAACTCGCTCTATTCAGGCCTCCCACAATCCTCCCTCAATAGGTTACACATAGTCCAAAATGCTGCTGCCAGACTGCTCACCCAGTCCAAAAAGAAAGACCATATTACATCCATCCTAGCCCAACTCCACTGGTTACCTGTTAAATACAGAAATTATAAAAAAAAAAACCCACATTTTTTCAAGATGGCGTTCAACAGCCTATGAGCTCTACTCTGCAGCTGTCAACTTTAGACTTTTATCTTTGTGTATTAAGCCACTCTTTTATGTACTATTTTATATATTTTATATTTTTTTTATTGTTTCACTATGATGTGTTTAATGTTGTAAAGCACTTTGGTACAACTTACGGTTGTTTTAAATGTGCTGTATAAATAAAATGACTTGACCCAATGCATATATATATTTATTCATTTTAACTACTGCAGTTTTGCTCTATCAGAGTTTCTTTGTATTTTGTACAATGACAATAAATCTAATCTATCTATTTATCTACTGTGGCCAAACCTCCTCGTCAAAGCCTGATCCCGTCAGATCTCTGAAGCTCAGCAGGTGCCACAGTGGGGCGTCAGTGGTAAAAAAAAACTGTTGTTGTGTCCTTACACAAGACACTCCACCCACATTACCTAGTATGAAAGTGGTGTGAACGTGAGTGTTGGTGGTGGTCAGAGGGACCAAGAGCGCAGATTGGCAGCCTGGCTTCCATCAGTCTGTGCCAGGGCAGCTGTGGCTACAATAGGAGTTTACCATCTCCAGGTATGGAATGAATGAATAATGCACCAAATTGTAAAGCGACTTTGAGCATCTGGAAAAGCACTATATTATTAAAATATTAATAATTAAAATATGATTCAACTATATTATTAAACTATTATTACACTTGAGAAAGTTTTGATACTTGGTGACTTGGTGACTCCATGTAGATGATTCTTCATGTAATTCAGCAGCTGAGCTGGTAACACTGACAGATTCATTTGGTCTAAAACAACATGTGTCTGGTCCAACACATACAAAAGGTCATACTCTGGAGCTTTTTCCTCAAATCTTAACACTGACCAGTTGAACATTAAGGACATCCAGGTATCAGACCATAGCTGCATTCTGTTTAGTTTATCATATAACTTGGAATGTCTCAGGTCAAAGAAAGGGTCAAAAAGACGTATTACTGTGAAAAGATTTTCTGACTTGTTTGAGCCCAGTCTTTTTGATGGCTGTCCAGATGTAGAAAACTTTGCTCAAAAATTTGATAACCACTGTCTGTCAGTGTTGAATGAGGAGGTTCCTGTAAAATGTAAAACCACATCTGCTAAACATTGTTCTCCATGGTTAAATGAAGACATTTTGTGTTTTAAACGCCAATGTTGTAGAAAGACTATGGAAAATCACAGACTTCACTTTAAGGAGCTAATCACAATGCTAAATGGAATTATAATGGAATAATCCAAAGGTCTTGTTTGATACTATTGAGAAAATTGTTTCACCTTCTGCACCACAAATCCCTGTTCATACAAAGAATGATTGTGATAAATTCTGCTGTTCTTTGTAAACAAGGTAGACACTATCAGGGCTAGCGTAACATCAGTGACTGGGGCCTTTTCCTACGATATAAATCACAGTTGTTGTTCTTGGTCTTCTATTTCCCCTGTTAGTCTTGAGGATGTCATAGGCATAATGAAGAGTATGAAACCATCCTCATGCCCTCTAGATGTGGTGCCACATTCACTGTTTATAAAGGAATTTGATCATTTTGGACTACATGTTTAACATGGTTAACATGTCTCTTGAAACAGGCTTGGTTCCTAGGTCCTTCAAACAAGCTGTGCTTAGTCCCATTTTAAAGAAGCCAAACTTGGATCAGTCTGAGCCCAAAAACTATAGGCCAATATCAAAATTGCCTCTTTTATCTAAAATAATTGAAAAGGTGATATCAAAACAGTTAACAGACTTCTTGCATGGCAATAACTTATTATAAATTCCAGTCAGGCTTCCGCAGTAGGCATTCCACGGAAACTGCACTTCTAAAGGTCTTAAATGATATTCTGATGGCAGCGGACTCTGGCCACTATACAGTGTTGGTTTTGTTAGACTTCACATCAACTTTTGATACTGTAGACCACAAAATGTTATTGCATCGTTTGCACAAAGACTTCGGGATCAGTGGGACAGTCCTAGATTAGTTTTCCTCTTATTTGAGTGATAGTTCCTTTTCTGTTTCTATCAATAATGTCATGTCTGAAGTTCACCCTTGACCTGTGGTGTCTCGCGAGAGTCGTTCCTGGGGACATTTCTTTTTCCGACGTACATTTTTACAATTGGTCAAATTGTGAATTGTTTCAAGCATGTATCGTATCATTTGTACACCGACGACATACTGACGTATTCTTTTAAAGAAACAGACGGACAGACTAAAAACCCTTCTGCAGTGCTTCTCTTGTATCAAAAATTGGCTTGCTGAAAACTTTTTGCAACTTAATGATGGAAAAACAGAAACTCTTATTCTGGCACCAGATGAAAAAATTCCTCTAATTAAGGATCGCCTCAGCTCACTGAGCCCCTCAGTCCGATCCAGCATTAGAAATCTTGGAGTGCTGTTGGACAAATCAATGTCTTTGGAGGGTCACTGCACCATGTGGTTAAAAACTGTTTATATCAGCTACAGAACATCACTAAACAGAGACCAATTTTATAAAATCTTGAATCTTTAAATGACTGTTCACTCTTTTATTTCATAAGTGGCAGCAACTTGTACAAAATGCGGCTGCAAGGTTTTAAACAGGAGTAAACAGGTGAACACACATCACACCAATTTTATCTTCACTGCACTGGCTTCCTGTTTAAGTTCCGTGTTGATTTTAAAATCATGGTTTTAACTTACAGAGCTTTAAATGGACAGGCACCCCAGTACATCAGTGACTTACTGCGCCCCTACTCCTCAGGCCGCACCCTCCGGTCCTCAGGTCAGGTCCTCTTGATGGTCCCAAAGACCCAATCTAATGTTTCAATTTAGAAGTACTCTAAACTGATTAGCTAGTTGAGGTTTGGTTTACATCACTCTTTTAGTCTGAGTTTTGGTGATACTAGTGTTTGTCTGAAAAATTCAATAAACACTACATTAGCTTATAGTTTTTGGTTTACATACTCCTGACATGTGCGACACCTTGAGGACCTTCAAAAGCCACTGTACGATTTTATGTTAAACTGTTAATCGCCATGGCCAATGGTCCTAATTTTTATCATTCTGAAACTCATGTCAGTAGTCATAAACATCTCTCTTGCAGACCGTCTCACCAGGTGGATGGGGAATTGGCTACAGTAACCTGCCTTGTTTAGCCCATTCCGACAGGGCTATGGTTCGAGTCTCAGGTCTCTATTACACTGTGAGCTGCTCAAAGCCTGAACTGGCAGAGCGCAAGCCAATTACCTCCACTCAGCCAGGCATTTACTGGAGCAACTGGAGCAGTAGTCCAGGCCTGCACCGCTCACTTTGGATTGTGCTCATATAGAGCTAAAGCAGGAGTGACAGGCCACCATGGGGATAGGGACTCTGTTTTCAGACAAATTCGCACACTAATGTTATCTGCTTATTCAAACATTTTCTTCTAGTGCAGTGAGGCTTAGAGACCTTAAAAGTCCCCTGGAAAATTACAAATAGGGTTTTATGGGTATATTTTTTGCATTGTTTTCACTTAAGTGTTCTTATACATTCAGCTATTTTACTGGAGTTGCCTGCTTGGGAGTTGCTTAAAAGCTCATTTATAAAATATGTGTAGGTACAAAAATGTTAATGATAATGTTAATGATAATGTTAAATATATGCTTGACGTGAAAGTGTGCAATCAGGATAAGACCTGTGGGGCCTTTCAGAGACAAGACAGACACCCTATATATATATATATATGTAATAAAACAGATTCTTACAAAGTTTGAGCTTTGCAGGCCAGGCAAAAAAATAAAAACAAAAAAGAGCCCATATTACTCTATTTTCTGATCTATGTTATAATGTTGTTTCCTCATCACAAACATACCTGGAGTTGTGTTTTGTTTCATTCACACATGTTTAACGCACAAACCCTGCATGTTTAGGCTGAGTTCTTCTCTCAAACTGAAAACACACTGTTCCACCTTGTGATGTCATGTGGTAATACAGGAAGTGCTCCACTGTGTTTTTAAACTCCACCTTCACCAGACTCTTTGGATGATTTCAATCTTAGAATTTCTAATCTCTACTGAACTAAAGGTAAAAGGAGCTGTTAACTTAAAAACTACCACTACATGACATCACAAGGTGGAAGACAGCATTTTTAACTTTGGAAATGTAGAGGGACTAATAATAAAGGGTTACTCAAACTTGTGTGAATGAAACAAAACGCAACTCCAGAAACGTTTTTGAGGAGGTAACATAATTATAACACGGCATTTGGATCATTTCAGCCTTGGCATTGCCAATCTCTACTGAACTAAATATAAAAGGTAGCTGTTAACATGGAAAATTACATCACAAGGTGGAACAGAGCATTTTGAGCTTTTGGAGGTAGACAGACTGACAAGAAAGGGTTACTCAAACATGAATGAAACAAAACACAACTCCAGGTATGATTCTGAGGCAGTAACAACATGTTTATCAACATGGCACTAATGCTACATTCAGATGCATAAAACTGGACCTATATTGTTCTTGATTTGACTATTTTTGACTTAAACAAAGTTGTATATATGTTGGAGAAAACAAAAAACTCCACAGTAGGATGCAATATTGACAATTAACTTTATAGTTAGTAACTCATTAAATTCACCAAACTGAGAGACATAGTTGTGGTATAAAATATATAACAAATTGCAATACTTGTAGGCTAGAAAAAAAAAAAAAAGAGAAACGCTTACACATGTGAATGAGAAAGACACTAGCCAGGCTTAACAATAGTCACTTAAAACAACTGTGACTCAAAAAAAAAAAAATCCACACGTCGAGCTAAAATGATTCACTACAAATTAGGTCTATTCATTAATATAATCAGTGGCACTTAAAGTTTTCACCTATAAGACTGTCTTTAACAATTTAATATGAATATATAAAGTTGCATCCGGTTTCGACTGAAAGTGTATAATAGTAAGTTTGAAAAGCTCAAATACTAACTTCTTAAAAAGGTCTGTAGTCATAGGCAGGACCGAAAATCATGGCTCTCTGTGGACCGCTGTTGGCACCAAATCCAAACGTACTGCCAGAGCCGTTGTTTTCTAGTTTAGTATTAGGAATTTGTGGCCTCAATCCAAAATATGTGTAAACTAGTACAGCCCTGAACCATTTCTGTCGCTACTTCTCTTGCCTTAGCACTTAGCACTTCCTAGCTGCTAAATGCTTTCTGACAACACTTTGTTTATGCCTTCTTTAAGCTAGAGGCCTGCAGCAGTAAAACACAAATTGATTAAAGCAGTTGCCAAAGCAGTTACACATGAGAGAAATGCAAGCGACTGAGCAAACATCCCATTACAACCCAAGCTGAAAACAAGTTGCAGTGGAAAGCCCAAGGCAACTTTCATACAAATAAAGTGATACTTTATTGATTGTACCAAGCCAGTCTCTGCCTGGACACAGAGAGGAGGATCTGAAGCAGCGTTCTGAGTCGTGCTCAAGAACAGAAAAACACCAGCGAAGCCCGCCAACATGGCTGAAGCGGGAAACCAGGCAGCACCAATACAATGCTGCACAGAATAAATCATTTACTAACATTGTGTCTTGCACAAATTCCTCACATCAACACACGTTTCTGAAAGATCTTTTTGCTTCAAACCACATAAAACATCCATAATTTCCCCTTCTACCCCAGTGAACAATCCAAGACTTATACAAAAGCAGCTAAAGGATTTTTTTTTAAGTCATTAAAACAGCAAAAAAAAGAAAGAAAAAGATTTAGACATAAATCAAATAACAATATCCATCTCCCAACCGGGTTTGGAAACCTAAGATTTAGATGATGCATGGCATTCGATTAACAGACATTATATCAGATAATGTGTGCAATGTAAATTGAAAGAAATACGTCACTTCAAATGGTCAAATCTTTTCCCATATATACATATACTTTATACCCTGGCAAGTGTGTTAGCAACTTCGCTTTTGGTGTAAAAGTTGTTTATCTCTGTTTTAGAACTGCTAGAGACTCGCAATAAATCATACTTAAACAGCTTGATCCAGAGGCAAGCATAAAAAAGCTATGTTTAAATTACTTCATCAAATGAACAATGAGCTTTCAAATGAACTATTGAGAGGGAATTTGAACGTGGTACAAATATTATTATTCTTTCCAATTTGTATACTTATACTTGAATATGCCTATTTTTCAAATAAAAATAATGAACGATTGTGTGCAGGTCCATCAGATGTCAGGAGAGCTCTTACTGTCAGCTCTAAACCCAGTGGAGGCACAGTGTTGTGACAGAGGCCTTGGCCTGTCCACTGCTCTGCATGTGGAAACATCTCTTTTGTAATCCAATGGCATCACTCAGTCTGTGCCCAGATCCTCATCACCAGCCTGTGTCTGGGATAATTAGGCTAGACTACAATACCCACAATCTCTCTGGTACTTTGATTCTATTCCAAATGTGAAATGATCTCGAGGCTGCATTTCCAACTCATAACTATCATCATTATTTAGATGTAATGCAACCATTTTGAATTTGACTGTGAATACAACAACCATTTGCAGTATTGTAAACCCATAATGGATGGTAAACAAAACTACTGTAGCTCAGGAGGTACAATAAATAGAATGAATGGCAGTTTTGAACTCTTACAAGCTAATCCTGATCTTGTGTTCTTGGGCAAGACACCTACCTCACCTACAAGCTCTTGTGCAAATATTTGGCTGTTAGAGGGGTAGATACAGATAACGTTGCTGATGGGAACACAAAAAAAAGCCAATCACAGGTAATTGTGAAGGAACAAGCATGGAACAAATGAATGGCAATGACTGACAAAAAATGTTTCAAGCAAATAATAAAACAATGAAAATGTTGAACTTGGATGATAAAAACTCATTTCAACATATTGGACAAAAACAGGGTCAATACAAAAACAACACGCTATACATTTCTAACATGTACTAGTACTTGTATTTTTTTTCTATAAGCAGCGAAAGCAGGTACAACATGTGCTGTATTGTTAATCTAGGAAGTAATTCTTGTTGCATTTAGAAGGTAATTAACGCTGATGAAAAATTATCTATACCAATTAGATTCAATTTCAACCCAATTGCAGTGCTTTCTTTGTGTAGGCTCTGGTTAATAGGAAAACATGCTCACTGGCTGCAAAACAGATGCCTTATCACAAATGAGCCTCTCTCCATGATACAATATCAGCTGAAGTACTGATTAATTAAGATGCAGCACAGAGGGATCCTAATTAAACTGTGTAGGTCATTCAGTGATTGGCTGGCATGTGGCACATTGTTTGTTCCAAATATTTTAAATATCTTATCACATCTTTGGTTTTGGTTGATGAGCACAGAAGGCGCTGTAATTCACCTGGAGTGGGTGACACTGATAAGATTTGAGGATAAACGGGGCTCCAACATCCAACTTCCTCATCAGGGGGCAGGTGAATGAATCAAGAGCACCCCTGTGATTTGTCCTTCTAGTCAAGCAGATGGGAGCACTTGTGCACCTCTCCCATAACTGCTCTGTGATTGGGGACAATAATGGGAGACACAGGAAACTGTGTACCTGCACATCCCATTGTCATTTAGAATGGGATGCAGACAATGTAACCTCAGACAATCTGGCTGTACTGGGCACAAAGAACTGTCTAAAAATGTCTTATAATTCAGGCATCATGTTTAATTTGATATTGCATTATAGAAATACAGATCCAAAGTTTTTTTTTTTTCTTTTTTTTCCTGAAATCCTTAGATCTGCTTTTTTTTTTTTTTTTTTTTGGACAGATAAAATGTATTTATTCATTTCAAGTTTTGAGGGATTGGTCAATATAATCTGACTTTGAATGCACAATCCAAAACTGAATCTAGTTTGATGCCACTTTGTCACTACATTAAGTTAAACTGCATGTTGAGACAAACTTAAAATACATGATCTTTTGATATAAAAGTAGGCCAAATGTTCTTTGTTACTAAAGTATTATCATACATTAAAAGATCTAACTTCAATCTACCTTCAATTTCAAATGTAAACGACCTTTCTCATCAGGTACCTGGACGTGATGGAGTTGTCTTAGTGTGAAATGGACCTATTAGCACACAGTCCCAGGTGGAATCAGCCTAACAATATTCAGTACAGTTTAATGTCCCTGGTGGCTCTGGTGTCTCAGGTTTTTACTCAAGCTTGTCTGTTGAGCCTGGAAACCCCTCTCTCGTCGGCCATGTCCCCGTGGTGCTAGCTCCAGGTCGTCTGTATCTTCTTAGACACGACTGACTGACCACATCCCTGTGCTCTCACTTACATGGATCACTGTGGGAGCGGCCGCAGGGGAGGGGAATAATATCTTCATAAAAAGGTAAAAACAAGGGGAAAGGATGAACACTCACTACCCCATGCCTTTACTGCCGTCTTAAGTCTGTTAACATCATCCTGCCTAAAGTCATTTGTGTTGAATAGTGAGAAAACTGCAGCACGTATCACCTTCACCCACAGATAAGATGTTTGTGTAAACATGCTCTTGGCCACAAAACTAGCAGACTGAAAAGACTGAATAGGCTGCTGCATATGACTGCTGCAGTTCAGTTAATTGTTGGCTCCAGTTCTCTTGGTCTCTGAAAGGGAAAGCATAGTGTGATCCAGAGTGTTGTTGCCATGACAACAGGCCTATAGATACATACGCCACATCCCTCCCTGTCTTGCTCGCCTGCTCTCTCCGAGCACATCCAGCTGCTGAAGCCTTTGACTGGAGCATACATCACGCTGGGCTGAGACACACAGCTGCTGAGGAGTTGGCTTGCCAAAAGTGCCTCACAGCCTCTTTCCTTGGCCCAAAATCAAACCCCCAATTTGTTTATGTTATTATGTTAATAAAGGGTAGTATTTCCATATGAATATCAATATTTCAGTAGCAAGTGAGGCGTTGCTGTGAACACAGTGGATCTCTGGCAGGGAGGACAGTGTAATATGAATGGGTTTCCATTTGGAGTGTAATTTCACTCATCTGATTTTCTCTTCCTCCAATGATCTGAAAGGGGGGTATTTTTAGAGCCCAGGTGCTTATCCTCTTTGTGGTGCTGCGGGCTAATGTTAAATGAACACATCAATCTTATGCATTTGAGAATGGGAGCGAACGGCAGCACATTCACAGTAATGGTAGGGCTCTGCCAGCAGTCTCATTCAAAAGCTCCGGGTTCTTTAGCTAAAGTTTGATCCAACCACCACGTGTTATGGCCTTCTCAGTTTGATTCATTCAAGTCACCTTGACTGATGGCAACTTTGACTGAAATCTCTAAACATCAATAATACATTGAACTACAAAAGTAGTCTATAAAACATAATGGGCTGCTGTTGGTGGTATCAGGGTGACACCATAGACCAGATTGTGAATAATACATCAAAGAGGCATTTAACGCCCCATTTGTGGGTGTGAACTGTTTGGAAATAGATTCTAAACACATTTCACCAGTAAATGGTTGCTACACATTGTCTGTCAACATAAGGCGTGGTTACGCTAAGTGCCTTTCAGTCTACTAATCAAAGTGCAACTGATGAATCAATCAAAAGAGTGAGAGAGTCATCCATCACCGAACCGTCTAAACAGCAGAGCAAGAGGGTCAGCCATTTTTAATGCGTGCCTAATGCATTACAAGTGTGCACTGTAGCTCTTTAGACTCATATATGCAATTTTGAGTTATGTGCTGTTGTTAAAGCCTGATCGGGAGATGCAGAGGCCCATCACTCATATTCTGTTGAATGGACCATTCTATTAGTCCTTGTATAAAACATGATTAAAAGGTCTTGCTATAGTACATCTGTTTGAACTCTGTGACCTTTGCCATCACTCCTGGGGCAGTTTCCTAACAGTTTCAAGATCTCTAAAGAACAAATGGACTAAATGGAACTCATCACGTAGCCCCTGCACTATTTATTGCAGTGTAGGAGTTCTGCAGACAGTTTTATTGTCACCATCAAATTAATGAAAGTGAACACCTAATTAATGTCCTCTATTGTCGCATGCAGCAGACAAGTACATCGTAACTGTGGCAGAAGTTAGTCATACATTACCTGTCAAAACAAGTCTGCTCTCAGTTAGAAGAGGACACCAGATAAGTCTGTTAAGCTTTAGTCTTTATCTCAGTGCTGTAGTATACAAAATATGTTTCTAGTGTATAAGATGATTTTAATCATCTGCTTATCTACATAGATGCAGCAAAACAGACAGATTTACTGAAGCCTTTTTGCTCAGGAAGTTGGAGAAAGTTTGAATGACATTTAGAAAATCTGATTAACTGAATTATCCTTTAGAGAATGCTCAAAGAGGGCAATCATTTAAATATGTTTAAAATACTGCTAGAGCATTAACACGCATAAACAACTTGGATGTATAAAATTAGATGTCATTAGTAGTTTTCACACACAGTGATTGAAGGCAGAACGATCTGTGTGAGTGAGTGGAGGTAGGTGGTATGAAAGAATAACCTCTGGCCTCTGTCAGCTGAGCATCGACACAGTGGAGTAATGCCTGTTTCAGGCCTGTCCCCTAATGCAGTGTGTGGAGGACAAATGGCATCATCTGGATGCTCATTGGTTCCATCTGCAGGAATCTGATTGATTAGGCACTGGGTTCAAAGTTGGATTGGGAATTGTTATATAGTGGAAGCGCTGTGTGATGGCCTTTTGTAGGCCATCGATTGATTTATAAGTGGGACAGCCATGTGATGAGTTCAACTGACTATAGATCCAGAATGTCCATATCAGGCCATGTTGTGGGCAATGTTGCAAAATGACTCCAAAGCTTCACACTAAATACGATAGTATTTGTCTGTACTAAACACTGAGCATATTTACAGTGTTTTTTTTTTTTTAATGTGTATCGATGTTCCCACATCAACAGATCACTTTGTGAGTGCAGTACCACCCATAGAGTTTAAATAGCCCCTTCCGATTGGCTGAGTGAGCCATTACATGAGCACATTCAGAGCTATGACTAAGAACACATGGTGAAGGCAATGTGAAACAAAAATGGCAGCAATGTCCATCTGTATAAAGAGCTGTTGAACTCCATGAAACAACTATGACAGTGGCAATTTGTCCTCAGAGCACAATTTCCTCAGCACTGCTAACGCTAACCTATTGTGAGAAGAAAACAACCCTGCGATGCAGTTGTTCTGCCAGGAGGACTTATGTACTGACCTTTAAAGCTGGAGAATATGCATGTGTGCCTTATAAATTACATTATCTAACATGTGTATGGCACAATTACCATTAGCCACATTCAGAAATCACCAGTGCAGTACTGCACATACTGTCTTTTTCAGTTTCATGGGAATAGAGCTCATTCATGCACACAGTAATGGGATAAAGACCACACAGTTACTCACTGCGCAAATATGGACCATCTTCCTTGAACAAAATTGTCGATAATAAAAGTAGATGATATAGTGTATAGGTGTTTCAGGAATCAATACATCTTTGCCATGTTGTATAACTCTGTGTCTGGAGTGTGCCAGCAGCACTTTGTAGCCTGAATAAATGAGCCCAAAAGCTGCTATAGGGCAATGTTTTCCTCGCTTGTTTGGATATGCACCATCTTGTCATAAAGGTCTTTTGAAATCCCATTTACTCCCCTTGACAAATACACAACTAATTGAGCAAATCCAGCATTTCAAAGCAGACTAATTGAGCCTGACTGGGAGGGTGTGCACGCAGCTATTCTCCTGCACTTTTTGGCTTATACCCTGCTCTTTGAAGCACTATAAACAAAAGGGGCATTAAAGGCTAAGTCACAAGGACATTTTACAGCTCTGAAATAGGATACAGTGTATGCGTGATAAAGTAAGGATGCTAATGACCAGTCTTGTTGGAAATTTAACGGAAAGATAAATTTGCTCTTGGGCTCGTGCCGCAGCTTAAAACTGGACCATATGTACAGAGAATCCAGGCCCAGGTCACCTTGAAAGCATTAGGATTTAATATGATTGACCATGCCATCTTAGTCAGGGATTACTGTGATGTTGTCCGTATGCTCTCTGATAATGAGACAAGTCTCCATTGACGATTATAGGTAGGAAACAGAGGTGAAATAAGCTCCTCCCAATCATGAATTTAGAGCCAAACCATTGAGAAAAGTTATTGTGGACTAAAACATCACAAGATCAAATCAAATGAAGAGGATTGCATTACCTAACCAAATAGGAGATGGATGTGATGAGGCTGCACACTCAATAATGTTCCCCCATTCCAGGCCTTTATCCTGGGCACGCAGGGTCAAGCATGGCTTTATAAATGTTATCTGATTGCCCAGTGCTTTCCAACTCTCCAAGATTGTGCAGAGAAATTAATCTCTGACTAAAATATTGACAGTACACGCAGTCTATCAAGTGTGGTGAAGCAATCAGGCAATAAGAGACGGTTGAAAAAATAAAACGATGCAGATAAGCACAATCAATTGGACAGCGTCACCCCAGATTTACGCTGGTGCTACAAGAAAGCACAGAGTCTGGTCAGGTACAGTCAGAAGAGACGTCTTCATCTTAAATAGATTGACCTTGAGGTTTGGCTTTTCATTAAACCTATCTCTAAAACTGCACTGGCTTTGACGAGGTATTATGATAAATCAATCCCCCTATTCCAACGTTTAGTGTTGTACTGCTAAACGCCTGGCATAGAGTCAATCCGTGTTAGCTCGCTGCTGATGAATCTAGTCATTTAATTGGTAAATATCTATAATGTAATCATGTAAATGTAAATGTGGAATCAAAATACATGCACAAAAAATTAGGTCACAAATTGAAAGATTGAAAAATTCTATATTTTCACCGAATAATGACTCCCCATTAAATACTTTTATCTCTCACAAAGGCTGGCTATTAAAATGATAAAATACATTTTGAACACAATTTCAGACAGATCAAGAATGAAAATCTAGTCACTTTGATTGCAGTAAAGAGATAGAAAACTGGAGAGTGGTCGAAACAATTACAATTCTTAGTAGAATTATCTGGCAAAATGGTTAAAGTTAATAGTACAATTAGAATGACTTCATAAACATCATCCCATACACATTTGGTGTTGAATAATAGAAGGACAACAGCCAGCAGTATTGCCCAGGACAGTGACAATATTTCACTGTGTTTTTTTGGATGACTCAGGATCTGTTCTCTGCAGAGGAATAAAACTTTACTGTACTGGACTCTGTTTGCCTCTAGTGGTTTGAGAAAACTTTATTTGCAAAGATGCAGCGTCAAAGCTGCAAAGAAGACATCAATATTCAACATCTGAGCGCAGAGCATCAAAAGGGCCTGGCATTTCTTTCTTCTAACCACAACAGTTTTTTATTTTCATTATTGATTGTTTTTCTATTAAATCACAAAAGGTAGATTGAACATAATATAGGGCTGAACCGTGTTTTGTGAAAAAATATCACATACTTTTACTTATCCATTTCTAACATTCTTGCAAATTAGATTGAAACTGAGATTGAAATAAGAACAATTGAACTAATTTTGATAGGCAGTTTGAAATTTAAAATTGAATTTGAATTTGTTTATTTGTTTAGTACACAGTTTCAAGTCTACATAGTTGTAAGTATAGTTGATAATCCTGATAAATATGGCCTGGTCCGGGTTAAAAACATCCACTTTGTCAGTTATGCAAAATCAAGTATTTTATTTTATTTTTTTTTCAACTTTTCAACAAAAATATTATGTACCAACTATCACATAGAGCCATTTCCAACCAAAGTGCCTTCAATAAACACAACCAAGCTTTGCAGTGTCAAAGCTTTTTCTTTTGACACTGCATTTCAAGGTACACTGACACTTTGTCATTAAGAGTCCAATTGCGAATATTCACGAAATGTAGAAATGTGAAATTGTGCAACCTTAAAATGCTCATAAATGTTACCAAAGATAGTTGAGAAAATATTTTGCAAATGAACTCTTCAAATGTAAAGCACAACATGCATTAAAGCATACAGTAAGATAAGCAAGAAAAAAAAAGATAATTCACAATTAGATACATCTCAAATTCTAAATGTGAAATTGCAAACAATATTCATATAGCTTTTATTGTAAGCGCCAACTTAAAGCATGCACATACCATCTCTGTTCAGTCAGTAGAGATATTATTAGATGGGCCTTGTGTGTCGCACCACAGAAGCCATTCTAACTCCATCGGTCGGACTCTAATCCCCGACAATGGCAGCCATGCTTTATATTATACAGCACACAATGATGACCTTCCACATTCACCTTCCAGGGTTTAGAGGAATAATACAAAACATGCATGCGTTAATCTTCTGTTCCACGCTCCAGTCCTCCCCATAACCCTGAGGGAATGTCACCGCCATACTGACACACGCTGCCTACCTCCACGAAACCACAAGAGCACAGGAATAATCAAATCAAACATTTATCACTCGTTTTGTAACGCTGAGGTATGATGATAAAAAAAACGGGACAAAGAGCAGTGAATGGCAAATCAGGTGTGCATATGTGTAAGAGAAGTGACAGGGCTGTTTCAAGTGGAAAAAGAGTAATAATTCATTCATACACAGAAAGACCTGGGGTTTACAATATTCATGTCAGAGCACACAATGAAAGGAGGACGAGCCATTTTAGTAATGTACTTCCTAGAATAGACTTTGTTTTGAGGTAGGAAAAGGACAAACTCACAGACTGACCCAGATCTAACTACATGAGACAGGGGAGCGTAGAATAAAACTGTACCAATGACAAAAAGTTTGTTGCAAAGTACAAAAAAAAGGGAATGAATATTTTAAGAGGCGTCAATGTTTTTAGTGCGATCGAATTTGTTGGATTGCAAAAAGATGAATACAAAGTGAGCAGAGCAGAGTGCACCCACAGTCATTGGGGTAATCACCGAAATAACAAGTGACTTGAGACTGCTTTCTCTAAATGGTAAAAACATCTCCGGTTGTTGCACTTCCATTTCAGCAACAACATGGTGGCGATGGCGCTGAGCTAGTGCTACCGTAAGCTGATGCTGTAAGCTGTGTGGAAGATGCCTTTGGAGCAGAACAAGGTACTAACATTTACAATACAGCCACCTTTGTTGACATAGCATAATTCACTGCACTGCTATTTTTTAGTGCAGCTGTCTTGTTAGCATAGTTGGTGATTTTTTTCCTTACCTTGTGCACGCACATTCAATGTTATTGAGGTGAGGGATATAAAAACAAAGAACTACTTTTATTGTTAAGGACATGTAAGACATACTCTACTTGCTTTAGCTTTTATAAAAGGTTATAGGTACAACCATGTAGGGGTTGTACAATTGACAATTTTCAAACGATATTATTGTAATCAATCAGAAATGTGCCAAAATGTAACTGTCATTGCACAAAATGAGAATGGACTGTAATCTTGCACATTTGTGAGTTCACAAACTCATCATCCATCTTAAGAGACTCCTGCTGTAAGGTTAAGTGAAAAACGTGCAGAAGGTAAATGCATAGTGCAGTTTTCTCTGAACTAGACTTAACCAAAGTTTGATTTTTTGGCTTGTCAGTATCAATACCAATCAGTATTCGTCATGACGTTCCACGTTTTCCGATTGCCTTCAGCGAGAGCCGTTCCAGATTGATGTGTAGAACTCAATTCAGAGTGCTACATGTATCAATCTGGCGTGAGCCAGGTTAAATGGACTGCAACATCATCATAACCCTAGTTTAAGGCCCATACTGAAAGCTTTTTTTTTTTTTCAGATCTTTTAGTTAGTTTCTAGTGAACTAACTAAACTGCAATATTATTGATTTCTGGATGAATTGCCCACCCCTACAACAATGCATTGCAATGTATAACTAAGGTTTGATCTAGAATTTAAGTCAGTTAGTACATTTTTTTTTACTCCATTATGACTACTACTACTACTACTACTAACAGCCTGCTTTTCTGCTTTACTACTTGAGTATTCTAACTACATTCCTGTACTTTTCCTACTGCATTCTCTTCCTCGTTATAACTTTTACAACATGCAATGAAATACAAAAATGCAAATATATGCTGCAATATGTCATTTGTCCTTGTGCCTCTGTCGCCTGCTTCTCCAGTGAGCTTTGGCCCCTGGAGTCCGGTCTGTCAGGTCCACTGGGCTCGCTTGTCCCTGGGTGCGGGTGAGAGAGTGAGGATGTGGGAGGGGGCAGTAGTGATGACACTGCTTCAGTGGAGATTATAGAGGATGATAGTGGGCCATGGCAGCATTATGCACACTGTGCCCTTTAACTAAGACACACGGGCACAGTGCCAGCTCTGTCCAATGCCATCAGATCTACCTCCTTAAGTTTATGAAGGGCCTAAACCAGACCCTTAGCATTAAAATACATGTGAGGCCAGCAAAAAAGGTGTGTATTTGTGAGCACACAGAAGACAAGATTTGTATTCAGTATGAGTTTTATGGGAGCCAAGATCAATACTAATACTATAACACACCAGCTTTAATCAACCACTGTTTCTACCATCATATTGGAGGTAAGCAACAAAGTTATTTAACGCAAAGTGTAATACAATGAAAAAGCAATATAGATTATTGCACAGACAAAGGGTGAATGTATTACATCAAGAAGTGTATCCTGGGTTTATTCTCTAAGGGTTAAGGCTCCGTCATGGCCCCTGCAGGTGTTCTTGAGTCCTACTGTAACATCTTGTACAGGCCTACAGAGAGCACAGTGTAGGTATTCAGCTTTAGACATATTTTTAGAAGCTCTAAATGATGCATAAGACATGTTGACATCTTATTTATTTCTTTAAGATTTGCTTTCATGCAGTGTAATAAAACAGTCAAGGCTGCTGCTCTGGAGGCTTCCTCAAAGGTGATGCAATAAATGCCCCACACACAAAAATGAAGCAATATGGATGTGTTTAATATTAAGTATAAGTTAAAAGATAGAAATAGGAATTTAAAGAAAAAAATGCATGCCGCACATCCTTACACATAAAAGGAATTTCTTACGTAATTTTTCAGAATGTGGTTAAGCTGTAACATATATAAAAGGCCGCGATCTGCCCATAAAGCCTTCAAAGGAGCGAAATGTCGTAAACAGAAAATTGTTGAAAGGGCATTTGAGGGCAGTAGAGTGCAATTATGTTGAGATACTTTGAGATATTTTATTAGATTATAATAACACAGATATGTTCACATTTAATCTGTAGGTTCAAGAGCTTCAAGAGGTTCAACAGGAAGATGATTGAACAGAAAGAAAAATCATTCAGTGATATTAATCATTCTTTTTCACTTGAAAGCTCATGTTATAAGGCTAGAAGCGTATAACAGGCATTAGCTTTATAAGAGTAAGGCTCACTGCAGCGGTGCGTCATCTTCCCACACACAGTTCAAAGTATAAAGACAGTGCACAAAACCTTGTGGTAACAGGGTCATGCTTTATAACAACGGCACCTTTAAGAGCCAGAGAGAGGACAAGCATTACAGTCAATAAGCTCAACTCAAACCACAACACTTAAAAGCTTGCAAAGTAAAACATTTAAGCACAATATATTAGAAGTTATGATCATCAGTAGACATTTAATGGCTGCTGAAAAGGCACATCTAAAAGCAAAGGTGGCCGACTAACTTGAAACAACGTAATTGTTTTTGGCCAATTGAGCACATTAATCCTGGAGGGACTGTGGGTGAATGCATGTGAACCATTCTATTCTTGGCACTTTGCTGTGTGCGTCACCGCGCAAGCAAAGCGCTGAGCAAGACAGAAGGAAGAGCGCCAGGCGATTAATGCGTATATTTTCATACAAAATAACTCTCCTCGCCAGCAGTGGCTCCAACCTGCGACTGTCAGACAAACAATACAACTCGCTTTGATAAATTGACATGGGATTTTTAAACAAGAGGCTATTTTCTGAAATAGGTTCTCTATGGAGAGTTGCAAATACAAGATAAGCTTTTAATGTAGCCAACAAAATCTGTTTTCGGCATATGATGGGAGCATAATTAGCAATATGTGCCTCTCTGAACAATACCAATCACACACATATCCACACCATTCATAAGCAAGTTAGCAGTCTATAAAAGCTAATACAGATATGGTCCAAAGCAAAATTAAACATTTCTAATCCCCAAAGAAAAAATATACAGTTAGGTAAATTGCCTATTATCTCCAGTCATGATTCATAATTATATAACTGCAATAATAGATGCAAATCAACAGTGTTTGTCCCATTCACAAGGGCACAAAAGTGAGACATGTCGCTATGGCACTGTCGCTGCCAGTGTCCTTGGCTTATACCTTCAAGTCGGCCGTCTCATGAGGAGGCAATGATCACAAACGGCTACAAAGCTAATCAAACCAGCTTGAAAAATTGTAATTAAAAATCACCATTCACAAAAGTACATATTACTTCCAACACAAGTGCAAAGGGTAGTAGCTGACATATTTTCTAAAGGGTGTTCAAAGACACATAAAGGCTACATGGGGTACACAGCTTAAGGACGGGCGTGATAAATTGAAAGAGCTCATAACAGTGAGAGTGTCAAAGGCCAAATGGATATTTTTCTATTGGCAGCGATAAGGCATGTGGGCAATACACAGAAAAAGCTTATTAAATTCCCCATAAAACCTATCATTGTGTGGCAGAGCAGAGGGCTTTCTGTTAACATGCCCGTTTATGGATGTTTGGGTGACCGCGCTCACATATTTACTACAGATGCCCTGTTTGTGCTCCATCAAACATATTGCACTATAATTCTGTGCTTATCAGCTTTGGCTAATAAATCAATCATATTTGCCTGAGCCCGATTTTTACAGGTTTATCGAATGCACCAGGACTAATGAAAAACCTTGTGACTCCGTAGCACAAATATTGATGAGTTAGTCCTCACCTTTCACACCCTTTTTGTATGGGCTTTGATGAGAGCTGAAACGGTGGCTGGCCATAAACAACACAGGGCGTTTTAGCCTATTTGCTCAGTGATTGGAGTTAAGAAGGCCCCTGTCACTGGGGAACAAGGATTTATCAATCACTGTTTCTGGCTAATGCTTCTGCGAACTTAATGTCTTAGTACAAACAAGATGTGCCAACAAAAACAGGCTGAGCGCATGAAGTTATGTGTGGGGCAATAGTGGCTCAGATGGAGTCTTATGACCAGAATGTTAGCAGCTCAAATCCAGCTGTTAATTTTGTGTACTGTTTTTGTGCACTTGAGCAACCACTTGACACTTTAACCACCTAAGTATGAATGTGGCTTGTGTGTAAGTGAGTGAATAGCGGTTGTTGGAGTGGTCACAGATTGGTAAATGAATAATGCTATGTCAAATACTCTTTAAATTCGTTTTTTTAAACCCAAGACATCATTAGTTGCATTATAAAGGGTCAGAAACATATTAGGAGCTATGTTTTTTTATTTTTTATTTTTCTTTCGTTTACACGTTTAACACACAAACCCTGCATATTTAGGCTGACTTCTTCTCTCAAACAGAAAACACTCTATTCCACCTTGTGATGTCATCTGGTAATAAAGGAAGTGCTCCACTGTGCTTTTAAACTCCATAAACCTTCAGTAGAATAATCTGGATGATTTCAGCCCTGGAACTGCCAATTTCTACTGAACAAAGGGGAAAAGGTAGCTGTTTAATTACCTAACAAATTAAAATATTGCTTCATGACATCAAAAGGAGGAACAGAGCATTTTGAGCTTTTGAGATGTTGACAGACTAATAAACCAGAAATACTCAAACACGTGTGAATGAAACAAAACACAACTTTGGGTATGTTTTTGAGGAGGTAACAACATTCTAACATGACTTAAATCTCACAGGAGTCGTTTTTGCGTAATATAGGACCTTTAAGTTGTAGTGAAAAGGCAAAGAATATAGTCACATACAAGGCATACCATTATGACAAATACATTATCACCAAGAAAGCAAAAAGGCTGTTGACAGGACATTTTAATCAAGTTATGCTTGATTAGAGCATAGGCTGCATAAATATAGAATGAAGAGACATGATGAAAGAGGAGTAGGAAAGCTGTGACAAACTGGTGAGTAGATAGGAAAGTAAAGAACACGTTTAAAACAAGTGTACAGCTGTCATTCTTTAACATAAAACAATTAAGGTGGCACTGCATGTATTAATGCATGAGCAAGTCTGCAGAGAACATCAGAGGATTCCAACTATAAATGTTACAGTGCTAGTTACATTAATTATCCAAAGTCTTTTCTTCTTCCATTTGCCTCAAAACAATATACATGCGGAGTAGAGTTAATCCCGAACTGCAAGAAACAAACACAAGGCTTATAGGATGCAGAATGTGAGGGAAGTAATTACACAGCTCATAAAAGATATACAAAGCTTTTATAACTACGCATACATACTTGTTCTTTTTGCAAATGATCTTCGCGGCAGGAAGTGAATAATTATGTAAAATCTACTTTTATGAGCTCTTAATCATGTTATAACAGTGTTTCCTAATCATTAACTTACTCAGAGTTGTACTGATTGATTGATTCATGCATGTTTGAGTAATCCTTCATTTTCCTGCATTTCCTGCAACAGTAGCTCAGTTGGTAGAGTCCTCTGATTCGAAGGTTGGTGGTTCAAATCCCGCTCTCAACATAAGCATGATTGGGTGAGTGGTTAGATCTACTGATAGGCTAGTGGTGTGATTCCAGCTCCCACAGATGAATGCTGTTGTTGTGTCCTTGGACAAGACACCACCTTGCCCCCAGTGTCTGCGTACACTGGTATACAAGTGTGTGTGTGAATGGGTGAGTGGCTCCTTGATATGAAGTGCTTTGAGTGCCTTGAAGGTGGAAAAGCGCTATATAAAAATGTGACTATGTCCTGGAGCAAAAAAATAAAAAACACATACAAATGAAAAGCCGTTGTATTGCTCCAGTGAAAGTGAAATGGGTTTACAATGAGCAAATACTAAAATAATGATCTATGCATGTTAGTTTAATTCTGAATGCTGGACAAAAAGCCTAATATGTCCTCTTTAAGTTCAAGCTAAGGCATGGTCACCAACCTTACCATATTGAGTTTGTCCAAATGATAAATGGGAAATGTCCAGACGCGGTAATGATTTTCTGATAATGACACATCAAATATATCATGTTGCAGCTACTTCAGACTGCACTAATGAATACCACAACATTAAGTGGGAGCCCTGAATGTGAAAACCTGCATAAGCTCAGAACTAAGATAAATGGGGTTTTAAAAGGACCTTATTTCTGGCACTTCATCTACATTAATTGTAGCTTTAACTATAGCAACAGTGCATGATGCTGCTAACTTAAAATAATCAAATAAAAAGCTCTTTCCCTGTACGTTAGTCTCTTTTCCAATGCTGTCTCTCTAGCCAGTGCTGACATTTGGCTCAAAGTGTATTGATTTGGATGGGGAGGTACACTATGACATGCACAATGAAGGGAGGGAGAGAGTGATATTAATGGATGCAGTGATTGAATTCTTACACAAATGTTGGATAATGTGACACAACTCAAGACAATTAACTTTATTTACATAGCAGCATCAAAAAAATGTTATTTGAGTCATCTTACAAACTTAATAGCTTGGTTAAACAGGAGCCCTTACAGAGCAGTGTGACATTTATGTAAAGCAAAGACCATAATCTTAACAAGATAGAAAAATATTAGGCTTTTACGTAACTCTGCATTTTGAATCTCAGCTCTATATAAGCTTGCCAGTCACGAAATATTTGACAATTCAGGAGGCACGGGAATAGAAATACCACAAAATCAATAAAAAAAGAAAATAATGATGTTATATCATTTTGTCAAATAAACTATGAAAAAGTCGTTACACATAGGTCGAATTTTTTGAGAGAATAATAGAATTATGTTAACTACATTTTAGTGAAATGTGTAGTCTAAACTGCTATATCACTTCAAGTATATTACATTTTTGCAAAGCTGCACTGCAAAATGACAAAATGAACCCTTTCAGTGGCATAATAATTGAGTAGTCTCTTGCTGAGCGAAGTGGAATGATGTGATAGTTTATTGAGTGAATGTTCCTGGAGATAGGTGAATATATAGGTGTGAATCTTGAATAATGTATATGAATCTACTGCATTGGCTGAGCAGGCGTTCCCATTGTCACACACTATGGGAATCTTTGAAGTGAATCCAGGGTTTCAGATGTGAGAAATCACAGTATTGAGATCAGTGGGAGGTTTATGGATTCTCCAGAATGCATATATTTTCATAATGTGGAGAAATGGAGGGTGTGCAGTAAAGGTGTAAATTCTCAGTAGGCCTACCTTAGAACCAGAGATATAAAGATAGATACTTAAAGGGGCACTGTGTAACTTTTAGAGTGCCTCTTGTTTGTCTCCATGGAGATGTCATTGCTTTGTCTGGAATTTCCCACAGCATGGCATTCAGTTTCTATCTGGCATGTATTCCATTACAGTATTTTTATTGCTAAAATTAAAAACTTTTTTTTTACTATACTTGGCCTGGTTATGTCACCTGCTTGTCACCATGTAGCTATACGTTTTATAATATTTTAGGCAAACCAATAATATCTCCATGGAGACGAGCATATGGCAGGCCCTCCATCAGAAAAGTTACACAGTGCACCTTTATGGCATCTAAACAGGTGCATATGGAACCTATATAAAAACAGGAAGAGCAGACGGCAATACATCAGCCCCAGGCACTGTTCAGATCGATATGGCAGTGTTGTCATTAGTGTTACATTTTGTCTTTGACAGACGGCTGATCGAACGGATGCAGAAATGTCACGCATAATATAGACACATGGTAAACCTCTTTGCTGAACATAGCTTCTAAAAGACTCTAATTTGAATGGTAATATTTAAGAATAAAAACATATGTCAAATATAAATCTGTATTGCTTTTAAATATGATAAAATGAGAAGGGTGTCATTTACTGTCAGTTTGCGGTGAGTGAGGAGGCAGTGGAGCTAAAGAGAGATAAGTGGAAAATACACAAATGAAGATGTGAATACAAATCAGGCCATCCCTCAGTAGGAGAGGAATATATTTAGCCTGAGTTTGCATCTTAATGAGCAGTGGCGAGGTGAGATTTTCAGAGTTTGAGAGCATATTTTATCTCAAAATCTTGTAGTAGTTTGAAAGCACGTAATGTTTTTTGGAATTCTTTATTAAGAGTCCATATACAAGATGCTGCAATTGGATATTGAATGAACAACAGAGTGGTGGAGATATATGTGGCCAAAACACTAGAAATTTAAAACATGAATTACACCTGGTTAGGTACATATTCTCATCAGCTGATGAAAATTTACTCTTTGCAACTAGAGCTTCAAATTGTAATGGGATATACGGTAGACTTTTCAAAGCAGTAATTATGCAATTAATACATTTTTATATTACAACCTCTGTCAGTTTTCTCCATTGATTACACTGTGCTTCACCATGAAACATCCAAAAGATAAATTTACAAATGTTGAACTTGATCACTTTTATTAACCAACCAGACATAGTGGTGGTGGAGAAGCAACAGAACAAAGCCGTGGTGGTGGACATTGCAATACCAAGCGATGGTAATATCAGGAAAAAGGAACACGAGAAACTAGAGAAATACCAGGGGCTCAAGGAAGAGCTGGAGAAGGCCTGGAAGGTGAAGGCATCAGTGGTGCCTGTGGTGATCGGAGCACTCGGGGCTGTAACCCCCAAACTGGAGGAGTGGCTACAGCAGATCCCAGGAAAAACATCAGACATCTCAGTCCAGAAAAGTGCAATACAAGGAACAGCAAAAATACTGCGCAGAACTCTCAAGCTCCCAGGCCTCTGGTAGAGGACCCGAGCTGGATGAGGGTGAGAGAGACCAACCACCGTGGAAGGTGAGGAACACATTTTTTCTTTATATATATAAAATGTGTTCCTCACCTTCCACGGTGGTTGGTCTGCCTCACTCTTGAGCCCCTGGTATTTCTCTAGTTTCTCGTGTTCCTTTTTCCTGATATAACCAGCACTTGGTATTGCAATGTCCACCCCCACGGCTTTGTTCTGTTGCTTATCCACCACCACTATGTCTGGTTGGTTCGCCATCACCATTCTGTCAGTCTGTATCTAGAAGTCCCACAGGATCTTGGCTCGGTCATTCTCTGCAACCTTCGGAGGTGTTTCCCACCTTGACCTTGGGGTCTCCAGCCCGTACTCTGCACAGATGTTTCTGTACACTCTGCCCGCCACTTGGTTGTGTCGCTCCATGTATGCTTTCCCTGCCAGCATCTTACACCCTGCAGTTATGTGCTGGACTGTCTCAGGAGCCTCTTTGCACAGCCTACACCTTGGGTCTTGTCTGGTGTGGTAGATCTGGGCCTCTATTGCTCGGGTGCTCAAGGCCTGCTCCTGTGCAGCCAGGATGAGGGCCTCTGTGCTGTCCTTCAGACCACCCCTCTCAGACCACCCCTCTGGTAGGATTTCTTGATATCAGCTACTTTAGTTATGTTTCGGTGGTACGCCCCATGTAGGGGCTTGTCCTGCCATGATGGTCCCTCCAGCACCTCTTCCTCTGACCTCCACTGTCTGAGGCATTCCTTGAGCACATCATCTGTTTGGGCCTTATCCTTAATGTACTTATGGATTTTGACTGTTTCATCCTGGACAGTGGTTCCCACACTCACTAGTCCTCGGCCTCCTTCCTTCCGGCTCGCATACAGTCTCAGGGTGCTGGATTTGGGATGGAACCCTCCATGCATGGTCAGAAGCTTTCGTGTCTTAACGTCTGTGGTCTGTATCTCCTCCTTTGGCCAGCTTATGATTCCTGCAGGGTATCTGCTCACTGGCAGGGCGTAGCTGTTTATTGCCTGTGCCTTATTCTTGCCATTGAGCTGGCTTCTTAGGACTTGCCTTACTCGTTGCAGGTATTTGGCCTTAGCCGCTTTCCTTGTTGCCTCTTCAAGGTTGCTATTTGCTTGTGGGATACCAAGGTACTTATAACTGTCCTCAATGTCTGCTATTGTTCCCTCTGGGAGTGAGACCCCCTCTGTGTGGACTACCTTCCCTCTCTTTGTCACCATCCTACTACATTTCTCAAGCCCGAATGTCTGTGCTGTAGATCCTGGTGGTGTGGATCAGTGAGTCGATGTCTATATATATATATATGTATATATATATATATATATATATATATATATATATATATATATGTATATATATATATATATATATATATATATATATATATATATATATATATACAGTATATACACTTTTGCACACAGTTTATATTGGCTGTGATTTAGTAATATTCTGCATAGATTTATTTCATCCATTTTTCTATATGCTAGGAAAAAGCAGACTCATCATAAAGGTTGATCCACAAACAGGCCAGAGAAATGAGTTCTTGTGTATAGTAGAGGCTAACCCCAGTCAGAGTGAAGCTCACCTGTCCCCAGGTGTATCCCTTTGAGCAGCCCCCGGCCATCACAGAGCAGAAGAGCGGGTTTATGGTCCTAAAGAGAGCAGTGCTCCCCTAACCCCTGTGCCATCACCCACTATATCTATTTAATGAGCCCAGGACCTGGAGGCTCCTGCCTGGAGGGGACGCACTTTTCTGCACACTGCACTGACATACGCCTACCCACACTGTTCATAGCCTGTCTAAAACACACTATCAAGGAAAATGACTCTCACACTTTTCATGATTTACCTTCATAAAAAAAAAATTATGTTTTTTGTTTTTTTGTTTTTTTTTTAACATATATTTGCCCAAATAAGCTATTGAGCAGTAAATCTTGTAGCAATGACAACCTTCTATAGTAATGATCATGCCAGATTAACATTAAATTAATTTCCATAACTTACAAAAAAACTAGCTTAGGAGCTGTACCTGACATATTTAGCAAGGTTAGCGCCCTCTGTCAGTGAAGGACTTTTGAACCATTGAACCCATTTATATTCGGATCAGCTCCAGGTATTTGACTGCTTATTGCTTTTATGTCTTACTCGCTCCTGAGGAGTAATGCTTTTGCTAGCATACATTAGAATATAAACAGTGTTGTCAACTTAGAAATCTAAACAATTCTTGGCAATCCTATTTTCAATTGTGACAGAGTTATTATTCATGTGAAATTGAAGCTTAACTTTAGCTGCAATTTTTTTAAAGCATAACTACAGCTCTAAGCCTAACCTGAATCTGTCAGACTTTAGCCCAATCCATATTCATTTCTTGCTATATTGCATACGTACTGGTTTCACCCTGGGGTTAGACAGCCCTTACACGTATATGAGTACAGTTAATTCAGCAAGATATGAATTATTTACTCACTCATACTCAGTCTTCTTAGGTTCAACACAAAGGATGGAAAAAGCTTTATAGCTGTACATATTCTGGAAAAGATCTACAACTTCAGTAAGAAAAACGTGCATTAAATGCAATATGGGTTGAGGAATATTGCAAGCAATCCATCAACAGAATATTAAAACTATGACAAATGCAAACAAAAGAAAGTCATATTAATGTATTTAGGGACAGTACATATTACTAACCCTAATCTTAACCTTAACCCTAACATCTGCAATTACAGTGTAATATAGGAACGCTGTCAATTTCCATCTGTTGGAGGTAACACAAAAGTACAAAACCAATTCAGCACTACTACTAGCACAACAAGCCCTAAAACTACAAATACTTATTTGACCTATTAGCAAAGTATTTTCCTTAGAAATTGCAAGACGTCTATAAAATGGTATATGGATAATTCACCTTTTGTTGTCTATTTAAAAAGACTACTACTCATATTTTAATTCATAACTGAAAGTGAAGTAGGTCACTTAAAAATAATAAGTAATAAAAATGTACAAATGTTTTGTCACGCAATTTGGTTATAACCTCTCAAAGCTGCCCTTTACTTGATGAAAAACTAATGATGCCATATTTGTTTTGGTTAATGAAATCTTTGTGTCATTCACAAAATATTAAAAAGTGATCAATGTCAGTTTTTAAATAATGTATCATCATAAGCTGTTCTGTCAGTCTCTGAAAGGTTCATATTATACAAATCAGCAGCTCATTGCTTCACATCAGAGAGTTAAAGCAACTACACACTTTTTTTTTTCTTCCCCCTGGTACCACAGCGACACATTTTAATCACTTGATCAGACACTCCAAACAGAAATAGTGTAAAGACGTTCAGTATTTTCTAAGGTTGTATGAGTGGAAGTGGCGTCTTAGTTTTTCACAAAGTGCTGTTGTGCGCTCCTGGGAAGAAACACTTAAGAGACCACCCCGGGACAGACAGGGGAAGTGATACGATGCAGGTTTCCAATACATGTAGTAGTGAATTTTGTGACGTTTAAAACTGTTTCAACAGTGGCTTGCCAAAAGCAAACAGTTGCGTAGACCGAAATGACTGCACATTTGGTCAGAAATGTAAAAAAAAAAAGGAAAAGGAAAAACAAGTATTAGTAGTAGTTTGTACTGCTTATAGATCAAAGTTGATAAGAGATGGCACATTGAATGTAATAAGAAAAGAAAAACAAAACAAAACAATTAAATTGTATTTATCCTGTCATTTTGGTTTAGCCTTGCTCTAGCACCATCTTTGAGCTGTTAAGCAACTGTAGATATTTGTAATTCTACTAGCTTTAATTGAAATATTAGATTGAAATACCTTGAATGTATAAATTATATTATATTCTATTGACTCTAATGGTATTGAGTATTTTGTTACAAGTATGAATCCTTGTGCGCATTCAGGTTATAGCCCAGACTCCATGATTTGATTGCATGAGAGATCTTTTCAAATGCCCTCATTATAATTATTCACAAACACCAGGGGTCTAGTATTTTGATACAATTTGTGACTATTACAAATTCAAAAGGCAATTTACAACATAGCAATTTCCTTGCAGCTCTCCTGTAGACGAACAGGCTCCAAATGCGGTTACATGTTCAAATGTAATCACATAAAGCTCTGTGTGTAGAGTAATTGAATCTTGTTAGTGCGATGGGAGCGCAACCGACCTAAAAAGAATAAAACAGGGGCCCGCTCTGAATATGAGCTGGCTATGGCACAAGAATGGGTCTGTGCAACAAATGGGATTACACGCTTAGAGCCACACAAAACACAGAGTCTGGTCTAATGCTATAGCAGTTAAACATATGATTAGATTCCCCAATATGAGCTCATTATAAATCATTGTACAGCAGGGGAGAACAATGCTAACCTGATTGTCCTAAATAAGATGCTGGGCGAGACGTGAAAGTAGACCTGATCCCCATAGACAGAGCCTGGGCTATATATCCACCGCTGAAGGACAAATAGAAATGCACTTTGAGGGAGGACACTACGGGGAAGAAAACAGTCTGTGTAGTACAGGAATGTTTTTGAGAGACTTTCCTTATTTGATGATTTTACAAAGAAATAGGAAATTACCCAAAAATCTTCATTATATGATGTAAAGATTAAGATTTCTCACTACTAGTATATGACATTTCAGGTATACAGTCTAGTATTTATTTATTTATTTATTTTAATTTGAGTGTAAATACTTACCAGGTACAGACAAAACCAGGACTCAAGACAAATCCCATGAAAATCTCCATACAGTGTCTGCAGACATGTCATTATTCCAAGTGACTAGTTCAAAGAGGAAATCGTGAGAGTGCCAGCCAGTGCAGAAAGAATTAGGCTAAACTCTTGGCACACTTTAACAAATTATGAATAAATAACTTAACATGCTGCTAGCCTAAGGACAGAACACATACTATTAACCCCTCTCCCATAAAATGTTCAATATAAAATCTATGCTAATAAACGAAGCAATTGGCTACACTGTAAAAGAAAAGGGTGCAGGTAAAATAAATGTTTTTTGTTGAATGTGCATAGTTTTGCTAAATAATACACTACAGATGTATTAAAATAATAAAAAATATGTAATGTATGTATACCTTATTAAAGCTAGGGCTACCAAGTGCTGTAGTGGCTCTGACACACACAGTCATTGTGTCCTTAGCATAGCCTGTATAAAGAAGTGGACTAAGGGAGTGTGACGTCACCCATAGCGTTCATTCTGTAAAATGAATCTCACGAGGCTAGCAGTTCTAGGAGCGAATTTCAAGCAGATCTCCATATTAGGAATAATAATTTATTTATAGACAAAATAAAAACTAGGATCACATAGAGCAGGTTAATATGAACATTTTAAGACCAAAATGACGAGGCTCACTGCAGCAGTTACAGAGAGAGGTGACAATTTTTCAGTGTAAAGTCATTTGGAGCCGGAAGCGCCCCATGCCCTATTTGGAACGCAGCAGCTACCGGGTTAGCTATGTCCATTTATATATACAGTCTATGGTCCTTAGGCAAGACACTTCACACAACTTGCATATGTATCAAGGTGGTGTGTGAATCAGTGATAGTGGTGGTCGGACAGGCCAGTGGCACAGATTGACAGCCTTTCTTCCATCAATCTATCTCAGGGCAGCTGTGGCTACATAAGTTGTTTACAATCACCAAGTATGGAGCGAATGAATAATACACAAAACTGCAAATTGACTTGGCATCTGGAAAGGAGCCGTATAAGACGAATGTAAAATATGAATTTTTAGTCATTTTAATTAAAATTATAAGCATCTTTACGCTTTTTTCATTATACACTGTGGCTGTGTACTTTTGCAAAACATTGCTGCTGCTTCAATTAATGTTATTGAGACTGGCTGTTGGAGTTGTTATTGCTGCAATACATCTGTCATATAAATTAGTATAATTAAAGTCAAATGCTTTCAGAGGAAGAAAATCCAATTGTCCTATATACGTCAGTCCTGTCCCTTGAGGCATGAGCAGATCCTTCTCTTCATTGGCTCTTCCCCAACACTCACAACCTTTGACCTCTCACACCAGACGGTCCTCATTCATTCACACTTATCTCTTTTTCATTCCTAGGTATCTGGTCTGTCTCTCAAAAAAAGTCCTTCTAATAAATATTAATGTCTGCCCTCGTGTGGCAGGGAAGGGCTTACTCACAGCCAAATGATCCTCACACAGAATAATGAAGCCGCTGGGATCCAGGTGAGAGGACGAAGGGAGGCTTATGTAACGCAGCGCCTTGTCAGGTACGTTTCATCCATAATTTAACGCCCGGGTAAGGAGATTGGAAATATAGGACGGGACGTGAGGAATTAGCCTTCTAACCTGCGGAAGATGAGGAAAATGAGTTGGACAAATGTAATGAAAGAAAATGAGAGACAGCAGCCTAAAAAGAGATTTCCTGCACAAACAACATCATAGGAAAGATTTTGTGAAGGTGATGGAGGGGAAAATATTTGTACGGGAATATTGATATACTTGTGATCCCAATGAACCCCAGGAATTTTGTTTTTGAATGACTTTTTAATAGCCCCATTCATTGTTGGTGCAAAATGATCAATAGCAAATCGTTAGTGGTTAAAGTGGCCACCACAGGACACTAAGCAGTTCGGCGATTGTGGCTTTGTGTTGTTCTCTAAGTGCTTCATGTCAGCACGAGGGAAATGGCCAAACTAGACGGGAACAACTTAACAGATGTCGGTCTCACAGCGCAAACCTGTTTCATACTATAAAAGGCTAATGGCAAACTAATAAGAGAAAGTTTGTGGCTTATTATATGGAGTGATAGTGTTAGTAATTATATTCAGTATATTAAAAGTGAAATTGGTAATAAAAATATACTATATTAAATCAATATTATTCCATTCAACATGAATTTGCATGTTCTATCTTACAATTAAAACCTGTTTGGTAAAGTGTCCAAAACCTTCTTTTCCCCATGGATTTGTTGTTTTGCCTGGCATGTTCCACAGAATGGGATAAGACTTGGCAATCTCCATGGTGACAAGCAACTGACTCCACCAAACAGTGGTAAAAAGTATTTTTTGTTAATAAAAACTGTAATGGATTGAATGAAAATACTATGAAACCAGGCAAAGCAATACAACTTTTTAAGAGACAAGCAAGTGATGGACCTTTCACCAGAAAACTTGTGCTGTGTACCTTTAGGCATCAGTTTGAACAGTTTTTGTAAAATAGGATGTAGGTTTAATTGGGCTAGCTCACTGGGTAAGCTAATTAATAATATGTTATACGCTAATCAAAATTTAGGCTGAACAAACGGTCCTCAGGGTGTTATAACAATGACAGTGATAAATATCTAAATCCGCATGAAATGGAAAGAAAACAATCATATCAAAAACAGCGGATTATTGCACCTGCTTGCTGCTTACCATAATACAATAGGTTTGTGTGGTAATCCCATGACAGCTCTGTTTAGCAGCGTAAATAAATCATATGCAATGTAAATGATTCACCACAAGTCCTTCCATAGAACACACACCCACTGGCAGAGTGTGAGAAAACAGTCCCTTTACTACTTTTGCCCATGGGACTTCAGCTCTTTATTTCAGTGCTTTAGAGATTTCTGCTCACCTAAAGCTGCACAGGATACAAGCTGGGACATTTATATGTGCATATTCATATGCTTATTACAGCTATGTGTGTGTGTGCATACTTTTAAGTCAAATTATGGACAATGAGGCTACACCCTTGTCAATAATACACTGCTGAATCCTATACTACTTTATACTCTAGACACATTCAAATAGCATGGAAAAGATTCTGAATATTTCACCAAGTTATGATGATTATTATTCTTCTGCTGACTTTTAATATTTTCAGTTTGCCATGCTTGAGCAACATGCCTAGAGTGTCCATTGAATTAATATGCTAGCAAAATCTAATTTCAAAATGTGAAAATTATAAGATATCTCTGGTGAGTTAACTACACTTTTTTGATTAAAATGTACAATGGGTGTTTTAAATACCATGACAGAAAATATATTTTCTGTCATGGTAATTTTGTCGACTCTTTTAAAGTTTTATTGGACAAAATACATTTTTGACTAAACCTGGTCTAAATTTGGGATTGAATGAGGACTCAATTACATTATAACAGAATTAAAATAAAGCATGAAACATGTACTGTAACAAAGTACATTTATCACGATGAAATACAGCTACAGACACTGGCGAAGTTTGTGCAGCCCTACACCCTCCATATGTGTGAAACAGAGACACCAGGGGACTGACCGGGGCAGTATTGATCCGAGGGTCCCCGCTGGTCCTCAGGGAGATACTAATGTAGTCGTCATGGCGACATGTCCTTGATGTCCCCCAGCCTCCTCTCTCACATCACTGTAGCATGTGAAGACTCAGCACATTCCCTCTGCACCAGCCCTGCTCAGACAGTTCAAAGGCACCACTCCTCTGGACAGGAAACATTGTCATCTCAGCGGGATGTAAAAATAGCATAGGCAAAGAGAGCCATTTAAATTTCACGTCAAGTGTGAATTGCTTTGACTTGGGGAAAATAAAAAGGTCACAAGGCGATGCAGCAGAGGGGCCTCTAATCCTCAAACCCCATTAGAGAGTGCAGCCATGTTTCCGATGAATCAAAGATAGTATTTTGTTCCACCATTGTAACAGTAAAAGATGATAAAGCTAGTGTTTTCACTTTAGGGATTTGGAAATTAAGTATTAGGCGTCTGCTCCATTTGAGAGGCAATCATGAGAATACTATATGGATTTATCAGTTTAGGCTAAATTTGGGCTCAAATTGAGAGCAGGGCTCTAAATGTAACCAAATTAATGGCTATATAGTTTTGTTTATATTATTGGATTGTTGAAATGCATTATAGTGTAAATTAAATTTTAAAAGCAAGTTAATGGTTCACAAAAGATCATCAGTTTGTGTCACTAGTTCTACTTTCTAACCTTATAGTGGGTACTCTGCAAAGACCATATTTTCCTTTTTATGGTCCATCAACAAGACTAAATTGCTTTGCCTGCTGCAGTAATTTGTACTTGGCAAGCAGTGTCATATTAAGTAGCATGATTACTCATGATTACTCTACACTAAATGTGCACAATTTGGGCAGGCCTTACATCCAGCCTATTACAGCCAAGTCCATAAACCAACATTATAACAACAATTGTTATATCATACAATCACAAAAACTAGACAGTGGACAGATCATGCATCGGACCTACTATATCTCAAGGAAGTTGCATGTAATGATTGATGAGTTTTGCAGACATACTAGACATTTGCCAGTGACAGAATACCAGAACAGGTTGTGTGATTTTATATGAAGATCAGAGTGTCTCTTTTTAAATGAACTGTTCCCACCACTTGACTCCTTGCGGTGTTTTCAGATGGACTCAGAAGTGTCACTAATGTTAATCTTAGCTTAGGAAAAGAGAGCAGCGACTGGAGCAGAAGGGAGTTTGTGACAGTACTGCAACTTTCAACTGAGACTTTTGTACAACTTTGCATGCAAATGAGTCTGTCAACACTGCACGTTAACCCAGAAGAGTGGGAAAGTTAGTCATAATGCTGTAGTGAAATGCATACTAATAGTTATGTTCAAGCAAAAACTAAAAGAAATGTTTTAACTTTTAATTTGACATTTTGTTTATTGTAAAATTCAATATAGATTTAAAACTGCTTACTAATAAAATTAGTCTATTGACTTGACCCCACCTCTGATTGGCAATTCATCATAGTAAGAAGAGGATTTTCATTTATGTGCTGTCAAAAATGGCAAAGGGACATATTCGTAAGTAAGAACAGGAGAGTGGAGATAGAAGATAAACAGACATTTTCTGAGCAATCAAGGACAATAGAGAATTACTCAAATGGTATTAAAAGCTCATAAAAGTCAATTGTACATGTCCCCTTAAAATTCCTTTTGTTTGATTTCAATATGGCTAAAATCTGATCATGTTTGGCTCATCAGTTTCTACTAAAGTGTATAAATGTGTGTAGAATGCCTCAGTCGTCCAGGTAGAATCCATGGCAAAAGGAGAAATTCAGTTTGTCAACTGGACAAAATTTTATTTGGTCGAATACGTTTTGCAGCTCATCCAACCTGCTTCTTCAGTTCTGGTCAGATGCTGGTGGACACTGCCTTATATCTGCCTGAAGGGAGGAGCTAACTACAATGAAATTACTCTGAAACTACCACACCTATTTGTTTACAGTTTCTGTTAGTTAGGTGGGCCTATTCAATATGGAGTGGGAGTGGAGTGTGGCGTCTTGTTAGCATAACCATTCAAGGCCATGATGGGTGTTTTCACACCTCTGGACCTGACCTGGCTAGTCCTGTTGTTTTCTTTGTTTTGATTTAGGTTTGAGGATAGTTATAAATGGGAGCCAAATGATGTCTGAGATCTCCATTTCTGTTCAAGGAAGGATTCTCTTTCTTGACAAAAATTAACTCCCCTCTCAAACCAGTTCTTTTCTCTGGCCAAGATCTGAACCTCACTGTCCTCAAAGGAGTGGCCCATGGCTTTTAGGTGGAGATGTACGGCAGACTGAGGTCCACTCTGGCTCTCTCGTCTGTGTTGGTACATCCTTTTGTGAAGTGGCTGTTTTGTTTCTCTAATGTAGCGCTCGCTGCAGTCTTCACTACACTGAATGGAGTAGACCACATTGCTTTGTTTGTGGCTCGGTGTTTTGTCTTTTGGGTGGACCTGTTTCTGTCTTAAAGTGTTTGTGGGTTTGATATAAACTGGGATTTCATGTTGTCTGAAAATCCTCTGTAGTTTTTCAGAAACACCAGCCAGGTAAGGAATAGTTACACCCTTTCTCCTGGGTTCTGGTTCTCTGTTGTCCTGTTTCTTGGCTCTCTTAGTTTTATTGAAAGCCCATTTAGGAGATCCACAAACAGAAAGGGCTTTCTGCACATGTTGTTCTTCTTTCTCCTTTCCCTCTGTGCTTGTACGAACCACTTGGGCCCTGTGTTGTAACTCCAAGTTTGTGCTGCAGTGGGTGGTGTGAGTCAAAAAGCAGGTATTGGTCGGTGTGTGTGGGCTTCCTGAAGACCTCTACCTGGAGTCGCCGGTCTTCTCCTATCGTTATTGCACAATCTAAGAAAGCCAGTGTGTTATCCTTGGAATCTTCACAAGTGAATTTGATGTTCTGATCTGGAGAATTGATATGTGCAGTAAAAGGTTCCAAATCTTGAATTTTGATTTTCATCAACAAAGCGATACCAATGTGTGGGTAGAGTGCCTGGATATGAGGCCAAGGAACTCTGTTCAAATTGTTCCATGTATAAGTTAGCAATGATAGGGGAGACCAGTGAGCCCATTTTACAGCCATGGATTTGCATGTAGAAGTTTCCTCTGAACTGGAAATAGGTGGTATTTAAACAAATTTCCAGCAGTTGCCAGATTTGGTCCAGTGAAAGTTTGGTTCTCTCTTCTAGCTTGGTATCCTGCAGTAGTCTCCTTCTTGCTGCCTCCACCACTACCAATGTATGGATACAAGTGAAAAGAGAGGTCCCATCAAAGGAAACCATTGTCTCATCCAGGTCAAACTGGAGATGCTTGACTTTGTTAACAAATTCAGATGTGTTCTAAATATGGTGCTCCGTGTTACCTACCAAAGGAGCCAGAATGTTTTTTAGGTATTTGGCCACGTTGTACATGATGGAGTCTGTGCTACAATGGGTCTGAGTGGTACTCCTTGTTTGTGAATCTTTGGGAGGCCATAGATGCAGGATACAGTCTGTAATACAGCTGTCGATTAATGACTTCTTCCTTCTCCAGCTTCTACAAGCAATCAATGATCTTCTTTTTGTACCCATTGGTGGGGTCCCTTTTTAATAATTCATAGGTTGCGGTGTCACTGAGTAAAATGTTAACATTAGCCTCATAATCAGCTGAGTTCAGGATCACTGTGCATCTACCTTTGTCACCTGGCAGGATGTTGATGCTGTGGTCCTTCTCTAGAGCAATGATGGCCTTCCTTTCCTCTGGTGTTACATTGGAGGGTGGAGGTTTGGCATTGCTCAGTGCAGCTGTTAATTTCAGTCTAAGGTCTCCAGCTTCTGTCTCCGTGAGCTTGTTGTTCCTAATGGCGGTTTCTGCTGCTGTGATGTAATCCATAGTGGAGATGCAGTTAGAAGTTACAGAGAAATTCAGTCCTTTGGAAAGTACTTCTTTCTCTGCCTGAGTGAGCACCCAGTTGGAAAGATTTTTCACCCAGCGTTCTTTGTGCACCGATTGACTAGATTTATCCTCCTTCCTTTTGTCACTCCGATCCTTAGGGTTAGTTTAATATTGACTTTAGAGTTGCGAAACTTCCTTATGTGCCGCTCTTTGGTTTTGTTGTGTTGTCTCAACTGACCCGTGGCTATGAAGTCGTTGATCCTTTGAAACATTTTTTTTGGGATTAGAAACGTAATCCTGTTTAGTAAACTGTCTATTTCAAGTTTTCAATGTCATAATTGAGACAGCTGATTCTAAGGCTGAGCGTCCCTCTCTGGTAATGCTGGGTTAACCTGGCTGCCCTATACCCCGGTTCTGGTGCTTTCTTCTGCAAAGCCTTGGGAATAAGTTGCTTCTGTCGACATTTAAGGTTAAAGCGTAAATGATTCCTCTTCTCTGCTAACCTTTTTGTGTCCAAATAAACTTTTGTCAATTTGACAAATTGAATTTCTCCTTTTGCCATGGATTCTACTAGGATGACTGAGGGATTCTTCACACATCTTGAGAACAACTTACGAGCCAACCATCGTTGGACTGGTGAGAAAGCTGGAAAAGGACACAAAAAGGTTAGCAGAGAAGAGGAATCATTTACGCTGGAACACTTGCCACCTGTCTGTCTGTGACTGGAAAGAAGTGTAAAATTGACTGATGCCTCTTAAAAGCAAACATCCAACCCTGAAACAATGTGTAATAGGCCATAAGTGCATCGAAAATACACAGAAAAGTGTCTGGGGCCAGAAGAGAGTAAAATTGGTATCCTGCAGATATAGTCCAAATGTTAGGTCTGGTAAGAAGAAGCCAAGGCAGTTCCGGCAGTGCAATATAATTTAAACCCAATTTTGTGACTCAACCAGATATATCTGCTCTTGCTCTTTCCAAGTGAGTGGAAATATCTGCCACTGTCATTTCAGAGACACAGGAAATGAGGCGTGGGAAAGGCGTGCTTAGGGTGTGGGACGCTGTTTGTGTGGTACTGCATCTTTGAGGGAGTGTTAGAGTTTAACTATGGTTAATTACATGCATTAAGTTTAAAACATTTCTGTACAATATTGTATGTTTAATTCCATGAATCATACTTTTTTCTTGGCTTCCTGTACCACTGCATCCATAATGATATTTATACTTTACAGCTGATGTCATCAACATTCCCTGGGAATGTGATGCTAACTGTAAGCTCTCCTCTGTCTGAAGTTCTAGACTTCAATCTGAGCTTTGCAGAAAGTGCTGACTTAGTTGGAACTGCAACAGGTGAGTTGATTTGAGCTGCTACAATAGTTTTGAGTTCGTATTGATCACAGGTAACTGAAAATGTGTTGTTTAACTCAATTTTGTATTTTTACTTGAGTTTTCAGGCCATCAAAAAACTTTTGTGGTAGTTATTGCTAATGGGTGCATTATGTCACCATGGTAACATTCCAGGATAGAGATACATAGAAATACATACCCATCATGATGTCCCTGCAAAGTATCAATATTCTCTCCTCTGTACTTTTCTCAAAGAGTGCCACTAGTTTTTTCATCCCACGTCTAATTCTATTCATCCAAATTCCGCCCAAAAAAAAAAAAAATCATCGTCAAAACCCTTTTAATCGTCTGGCCCCTGATTCACCCTATTTTATCTGGATATGAATGGTGATGGAGAAATTGCATTGCGATGCCAAGAATACTGCCAGCTCAGTGCTTATCTACTCTAAGTCATCAAAGTTATAATATTCTCTACAAAAGAAACAGAGCCAGACTTGAATAGACAATGCCACAATGTGTTGAGCATTAAAGTCTCTGGGTACTGTATGTATGGTAAACTTAAAAAATAAACATACACTCTTTTTTTTACACTCTCAGGCTACTATTTATTCTACAACAAATGGCAGATTGATTTGGGAATATTTGTGCAGTTCCTATTAAACTCAGACACATACTAGAAACTTTGTTTATGAAAAGTTTGAAACACCAACCCACCAATTACAATGTGACAATGTGATACAGTACAGTTATACATAAACATCACTATTGTCACTGCTCACTAAATGTTGGAATAATTACACTGCTTAGTTATTCCAGTTTCATGAATGTTGCATTTTGGAATTTAATCTTCCCTGCACATGGGATGAGTATTAGTGCCTGCGGATACCTCTTGATCTCTGAGTATACTCTGCATGTTTTGTCATTTTCTCCAGTACAGTATACAAAATTCCTTAAAGGGTCCCTTAAAAAATAAATAAATAAATAAATAAATAAATAAATATATATATATATATATATATATATATATATATATATATATATATATATATATATATATATATATATATATATATATATATATATATATATATATCTTGATGATAAATAATCCTTTTGCGAAGCCCGGTGAGTTTTTGGAGACACAGGTTTATTCTTGTTACAGCAGATATGGACAGGGCCTATGCCTCCAGTCACCCCTTCTCTCCATCTCCCCCCAGAGCATCAGAGCTCTGAGTATTTATACAGAAATACAAGTTACATACATACCAAAGCAGAGTGACTTTCGTTTCACAGGCTTGTGCTAATCAACTTAACTTAAATTTGAGGACAGGTAGTACAACTAATAGCTCCCTGAGGGTGGAGACAGTTGTGTCTGTTGAGCCTTTACACATGTTAATGACTGGTCTGGTCTCAGGTAGAAATCACATTCATTTACACAAAGACAGATTGAGAGAAATATTTTCTTCACAATACAAATTTCCATCACACATACAACAATTGGTGTCAAGAAGTGAGATTCACGAGTGGTCAGCCAGAACACAGTGCAGATGGAATTTTATCTGCTTTTGTTTTCTTTCCTGATGCATGTAGCAAAGAAGGACATAGATGGTGATTGACTTCTGTCCAGGATCATCACTGTTGGATTCAAACAAGATCTGCTTGGTGAGCATTTGTTATACAGACTTCATTTCATTTAAGTTAATTTTAAAGGAAACCTTCATCTACAAACATTGGAAATATTCAAAGGACAATGTGCCTCCTTTTGGAGTTAAACTGACTTCTCTAAACATGCCAAACAGCCTGAGCACTGTTCCTATACAATTTTCATTAATCTCACAAAAACTAAAATTCCCATATTTCAATTACTTGATTGATCTTTTTCAATGTTTTTGGCTCCAAAATCTAATATGTGTACCACCATGCTGCTGTAACAACATGCTGGAAATACAAGGCCAACAACAAAGACCATCCCCCACTCTTAATTCCCTCACCTTTGGGACAAATTAGACCGCTCATTCTTTAAGCCACTGAAACTAAGCTATTGGAATTTACAAGTGCTAAAACAAAAATGGGGAGCAAAACTTCAAGGGAGTATGCGCCACCAGAAGGTCCCATTGTTGATTTTTTGAGAAGAAAAGCATTCATTTTAAAGAATATTCTTGCATTGGAAAACAAGTTATGTGAGATTGAAGTCGAAATGAGAGAAAGTTAAATTTCTTATTAAAACATTAGAAAACATTGGAAAATTACAAAGACTGTGTAAAAATGTGGAAAGATGAAGCTGGGAGCAAAATAAGATCACAACAGGACTCTTCATCCACTGCTCAGAGACTACACCACCATGCTAAAGAGAGCACAATGTACACTATGCCAATGGTTGAAGTCTCTGGTCCACAAAATCCAGCATTAGTTTTACATCCATGGATTTGTTCTGAAATACACTATATTGCCAAAAGTATTCGCTCACCTGCCTTGACTCTCATATGAACTTAAGTGACATCCCATTCTTAATCCATAGGGTTTAATATGACGTCAGCCCACCCTTTGCAGCTATAACAGCTTCAACTCTTCTGGGAAGGCTGTCCACAAGGTTTAGGAGTGTGTTTATGGGAATTTTTGACCACTCTTCCAGAAGCACACACACTGATGTTGGACGAGAAGGCCGGGCTTTCAGTCTCCACTCTAATTCATCCCAAAGGTGTTTTATCAGGTTGAGGTCAGGACTCTGTGCAGGCCAGTTAAGCTCATCCACACCAAACTCATCCATGTTGCTTGCTTTGTGCACTGGTCCACAGTCATGTTGAAGATGAAGGGGCCATCTCCAAACTGTCCCCATAAAGTTGGGAGCATGGAATTGTCCAAAAACTCTTGGTATGCTGAAGCATTCAGAGTTTATTTCACTGGAACTAAGGGGCCAAGCCCAGCCCCTGAAGAACAACCCCACACCATAATCCCCCCTCCACCAAACTTTACACTTGGCACAATGCAGTCAGACAAGTACCGTTCTCCTGGCAACCACCAAACCCAGTTCATCAGATTGCCAGATGGAGAAGCGCGATTCGTCACTCCAGAGAACGTGTCTCCACCGTTCTAGAGTCCAGTGGTGCCGTGCTTTACACCACTGCATCCAACGCTTTGCATTGCACTTGGTGATGTATGGCTTGGATGCAGCTGCTCAGCCATGGAAACCCATTCCATGAAGCTCTCTACGCACTGTTCTTGAGCTAATCTGAAGGCCACATGAAGTTTGGAGATATGTAGCGATTGACCTTGGAGAAAGTTGGTGACCTCTGTGCACTATGTGCCTCAGCATCCGCTGACCCCGCCCCGTCAGTTTACGTGGCCTACCACTTCGTGGCTGAGTTGCTGTCATTCCCAATCGCTTCCACTTTGTTATAATATCACTGACAGTTGACGGTGGAATATTTAGGAGCTAAGACATTTCACGACTGGACTTGTTGCACAGGTGTCATCCTATCACGGTACCACACAGGAATTCACTGAGCTCCTGAGAGTGACCCATTCATTCACAAATGTTTGTAGAAACAGTCTGCAGGCCTAGGTGCTTGATTTTATACACCTGTGCCCATGGAAGTGATTGTAACATCTGATTTTGATTATTTGGATGGGTGAGTGAATACTTTTGGCAATATAGTGTATCTGCAGCATCTCAACATCTGCCCAATCCCATAACATCAGGTCAGATTTTTGCTAAATAACTATTGTCAAGATTTCAAGCCCACTATGAGTGAACTGAGTAGAGTGCTGATCATGAAAATGAAACCTACTGAATGGCACAAAATAGCTGATCAACTTCAGAACACTGAAATGCAATGCAATCATGTGGATTGGAAACATGACTCCAATGGTTTGTATAGAGAGGCTGTGAACAACATTTGCACAGCTATCACAAAAGCCTTTCCTGCCTCCATCGAAATTCAATCCTGCAAACAAAGAGACACTGAGGACCCTGTATAACACCCACAGTGGATTTATAAGGCCTGATCACTTGTGCGGTGTGACTTGTGATGTTTGGGAAACATACTTGTGGATCTACTTCATCAGTGGACTAAAAACAGATATTTCTTTAGCTGTGAAGAAAACTTGCATTGGCTGGAATACTGCTCGTCTAACTGAACTGCATACTCATCTAAACAAATACAGACTCATCAGCCAACATGTAAGCAGAGCAAAGATGGTAGAAGAGCCAATCGAAAGAACAAGAAAAGATTTTCCACAGAACCATGCTTTATCTGTTGTCAACTTGGACATTGGAGACGAAAGTGCCCTTTACGCCATGAGCCATCTGCATTTACACCATCTTCTCTAAGTCAACTTGTGACCTGAAAGCCACTATGGAACTACAAAACACCAACACCCTTTCCCCTAACCTGTGATGCCCCTACCCCCTGCTGTGCTGACTGTGACCCAGTCACAAGCCCCGCACATGACCCAGCTCCAACTCCATGTGACAGTGATGACTGTTGCTCTGCCTTTGACCAAACTGTAATCCACAGACTAAAAACTTTCAGTCTGAAGTAACCTACTACTACTGATTTTTTTTTTCCTTCTTGATTTACTTGTTCTTGTATTTTAACATCATAACTAGAAGGCAAAAGGAGAAATTCATTCAGGGCCATAATGGGTGTTTTCACACCTCTGGACCTGACCTGGCTAGTCCTATTGTTTTCTTTGTTTGTTTTGATTTAGGTTTGAGGATAGAGTTATAAATGGGAGACAAATGATGTCTGAGACCTCCATTTCTGTTCAAGGAAGGATTCTCTTTCTTGACAAAAATAGCCTCTTTAACTCCCCTCTCAAACCAAATCTTTTCTCTGGCCAAGATCTGAACCTCACTGTTCTTACTGTCATAACTAGAAACAAATTATGTTAACACTGTGTAAAGGTGAACATGGGTTTAGTTTTGCTACGCTTTGCTTTACATATTATCTAGCTTTGGGACTACTTGAATGTATTCTCCAGAGTAGAGTAGAAGTAAGTCACTACAGCTAACTACCAAACAGTCACTGGGTGAAATTCCCCTCTAGTTGAAAAAGCAAAGGGTAAAATTCCCTGTGTAGTCAAGTGTAAAGACAAGCTAAGACTTTCTCATGAGGGAGAGTAAATTCAAGGGAGCAGTACATCTCTTCCAGGTTTAAGAATGGAGATGTTATGTATTGTAATTATAAAATGTATGAAGAAAAATGTAAATATAGGTCTGTTCTGAACTGTGGCAACATGTAAAAAAAAGAAAAGAAAAAACATTAAAAATTTTGGGGAAAAAAAAAAAAAAAGTTTTTCTGATTTACATTCAGAAAATTGTGCTTAAGTATAGAATGTGACACCAGAAGTCAACTGTAGGACTGTGTGTCCTTCGAACCTGATCAGTCAAACTGCGTGTTGTAATTGTGCGGTGTCAGAAAATCTGTGTTTAACATTTAATGTGTCAACCGTGTCAACAAGAAAAATTATAGGATGCAGTTAACTGATCCACTCATTTTACAGTTCCTTGTTTCTTTATATATATATTTTTATTAGTATTTGTTTTGGGGTTTTGCCTATTGATTTTTAATGATGTGCATGTCCTAAAAAAGTCCAGCTGGTACCAGAAAACTTCTTAGTTGTAACTGGTTCTTCCAGAAATTCCATATATTTTGGCGAGCTCTCTTAAAAATGAAGGCCTTATCAAAGCCTGATCACAAAAAACTTGACTTGACTGACTTGACCATCCTCGACAACTATGCACATGTGAATTTCTTTAATATATTTTTTTTGTTACAGGAGATATGGATGCTGCATAATTTTCTCTTTTCTTCAACATTCTATGACTAACAACACTAACAACTAACCACTAACAGTTTTAACAAAATGTTTCTTTCAGAAGTGCAATTTAACTGAAGTGTTTTCTTACAGTAGATGACAATAAAGCTGACACAGATGCCTGCTTAGAACAAAACTGACACATACATGTGTCAAAGGGGGAATATTAGAAAATTAGTTTTAGGTGCTATCATTTAGAGACTGTTTTTCATTAACTACAAGACCTACAACCTGACAACGCCCTTCAAGACAAAGTAAACTGTTGAATTTGCCTCCATCTTTTGAAATCATCAAACTAATGGAACTCACTTCAACTCCATGAACTGTGTTTAGATCCACAACATTTCAATGTTCTTTACAATGACTGTTTATGAGGTATGATTAATGAATAATCAAAAGGGAGAATGTGTGATGGAAATTTGTATTATGAAGAAAATATTTTTCTCAATCTTTTGTGTAAATGAATGTGATTTCTACCTGAGACCAGAACAGTCATTAACATGTGTAAAGGCTCAAACCCACATTATACAATTTTCTGATCTATGTTTAAATGTTGCTTCCAGATCAAAAACATACCCGTGTGTTTTGTTTTGCCATGTAGTAATACTGGAAGCATTTTACTGTGTTTTTAAACTCTATACACCTTCACTAGAATAATTTGAATACTTTCAGCTCTGCAATTGCCAATCTCTACTGAACAAAAGATAAAAGGAAGCTGTTAACTTGAAAACTACCACTACATGATATTACAAGGTGGACCAGAGCATTTCGCAGACAAACAAATCCTGCACTATTACATATACAAATTGATATGCTACATGTTCACACACAGTCAGTGCATGCGGCTGTTATTCCCTTGTTGTCATGGCGTCTGCGAGACATGATGTCAGACCATCAGCCGTCACTCTCGTCTGGTGGTGTCAGCCACTCCGTCAATCAGTGAACATCCTTTTGGGTGTCACAGCAAACGAAGCCATAACTCCAGTTCACAGTGGTGCAGGTTAGGTGAGCAGAAGCACACTGCCCACACACACAAGCTTAAAAAGAGAGAAGTGAATTGAACATTTGATTGTCAGGAAGAAGATGGTGGAACCAAAGACTGATTTGGTTTTCCCAACTGTGACATCTTTTACAGGAATTCCCACTATATCTACACAATAACCAATACATTCCATTGTATAAGTTGTCAGATGTCTCATTGCTTCCTCAATTCCACAGCAAAGGCAAGGCAGCCGGAGTCATGAAGTATTGATCAGAGCCCCTTGACATAGTATAGGAACGCCTTTGCACAAAAGAGAGCAAGGAGAATCAGGAAAGACAGACAAGGTTGGAGAACTGATAAAAGGAAGAAGTATGGGGAATCAGAGGAAATCAGATGACAAGGACAGAAGAACAATGAAGTAAAGGTAGATAGGAAAGGCTGATAAATAGTGTGGCTGTCAGCTGTAGCCTTCCTCCTATACTAAAGCAGGAAATTGAGCCAACTCCCACCGACCAACCAACAGGGAATGCCTATTACTATAGCCAGCTTGCTGTCTGTTGATACAAACTTGACATAGCAGACCCACATGAGGCTATTGGCGAAGCTATTCTTCTATAATGGCATCCCTTCTTTCTTTCAGCTACATGAAGCACCACAGCACTGAGAACTGCACTTTTATTAGGTACACCAAGGAAAAGAGAGGCTCCCACTGCATTTGGTCAACACTGAGGAGAAATCTGTTGAACAAGAATTAATAGAGTCAGTGTTAATTGACTGGAATGAGCATCAAATCCCCTCAGTCACCTCTGGAGTTTACAAAAAACAGAACTAAAGAGGGAGTAGATTCAGCAAGTAGAAGTTGTGTTGTAAAAATGCCCAAACGATTCAAGCAATCAAAGACTAACAGTCATATTAATAGATTAATATAAGATGAAGAGGCCACATTGGCAGCATTTTAAATATGCACTATGTACCTTTTCATGGTGCTTATCTGCACTGAGATGCTTTTTCTGAATTTTTTTACACTTCTTTTTCATCTTGCATTCAGAAAATTATTCCATTTGATCGCTAGCATGATCACAATCACCTCTCCAGTTTAACTTGTAAGCTGGCCGGGTGGCTTGTTTCCATGGAGATAGATAAGTTGGGTAATGTCTGCCATACTGTGGAACATTTCAAGCAACCACCCACTACCACCAGAAAGTATCAAAGATTATCTTAAATAATTGTTCTATTAACTTAAATTCATTGTTATTTGACCGATGATTGACTGAATAAATATTTGCTTGAAGCATTATAAAAAGTGTCAAAATGTGGCTAGTGAGCTTGTTGTTTATTTAGGCTCTCCCCATTTTTGGCACATGTCCGTAATCACCCACAAACAGGAGGAATCCTGGCAGAGTTGTTTTTACCGTTTCATCTCCCCTGCTACCTGCTTCAAACCCTCAGCTGTGAACGCTGTGTTCAGCCTCTTCCTCACCGCACTGCACATTTGTTGCCAGAGAGACGGCTACCCACGCAACAGCAAACCATTCATTGGAGTCTATTCCTTGTTATTATGCCACAAATGACCATCAGAATGTGTCAACCAAATTTACATTTCACATTCAGAATAAATATGGTGTTTTTTCTTTTTAAAACATGTGATTCTGGAGTTCACTTTTAAATGCAGCACTATGGGTTGAACTAGAATATAATATAAAGTATAGCTCTGAATGCCTTTCCACTTTAAAGTGATCAGCTCACATACTTTCACAGCTGGAGTGTCTGCTTAAATGTGATTTATTTTGGACAAGGCTCCTTTACTGATTCTGAGTCAAATTTATTCCAACATTTCCTGCAGTGCTGTTTCATTTAACACCACTGTGGCACATTCCATGCATACAGGTCTCACTAGAGATTGAGTATGGCATGTATTATAACCATAATTATCTAGCCCATTACTGAAATTAGCATTATTTCAAACAATTACTTCTATACTGTCAAAATTCACCAAGAGAGTATAAGACCTAATTCATTTTACAGGTAAAAACACTTTTTGTTTAAAGACCTATAAATTAGAAATGTGTTTGCTTCATGTATTAAGTGGTAGAACAAGCACACATTTTATTTTGAATTTATGGTGATTGATTGAATTTTCAATGACAGCATTTTTGTAATTGAATACAGCAATAACTGGAATCACAGTTTTAAATGTGATTACTAGTATTTGCACAGCCCTACACTTAAAGGTGCACTATGTAACTTTTTGGTTGGGGATCCGTCACCTGCTTGTTTCTATGGATATGTCACTGCTCTTGGAATGTTCCACGGTATGACATTAAATAGGTCTTTCTTACCTTTATTAAATTACAGGTGGTCTTATAGCTAAAAAACAGGCATTCTGACTGAGCAGGGTTGCCTCTCCACAAATCTGACCAGTAACTTGGTCTGGCTTGGTCTCTATGATGATAGAAAGGTTAAATGCCAAACTGTGAAACATTTCAGACAAAGATATAACATCTCCATGGAGAAAAGCAGGTGACAGATACTTTACCAGAAAAGTTACACAATGCACCTTTAATTACATATCTAGAATGGATAGAAATATGCATTCAAAATGAATAATAAACTGCATAGCATACTCAGATGGCCAGTGTCCAAAACTTTTGTATTTTGAGATGCTCAGGGCAGTGTAACTAGTTAGCATGCCGGTGGCAAACAGTGGTGCATATCTGTTCTTACTTGGTGGAGCGATTTGTCTGGTTAATTCAGATAACAAATGAGCCTTCAGCAGGCTAACTAGTTACGTGGTCTCGTGCATCTAAAAAAAAAAAAAAAAAATTAAAAATTTAAAAAATAATAATAATTGGAAATCGACTATCTGCGTGTGCTATGAGTTTTTTTCTTTCATTTTGAGGTTGGTGCTCCTTGAATTTGCACCTCTATAAATTTTGTGTTTTTAGTTAGATTAGAGATACTTATTAAGAAAAACATAAAATACCTTTAACAACGTGATACACTGATATAAGATCTGACCCTGCCATGGGTTTGTATCTTTTTTGGTTGGTCTCACTGGCAATATAATTAAATGATTGAGAGCTGAACTTTGAAGAAAGGTCAACTTGAATTTCCCACTAGACCGATACAGTCTAATCTATTAAATCAAATAGGCCAAGGATTAAAATCTATTTTACTTTTCATTAGGATAGAGAAAACTACAATGATACAACAAGGACATCACGAAAATACCAAGAAATTTGAGCTATCGCTGGACTTAATGGTCTGGTAAATTAGTATCTACAGAGAGGCTTTTGTGGTTTCACTGAAGTGTTTGACCCAAAACCGTAGTCTGGGCACTCTCCCTACACCATTAAGCAAATTAAAAAAAAAAAAAAAAGGCTTAATTTACTAAAATTTGCCTCTCTCCTCCCTTGTGTATTTTGAACTGGCTTAAAAATACATTATCTTGTAACATGGGCTCAATTACGGCAAAAATCATAAATGTGATTATTTGGTTCATAAGTGAAATTCATAATTAAATCAAATGATTACTTAAAAACTTTAAGATTAAAGGTCCAATAATATGCAAAACTGACACTTAAGAGCTTTAAGCCATGTTATAATGTTGTTATTTCCTCAAAAACATACCAGGAGTTGGTGTTTTGTTTTTTTTTTCCCCCCACACGTTTGACCCTTTATTATTACCGTAGTCTCTCTAAACCTCCCAAGCTTAAAATGCTCTGTTCCACCTGGTGATGTCATGAAACAGTAGTTTAGCTTGTAGAGGAAAGTATAACCTAATATAATGAAGTAACAGATTATGACACTTGTTTCAAAGCCATTGTATTATAGACTGACTTTGCTCTAGGTTTTGAATGAAGAACACAGACATGTTCTGAAAAAAGTAATTTTAGATTAAAAAAAAAAAAATTGAGCAATAAGTGAAATCCCAATAATTGCACAGCCCTACTTGTAACTTTCTGTAGCTAATCATGAAACACGTTTTCTTTTTAAATCTTGACAAGTAATAATTCATTCATTCACAATAAAGTCTCCACATTTCAGAAAACCTTGATTGAAAAATTTGTACAACGTAATTCACAATCAAAGAAACCAGGATTAGATTTGATGTTTTTTTTTTTTCTCCCTTGGACAGCACTGCCTCAACCTCGCAACTCCCACAACACCTTCCTCCTCCAGCGATCAATAGTGTAAACTGCAAAGTGTTGTGAGGGCTGCTGCATATACTACAGTTGTGTAGGATGAGAAAAAGCGAAGGTAAATAAAACTGCATGCATGCAACCAAATCATGCTCATTCAGTGGAGAAACTAGGACAGATAGATCCGCACCTTATTTATTTATTTTTTTCAGTGTAGTTTAATATATTCTACTGCGCCTGGCATAAAACCGCAGAGCTGCTCTCCATCACTGGCAAATACAAGATTGAATTTTGGGGGTGAGCTGGGGAAGGGGGAGAGAGATAGATAGAAAGATTGAGAAAGACACAGAAAGAGGCTGAAAATAGGCAGTAGGTTGTGACTGATGGGGAGCCCATGAAAGCAGTAAATGTGTGTATGTAAGCGTATTGGCAAGGCAGATTTCTGATTGGGAATTCCACTGTTATTTTCCCATAACTGCCATTGGCCCATCACATAAGGGAGACTATATTTCACAGTTTATGAAAAAGCACAGAAAATCAAAGGAGATTTAATATGACATTGTGCAGTATATTTAGTATTTAGGTTGCGACCTTCTCATTTCAAAGGGCAGTCCTATATAGGTTTTCCCTGCTCCACACTATATTCCATGGATTATACAGTGTGCCAAGGATGTAATGAAACAGTGACCACAGTAAATATCAGCTTGAAGGGGAGCTTTTGACCACAAGACCCCATCCTGTACCAGACCACTCTGCAGCTTTAAGGCAGTGATAGTCCAAAGCATGTATCCACAGAAATCTATTTCGGCCAAGAAAGGAAAACACCCCATTTAGGTTCACTTTGCTTTGGACAATTCAGCAGTAGAGATACAAAAGCTGCAAATATGACAAAATATTTAACTTCAATGGTAAAGTAGGTCAAATGTTTATCTTGCAACACAGTTTGAACTTGTAGCAATAAAAGTAATAGGTTGTCTTGATAGAGCAAAACAAGCACTTGTACTTTTAACCTTGCCACATCTGGAAAATAGTTTTCATCCACATTGTCTCTGAGTATGTGCTTTATTGTTATTCACTGTGAACATTTCAGCACTGCTTTGCCTCAGTTATATATATTCCTGTTCTATATAGGTTAAAAACTCATTTAAAAAAAACTTTGAGGCAAAAAAAATGTGACAATTCAATTGTCAAGTGTTTTTGTTTTTCTTTAAATAGTTCCAAGTTAACATTATTTTGTTCAGTTGTGAAATTAGTTGAAACCTTTTTTCAATAGTTTACAAAGTTTGCTGGGTTGGAATGTACATCTAATTAGTCTTGGCTCAGGCAGTGTTCACAGAATCAGTTAGAGATTTATGACGAGCAGACTGGTGTTTACTGCACAATGTCCAAAGTCCTGCAGAGGCTATAAAAATGATTCAACAAAATTTACTGCTGTGGTGTAAATAACCTTTAGGAAAAATATTCTTGTTACTCTTGGCTTAGTTTTGGCTTACAATGAAATCATTACAAATCCTAGACCTATCAGTTTTTTTTTTGGTATAGACAATGACTTATTTATTATTACCATTATTATCGTTATTATCGTTATTATCATTATTATCATTATTATCCTTATTGTCGTCGTCGCCCCCGTTGTCGTTATTATTATTATTATTACTATGCATTAGTCTTAAATAGCGCTTCACCAGATGCTCAAAGTTGCTTTACATTTTTGTACATTATTCATTCACTCCCCAGTTGGTGATGGTAAGATCCTCTTGTAGCCACAGCTGCCTTGGGGCAGACTGGGCGAGACTGCCAATCTGCACCATCGGCCCCTCCGATCACCACACACACACACACACACACCCACTCCTTGCCTAAGGACACAACAACAATTTTTGCCTCTGGCGCCGCACTGTGGCACCTGAAATTCTCAGTGGTGTCCCATCCAAGTACTAACCAGGCTCGGCCCTCAGATCAGGCTTTGACAAGGAGGTTTGGCCACTTGTGGACAATAACTCGTTTTTACGTGATCATACTCATATTTTTTACTAATATAACTAATTATTCAATCTGCCACAAACAATGAACAGAACTAGTATGCTCAGGTCAGGGCTAGATAGATATAATCATTCACCTACCTACCTACCTACTTGGACTAGACCTTTAAAAGTGAGTTAACATCTGACAAAATGAGTTTATGTCCTGTTTGAAGAAGGAAAACTAGAATAGAAGGAGCTGTACCTGATTTTCACAGTAGTGAAAAAGAGAATTTGTTAATTTTAAATGTTTTGCAGTGGTCCAAAGTTATTTCACCGGAATGAGTTTATAAGCACAACTTTCAGAGACCAGTGTGGTATAGTTAGCAACAACTAGCATGCCAACGCACACTTCCTGATTAGAAAACATTTTATTGTCTGAATTAAATACAACACACAGGATACTTATTTTGACCTCCTGTGCTGCTTACACAATATATCTGTACAGGGGCAAGACAAATGTATCTTAAATACATGGGGAATAAGTGGGTACAGGACCTTAAAACTAGTTTTAAGTGTCTTGAATTGGACTCAGAAATTGCAGAATTGCCTGCACATATGACCTCAAAGAACACTTAAGAGTGGCAAGGTCAGGACAAGAAAAAGACCTGGAGGTTATTTGCATGCACTCATTGTTTAAATAGGCCTGCACCATTGTGAGATTGACCCAACCTGAGTGTCCTTATTGGAGGCATCTGCACTGCACCTCATCAGTATTCAGAACCAGTGTGTCCTGCTTCCATCACAGCATAGCCTCCCTCTGCACGTGTGTGTTCGTGTGCCCAGCTATGCACACTCCTACCATTTCTGCATTTATTTAAAAATCAGCTTTGAAACAACTGGAAAAAGTTAAGTGCCATGAAAACTGGAATAATGCCTGCAAACAGAGGAGTTCTAGTAATTTGCATGAGAAATACATTTCAAACCATGGCATTTAGGGAAGTTAGTGCTTTGAATTATTATTATTTTATTTTTTTAACATTTGAAAACAACAAAAACAGTAGTAATTGAGTTTAAATCTCCTGTCTTCACTCAGAATCATAGCATTACATAACAAACCCAAATAAAGTTTGTTTGAGAACATTGTGAGCAGCAAGGCATCCAAATATACATATGCTAATGACAACCACAGCTAGACTCTGTGCTAAATCTGGAAGACCAGCAATTAGAGACATTGGATACTTGCATATTACAGCATGACATATGAGGTTTATTGTAACTACAGTGCTGTATAAGATTGCAAGAATATAATGTAGAAGAAGATGTATGTAGAGAAACATAGGACTATATCTGTGCACATGGCAAATAAAAAGAACTTACCATATGAATGAATACATTAAAATGTGTCTACTGTTACTTTAAAGAAAACCTTTTCAGTTTCATGTGTTACTGCATTGTGTAACTTTTCTGGTGGAAGGTACGGTGAACAGTTTCACTTAGTTAAATACATCTGTGCACTGTGGTGTTAGGCCATTCCCATAAACAGCATTTACAATGACAGAACCAGAAGAGGCCTGTCACAGATGCAGCACCAAACCACAAACCTGTGTAATTACAATCAATAATTCATTTTCCCCTTTTCTGCCACCGTTCCATTCAAACGACCCTTTGCATGCTATCGAGACAACTTCCAAATCTCTTCAGGGTCGTGGTAATTAGAACTGGGATTTTTTTCTTCCACTTCACTTTGCACCTAACCACAATCTCATCAGCTAAATGTGAGACGAGACATTGTTCTGGGGGCAATTGTCTTCAACTGCCATGTGAGGCTTTCTGTTGCCCTCTTTCAAACGCTGTTGTTCACATAGGTTGGGTCATTTACAACAGCTTTGGCGTTTGCTCGTGAGTATATGGGTGCCAGATAACTGGTGTCATGCTACTTATCCCTCCTGCTTATTAGGCCTATTAGAGATTTCAAATCAAATGCACTCAGTAAAGGGGACTGAACCAAAGGGACTGCCATGTGTGCTGGCTGAATAATTACACAATGTCTTCAGCTTCCTCCACCGGAAGTTAGGTTTAATCACCGTCAAGCAAAGAGCCCCCCATCACAAGTCCGTGTTCACTGGAATTCTCGCTGTTCTTTCTATCACTGGTATCAGTGCATTAAAGTGAAGGTAATTACCTCCTGCAGCACAAGTAATGACCTTGGACTGCACATGTTCAAATGAGCTTTTATTGATCTGTACTGCTTTTTTAGACAGATAAAGGATTATCAAAACATACATTCACAATTGTTATGTTTGAATATGACAATATTCCTCTGATGACAGATTTTTCTCTTGCTGGTGATGTCACCATCGTCACAGTCTTAACCAGTATCTTTATCATTATTGATTAGAGTTCAAATGAGCAGAGAAATCTTTATCATTGGCATCACCATGACACCCTCTTAACAACGTCACTTTAAACTCATACAACAAATCACAAGTGTCACACTGAAGATTGCTCTGGGACATTGCAGAGATCATGAAGACCTAAACATGCCGGGGCCTGCACATAGGTGCAATGCAGCTGCACAGTTCTATCTGTGGGTGTCACCCACACAGACAAAGATAATGGCGCTGGTGAACGGCTGCTCTGTCACTCTGCCATCCCCATCTCCCTGCCTGGGATTTAATGTGACACTTATAGCTATTGCATGGCTTAGCCTCCAGACAGCAGGGAACCATGCCTGAATGGAAATGAGATTGTCATCTGTCAACGGCACCCATCACACCACTGGAAGACTGACAAAGAAAGTGAGAGAAAGACTCAGCCAGTAGTGCTAATGGAAGAAGTGCATGGAGAACCCATGTAGCTAGCTTCATTACCAAAGGCCCAATCTGAGAACAGTTCTACGAGCATGGCTCAGATGGCACCAAATATAAATGCAGGTTGACATAAATCATCACTTAATATCATGCAGCTCTGCAGTGCTTAAAATATGAACTAAAAGATGCAAACAACTGCAGCACACAGAGGCCACAGACACAGTCTGTTGTTGAGTGAGATGGCCGGATTTAGAAGTTATATTTATTTAACCTCTAAAATGGAGACACACATCCAGATATTCCCCAGATAAAGTGTTCAGATAGTGCCACATTATTCTTTTCTTGGCTCTTGGCTAGTTAGAGAATATGAACCAGAACTTGACTCTTTGCTGACTTTAGACTTTGGAGGTGGTGGAGGGTATTCATATGTACTTTTTGGGCCGGCGGCAGAACTAATGGCACTGAAGACTCACCTATTATTTTTCACTTGAGAGTGGAAAAGGGAAATACTAATATTCATGACGTGCAGTACGTTAAGGTCAAGTAGCAAAATTATCTCTTGAGCAGGGAGTTGCTTGACCTCAATTCAACAGGGCACAGTGCAGGCAAGAGGCTCTCAAAACCAGCACAGATGAATGCTGTTGTGTGCAGTGTAATACTCTATACTGTAATTATGTGGACCTCTATTTTCAGCGCACTGAAATAATATATAGCATTTCTGTTCTTAGGGTTGCCAAAGTAAATCATCATGCATTTTAGAAAAAAATCCATCCATCCATCCATCCATCCATCCATCCATTTTCTTCCACTTATCCGGGGCTGGGTCGCGGGGCAACAGTCTAAGCAGGGACTCCCAGACTTCTTTCTTTCCCGGACACTTCCTCCAGCTCCTCCGGGGGGACCCCAAGGTGTTCCCAGGCCAGCCGAAAGACGTAGTCCCTCCAGTGTGTCCTGGTCTTCCCCGGGGCCTCCTCCCGGTGAGACATGCCCGGAACACCTCCCGAGGGAGGCATCCAGGAGGCATCCGGAGCAGATGCCCGAGCCACCTCAGCTGGCTTCTCTCCGAGCTCCTCCCATGTGACTGAGCTCCTTACCCTATTTCTAAGAGAGCGCCCAGCCACTCTGCGGAGGATACTCATTTCGGCCGCTTGTATCCGTGATCTGGTCCGTTCAGGTCATTACCCAAAGCTCATGACCATAAGTAAAGGTAGGAATGTAGATTGAGTGGTAAATCGAGAGCTTTGCCTTTCGGCTCAGCTCCCTCTTCACCACAATGGTCCGATACAGCGACCACATCACTGCCGACGCTGCACCGATCCGCCTGTCAATCTCACGCTCCATCCTCCCCTCACTCGTGAACAGGACCCCGAGATGCTTGAACTCCTCCACTTGAGACAGGGACTCTCCACCCACCCGGAGAGGTCAAGCCACCTTTTTCCGGTCAAGAACCACAGCCTCGGATTTGGAGGAGCTGATCCTCGTCCCAGCCACTTCACACTCAGCTGCATACCGCCCCAGCGCATGTTGGAGGTCCCGGTCCGATGAAGCCATCAGGACAACATCATCTGCAAACAGCAGAGATGAGATCCTGTGGTCCCAAAACCGGAAATTCTGTCCATAAATACAATGAACAGAACCGGTGACAAAGGGCAGCTCTGGCCAACACACACGGGAAACAGGTCCAACTTACTACTGACAATGCGAACACAGCTCCTGCTCTGGTCATACAGGGACTGGACAGCCCTTAGGAAAGAGCCCTGGATCCCATACTCCCAGAGCACTCCCCAGAGGACCCCACGAGGGACACGGTCGAATGCCTTGTCCAGATCCACAAAGCACATGTGGACTGGTTGGGCAAACTCCCATGAACCCTCAAGCACCCGATGGAGAGTATAGAGCTTGTCCAGTGTTCTGTGGCCGGGATGAAAACCACACTGCTCCTCCTGAATCTGAGGTTCGACTATCGGTCGGATTCTCCTCTCCAGTACTCTAGAATAGACCTTACCGGGGAGGCTGAGGAGTGTGATTCCCCTGTAGTTGAAACACATCCTCCGGTCCCCCTTCTTAAACAGACACACGGCCGGAGGTCAGATGACATGACAACAAAGTTGATCATTGACCTCCGGCCTAGGGTGTCCTGGTGCCACGTGCACTGATGGACACCCTTGTGCTCCAACATGGTGTTTGTTATGGACAAACCGTGGCTAGCACAGAAGTCCAATAACAGGACACTGCTCGGGTTCAGATCAGGGAGGCCGTTCCTCCCAGTCACCCCTCTCCAGGTGTCACTGTCATTGCCCACGTGGGCATTGAAATCCCCCAGTAGAACGGTCGGTGCACTGTCTAGTACCCCTCCCAGAGACTCCAAGAAGGCCGGGTACTCTGCACTGCTGTTCAGCCCGTAGGCCGACACATTAGTGAGAGACCTGTCCTGACCCGAAGGTGCAGGGACGTGACTCTCTCGTTCACCGGGGTGAACTCCAACACACGGCGGCTGAGCTGTGGGGCAATGAGCAGGTCCACACCTGCACATTGCAGGCAATGCCAGAGAAATGGAGTCCAGCCCCCCTCAAGGAGTTGGGTTCCAGAGCCCAAGCTGTGCGTGTAGGTGAGGCCGACTATTTCTAGTCGGTAACACTCAACCTCCCACACAAGCTCGGGCTCCTTCTCCCCAGGGAGGTGGAATTCCATGACCCCAGAGCTAGTCTCCATGTCCAGAGATCCGGTCGTCGAGGCCCCTGCCTTCGACTGCCGCCCAGATCTCCCTGCACCGGCCCCCTATGGATCCTCCTGCAGGTGGTGGGTCCACAGGAGGACGGCCCCAAGTCACTCCTTCGGGCTATGCCCGGCCGGGCCTCGTGGGGGAAGGCCCGCCCACCAGACGCTCGCTGTCGAGCACCCACCCCAGGCCTGGCTCCAGGGTGGGGCCACAGTAACGCCAATCCGGGAGACATAACTGGCCTTGCTGTGTTTCTCATCATGGGGGCTTCTGAACCGCTCTTAGTCTGACCCATGCCCCAGGACCTGTTTGCCTTGCGTGACCCTACCAGGGGCATGAAGCCCCCCGACAACACAGCTCCCGGGATCATTTGGGCACTCAAACCCCTCCACCACGTGAAGGTGGCAGTTCAACAAAAAAATGTCACTTGGATATTGGTGTTACACAACTTTTATAATGGATGCCCTGGATGCTTCTCCTTCTATCTTGGGGAGTAACTTCAGCCTGTGTGCACTACTTTTATTGGAAAGATTATACAGAACTAGGCATCAAGATTTGACGGCAATATGTACTGTTTAACAATGATGGCAAACTTATGGTTAGAAAAAATATAAAAAGCACTCCAACAACATAAAAAATCAAACTCTGAGAGTGTGCTAAAGATGTGAGATTAAAGTCTATAGGCCATGAAGGCTTGTGCAAGGTGATACCTGCAAGAAGTTAAAGCTGAAATCAAATTAACACCATAATAAATCAGTGCTGGAGAGGCAGCAGAAAGAGTATAAGGTGTGGGAAAGAACCCATGGATTTTCTGCCAGCGTGTCCATTCGCTGTCAGTCACCCTTTGGTGCTACTGTGAACATCCAACAGTCACATGCATGGATGCGCACCTGTATTAACTACTTGTATGCAACAAAGACATACACACACTTTTTATATGTGTATTGATCAGGAAAAAATAAGAAATCATTGACTGTGGCCAAGCTGAACAGATATGTCAACTGGACGGTGATCAATCTTGATGTCCCTGTAAGAGCAGAGAGCTGGCTAATACAAAGTAGGTGCTTTGAATTACATTATAGCACACACACACATTCAATAACAGCAGTTGGTAATTAGTCAGCCTGACAGAACATCCCATGGCAAGTGAGGACAACTACAGCTGAATTAGACCAGGGATGCACACTGCACACAGTTGCAGACTTCTGCGGCCACATGGGAGGTTCTGTGCTCCGTACGAAGGCCTAATTAAGACACAGGAATAATTGGGAATTGGACAGGAAGGAAGGGGGATGGCCAATGCATGTGTGTATATTGTTAAGCTGATTTCAAAGAGATGTTTGATAACCATATAGTGACCAACAGCATCATTTAGAGGTGGGACAGTCTATATTTCAAAATTTTGCAATATTTGTTTTGAAGCTATGCTAATTTTGAATATTAAGTAAAAATGTTACAAAAAATGGCTACAAAAAATATTAAAAATAAAACAAACTTGCCATGTATTTTTAAGTGAGGGAATAAGGTGATATTTCTGCACTTTTGTGGCTAAATTTGATAGTTAAATTTGACAGTTCACTTTTTGGTAATCTGAACCTCCTCCACAATAGTTAACACATTTCTGATGCAATGCCATAATAATAGTTTGAATATTACCATAAAGAAAACATATCAACACATTATTTTTTGCTAATATCACCCATCCCCTAGTCATGGATGGATGGGTGATATCATTATAAAAGCAGCAACATGAAGGAGAAAAAAGCTACAAATCAGCACATACATAAAGGTGTACACAAGAGATAGAAGCCATATTTAGCAGCACCAAGGCAGCCTAGAGGACAAAGGGAGAGGAAGCTGAATGGAGGAGGGGCAAGACTGGATGAAAAATGAGTCTTTGTTGCAGACAGGCTTAGATGGCACCACACACTCCCAACACAGCAGCAGAGTCAGGGGGATACACACATAGAATTTTGGGTAATGCGGTCTGACGTGCCACAGCTCACTGGCCCCCTGACTGGCTGCTCTGATTGGACTGGCGAGCTCACAGGAGGGATGGGTCGGGTCATGACAGAGGTTTCCGATTGGCTGAGGGGCTCCCAGGTGCAGCATGGGAGAAGCTATACAACGGGATCCGTCCTCACTTAAGGTCGAACAACAACTGAATCAAATAACACAGGTTGAAAATATAATGGTAACAGCAAGGCATCAAGCAGTATGTTGTTCTCAATGTGTCTGTAAAAATATGTCTGAGGAAGATAAGGAAGTGAACACTTGGAAATACATTTGCTAGGAATGCCATGTTATTATTTGTATCTAATCTTTATTTCACAACTTTATTATTCCCCATATTTATTCACCATATTTATTCAGCAGGACTCTAAGAAATGTCTCTTTTTCAAGGCATTTTTAGGCAATAAAAAAACTATTGTAATTTAATAAATGTAAGATCAGTTAAATGCTTTACCGTGGAACATTCTAACATATCCATGGAGACAAAAAAGTGGCGTACCCCCTACCAGTAAAGTGTGTGCGGTTAGTTGAATGCAGTGGTATAACACAGAAATTGTGAACATGTTCATACTTCCGTTTCCCTGCTTAAGTCTGCATATATCTTATCCATGAGATTTATAGGGCTCCCGGCAGATTTCTGCTATATCTTCAGAAACTCCTAATGCACAGCTACCAGCCACAGAATAATATTAGTTTAATGTAAGCCATGATTAATTGAGGAGCTGAAATTCAGTGTGCCCTCATTTCAAGATAGACAAGAAGACACATGTCTAATACAGTAAGTTAGAACTTGCTGTCCTTTGGTTGCAATGTCATGTATCATGCATTAGCGAACATATTAATCACCATGAAGATGACTCAACTATAATTAGATTTTTGCTTGAGTGCACGCCTGATTTTGTTTCACTTGAGCTGTGTGAGTTTGGGGTCATGTGTTTTGGCTGATCCAGCAGCATGGATGGGCTGCTCTGGGGCTATTTTGTACCTCTCTCCATGTTAAGACTCTACTTCACACATATGAATGGGACTTTTATGGATGAGGTGCCTAATGAAGGGTCTATCTACTGTGATTAACATTTCCGCAGTCCTGGGAATTGTCTACGGGCTCAGTTATCACTCAGAAGCCCACCTATTGTTAAGGTGGCGTTTGCCTGTTAAGTGGAGGTTTATACCTTCAACATTGTGCATTAGTGCGCATCAATTATGCAGGTGGCAGCAATTACATATTTATGTATTCTGATAATTACATTTTTAATATAGCAGATGTCAGCCTCATTCATGGAAGTTAATGAAAATGAATGACAGCAATTTGAGAGATGGAAGTTCAGAAGAGCTCTGGAAATGTGTTGCGAGTGGGAATAAGTGCATAGTCGGTCTTGCTTCTGTGAATTTGACTGCACTGAATCAAAATTAGCGCTTGATTGTTGACAAGGATAACTTCAATTACAAAAGAGTTATTTCATTTCAGGAATCAAAATAGAGGACTTTTTCATTATTATAATTTCTTTTTCCAAACCATCAAACAATAACTCACAACACATTTTGAACAACTCAAAAACAAAAAGTACAGTTGGATTCCAATTCACTGATTCACTCATTTATATTATTCTTTATGCCGTTGAAAAGTATTAGTAAGCTTTACTGAATGATGCTTTTTTCTGCTGCTGCCAGAAGACATTGCGATGAAGGGCATGGCTCGTTAGATGGCGTCTAGGAAATGTCTTCCCCCCGAGGTTTGGACACTGGAGGTGGTAGAGGTGAAATCAAGGAGAGTGAAGGGGATGATGAGAGGATGAGGAGAGTGAAGGGCACGATGAGAGGATGAGCCGAGGTGGTGCTAGGGAGGAGGTTGGGTGTGGCACAAACCAAATCAGCCGTGCATCTGCAATGAGGACTTAAATTAGACAGACTGGGCACTGACTGGATGAGGAGGAGGTGCAGTGAGCAGCAGGGAGGAGTATTTGGAGTGAGGTGATGAAGCTAGAGGAGCAGGTAAACTCTGGAGAAATGCTGTAGTAGATGGGAGCGCAGTTATTTCTTTCAGGCTGAATTTACGCAAGCTCCATTTCCCCAAATTCATCCTTTTCATAATAAGTGTAATTAAATTTAAATTCTTAACAGTATTGGTTTTTAAGCACACTTTTGCTCACTCAAATATGTATAATTTTATGTGTAAAAAATATTTTCAGCAAAAAGTTATTTCCTCCCATTAGACATCTAAAACATACAAGTCACTTGCTGTTAACTGGAATCTCAAAAGATGTTTGGAACAAAATTGACATTGGTCATTTAAGACCAATTTGTTTTTAACTAAAATGTTTCATGTTCTCTTCACTCATTTAAACCGTTGCCCCCACCAGGCACGACCACGTCATCACCCACCCCAATGACCCTGTTCAACCATGACACAACTGAACTTGCCATAGTGCCTTATCATTACTCTTCACATCATGTTTCTTACCTCTGGGTTTATAAATTATTTGTAGGCCATTAGGACAGTGACTTGGAAAACAGGACAGTTGTCATTGGAGAAGATACTGGTAAGATTCACTCTATATGCAGATTTCATGAAGCTCTGACAAGTGAAGGAGGATGAGCCACTGGGAAATGGCCTCAACTTTAATAAAATGAGAACAAAAGAGGACTTCTGATCCACTTATCACGGTGACACATGATTGGGTCTTAACATTTATTGTCTAACCTTGAGAAGTTTGGGTTTCTTTAAATATGTTTTATTGTTTATTTTCAGCAACAAAAGTGTTCCAAATAAAAAACTGGGTCATGCACTAAATTCAGAACAAATTTCAACACAAAGTAGGTGTAGGTCAGGTATACCCCAGACTAGAGCTGGGCGATATGGCCTAAAAATAAAATCTCCGATTTTTTTTACAAAAAATCCGATTTCCGATTTTAATCGATTTTTCTCTGCCCTACTCAAAAACAAATAACAGATGACAAATAAATGGCTCAAAACAAGTTTTAACTTTATTCTTTTTTTAAATTTAGGATTAAAGTGCAATCTGACAAGCAAAAAACATACCAGGCCATTGTAAACACTTTTAGAAAGGACATGTCCAGGACATGTCCAGAGGTGTGAAAACACCATCATGGCCCTGAATGGATATGCTAACTACTCCCCCACTCCCACTCCATAATGAATAGACTCACCTGACTAACAGAAACTATTAACAACTCCATATTGAATAGACTCACCTGACTAACAGAAACTGTAAACAAATATGTGTTGTCTCAGAGTAATTTTCATTGTAATTAAGCTCCACCCTTCAAGCAGATATAAAGCAGTGTCCGCCAGCATCTGACCAGAACTGAGGAAGCAGCTTGGATGAGCTGAGAAACGTATTCAACCAAATAAACTATGTCCAGTTGACAAATTCAATTTCTCCTTTTGCTACTTTTAGAAAGTTTTGATCATATTGCTGCCGCTGTCTGTTGTCATGCAGATGAGTCGGTCTTCTGCAAGTTTCCACGAAGTGAAAGCATCTTTCAATCCTTGCGCGATTAATCCCCCCTTGTGATCCTCGGGAAAATACACTGTTTGCAGACAAACGCTTCGCATCGCCCAGCTACTATTAACAAAATGTACCGTTAAACTCAAGTAGGGCTGCATCGTTCGGCTGGACCACAGGTCAGTCGTAGTAGAAAAATACGACACCTCCTCCGCTCCGCGCCCCGCTAACTTACCCGTGTAGAGCGCTGCAGCGCATTAGTTCCGCTTTCGACGCTCGCGTGTAAAAAATAATACTAATAATAAAAAAAAATCGATTTTCATAAAAACACATCGTTCTGAACTGTAAATTCGAATTAATCGATTTAATCGATATATCGCGCACCTCTACCCCAGACAATGGGTATACCCCAGACAATTACCTTCACAAATAGAATACAATATTTTTTAGCATTTGAAATATTAGATTAACCAAAAAGTAGAATGCATATCTTTGGACAGTGAAAGAAAGAAATAAACTCCACAAATTAGCAAGTGGAGGACATAAAGAGACAGATGGATGAACTTAACCCACACCCCTGCGATGAGTAACTTGAGCGCAAACTGTGCGGGCACAAGTAAATGATCAATGACCTGTCAACACTGTATACAGCTTGGCCTTAAACTCCAATGTATTCCTGCTTATTATCAATAGACTTCAAATTAAAATCCAATATTCAATTATGGCTTTAGATATTTCATTAGATTTAAAATTCCTGATACCGTACTGTCAGTCTTTTTTATCTCCACTGATTTGGAGGGTGGAAAGACCATCAGGATGAAAGAGATGTCAGATGAAAAAAAAATCTCGAGAAAAAACTGACAGGCTGATGTCAAAACAATTCACCCTCCGTAATATTTGTGCATGGGAGCTTTAACATGGCGATAGAAATACCCATGCAATATTCATGAGATAGATCCTCAAAGCTTCTCCCATGGATTTCATGAGAATGCTCTTGATTGACTGGCTTATAATTGTCTTGGTCATCAATTGAGCAACACTGACAAGGACAAAGAGGACACACAACAAAGACTAGGAAAGGCAAGGCCCATAGCTCAATAAACAAGGCTGTCCCCCGATTTATAGAGTATTATGATATGATGGGGAGGCAAAAATGAATAAATTAAGTTAACATGTTTAATATACAGTATATGTGTTTAATATACACGGTGGCTTGCACTTACGCTTCACAGCAAGAAGGTCGTGGGTTCAACTCCCAGGCCTTTTTTTGCATGTTACTCCCTGTGTCTGGATGGGTTTTCTCTGGTGCCCACCAGTTAACAACACCCACTGCTCCTGACCAGTTGCCCCAGCTGCTCTGGTTAAAGCATGGGTCAAATGATTCAGAATGAATTTCCCTCATGAGGGATTAATAAAGTATACCTTAACTTAACCTTAATTATGCTATGTATCATGGGACATTTATATGAATAAAACTAATTCTAATGCCAACAATATAGCCTGGCCTACACATTAATTTGTAGACCAGGACAGTGGACAACACAGGGAACTGAGAAACAAAACGGACACTTAGTATCGCAGTATCAATGTGTGAAGTACTAAGCACTGCTGAGAAAGGGATAGGAGAAGCCTCTGATAAACAAGACCTGAGCACAGTCTTTCATTTCTGTGTATTTTCATAATTAAATGACAAATAAATTCAGATTCTGTTCTGAATGATGCAATGACACTGCAACACAAGCTACAAATAAGCAACAGGTAAAGTAAGCGTAGTGAGCTCTGAGCCGTATAACGGTCCTTCAAGTATTTGAGTATGTTGTAACCTTCATATGTTCAGAAAGCATTTATGCATTCGAGACCCAAAGTTTGCGACACAAAAAAACTTCAAATAAAAGCAGTTTTATTTGTAACTATTGACACAGAACAGCTAAATTTGACCATAAACTCACACATAAATGGTGCGAAATCCAAGACCAACTGGAACACAACATTGCATTAGGTATATCAGTGGTTTTAAGTAGTGTTTGCCAGACATGTAAACACAGCAAATCTCCACTCTGACCTGCTGCCGTGGTATTAATGCCGTTGCCACAGTGTTCCATGTGCTTTGTGTTAATTGAAAACCGTACAGGGCTTGTTTGGACTCTTGACTGAGACTTAATTGTTTTCCACACATATGCTTTGTCAGGTAAGAGGCTTATCTTGTCATAGTAACGTAATGTCCGACACCAGCCACTGCTTCACATATTAGCCAGCAGCAAAGTGACAACCCAATTATTCTGTAAAAGCAGAACTCTGGATAGTATTTTAATTACCCCCAACAAGAAAAATGCCAGTGTGAACTATAAGGCTATTAAGTACAAGACAAGTTACTGTACAGTAAGTAATTAAAAAATGCCTTCAGAAAGTGAATTAGATATACAGTAGGTTAAACTCCACTCCACAACCTGAATCCAGTGAGGTTAAATGGCATGACAGTTTTAATATTACTTACCTGTTCAATCTGGTTTCCCCCCCCCATGATTTCCACCATTGTTTTCTACGGTTTGTGTTTTTTTCCTATTGCTTCCTATTTGTTTGTAAAGCATCTTTAAGTCTCCAAAATAGCAATATAAAAGTCTGATGTATTATTATTATTATTATTATTATTATTAACTTTTTGTTATGGCCCTATAGGGGGATCTTAAGTATTGTTTTAAAATACCATAAGGTTAATTAGCAACATTTCAATTAGATAAATGGACAGAATATTATATATATGTTATTTCTGTATAGTTTTCAAAGTGTCTCACCTTATTTTGGCCTTTATTGTTGCGTGCTTGGCTTTTTTCATTACAACCATGACAATCTCCAGTACTCGAAAGATCAGAAATAATTTGCTATTCTTGTGGTTCAACTGCCCTTATAGCGACCTTTGTCTGGCACACAATTTGTCAATCTTTTAACCATTTCCTTACCTCCCGTCCCATAGACCGTTTGGCACACATTCTTTACAAGCAGCAGAACAATGTTGGTTTAATCCTCTGGGGAGAAACAAGCAGGAAATTGATGGATGAGTTGCCCGGATGCGTCCTATTTCCCAAATCATGCCATGAGGATCTTAAAAGCAAAGGGGATAAAAATAGGATGGGGTTTTTCACCGGTATCAATCTGTATGCTCACTCGCCCTGACAGATGACCCAAACCACTATCCATAATTACCTTCTTGTTAACATAGAAGAGAGCACAGGGGACCAATGGCAGCAACAGTGACGCCGACTTTCCTGTCTCACCTCAGCTTCCTTACCTTGGATTGCAAATAACTTGTAGCTTCCTATGGTTTTCCTTATGTCTTCTTTTATATGATAAATATCTGTGATCAAACTCAGGCTGAGGCACAACCTTACCACGGATACGGTAATGGAGTTGTGGGTAGTTGGACTAGATTGATGTTGGTGAGTTGATTAATGCTAGCTAACACCCGCCCAGGGTAGTGGAGGCCTGACAGTTTTATTGATAAATTTAACACATGGATACCAGTATAAATATCTAGACTCCTCACCACACTTTTATTTAAAGAAATACCTACATTTTTTTCTCAGTAAATCTGAAATCTCAATTTAGGGAAAGTTACAAACCACCTGTGACATTTTCAAGTTCATACTTTCATTACTTTCTCACAGTTATCCAAATATTGCATTTAGTCTTGTGTGCTTAATTTTATCCCTTTAAATTTTGTCTTGTCTGCTGTGTTAAAGTGAATTTAAAGGTGCATTGTGTAACGTTTATGGTTGAGGGTCTCTCAAATGCTTTTCACTGCTTCACAGTGTGGTATTAAACCAGATTACAGGTCAGCTCTGTGGAAAGGCAATGCCGCTCACAGTCAGAATGCCTGTTGATGAGCTATTTGAGCTGTAATTTAATAAATAAAGGTAGATTTGTTTAATGTCATACTGTGGAACATTACAGGCAGAGAAATTACATATCCATAGAAACAAACAGGTGACTGATCGCTAACCAAAAAGTTACATAGTGCACCTTTAATAATGAAAATGTTTCAAGTCAAAGTTTAGACTTTACTGATTAGGTTTACAGCAGCAATAGTGACAGAACAGCCAACATGTACCCCAAGTAGCTATTTGAGGTCACTTATTAAAGCTAAGGAAATAAACCTGTTCAAGTACAAGGCCAAGAAATGGTCAGTCTCAGAACTGAGCACTTCAGTTGAAAATCCAAACCAGACAAAAGGAGTGGCGGACGTCAAAGGCAATTAAATCACCAAGAACAGCATGTGGACTGAGTGAATGTCCATACAAAGACTCCGACAGAGAAATGCACTTCTCAAGACTGGTCTAAGGAAACTTTTAATGAACAAAAACCTGGGCGAGGTCCTTTCTGAATTATCTTGTGGTCGATAAGCACCCCACAGTGCAAATGGCAGTGCAATGGGCTTTGGTCAAATAAACAGAATCTTTTCAGAAGCAGAACAGAGGCGGGGAGCTGACACTCCACTAGAGATTAGCAGGGTCTCTTTCAGGCCTTGTCAGGCCCAATGGACACAAATCGAAAGTGAAGAAAAGCTTTAAGAATTGTCAGAGGACCCAGAAGAAAAGTATCATCTGACTCTTATTTGTACAAAGCATCAGTTGGAACGCCAATAAAAGGGTTCATTAGATTGAAAAGTAAACACTAACTGTCCTCACATAATACCTCATGTAAATCATTGGTGGAGCTAAGTTTACATTGATCATGTACTTGTTCAGTTTTTTTACTGTCTAGAATGAAAAAATGGCTGTGATTAGCTCCATTATCATTCACAGTTCTGTACATTTTGCTAATAGAATGCATTTTAATGCCAACATTCATATTAGAACAGTTGGAGAGATTTGAGTCAACTAGTCCCTAAAAAAGGATTTGCATGTAAAGGGATCAAAGCTCACAGCCCTTGACCCTACACCAGTGCTCTCACAATCTCTGTTTGATATCCTCTGATCAATTAGAGTCCTCATGGGACCATGGCACTGGCAAAGGTTACAGACATCAGAGGTATGGTGATTGATTTGTTGTTGCCCAACTGCACAAAGCAAACCTAGAAGCTTGATGGACTTCCCAGTATCACAACCTCCCAGAACTAAACAAACAGTGCACCCTGCCCAGAAAACAGCCTCAGATAGCAAAAATAGAGAGCACCACAACTCACATATTTATTAATTTGAATGAATAATGTTTCTGATTTGGGATTGCACCTATGGGTACAGGATTTTAAAGTGGTAACTAAACGTGCACAATACATAGTTTATGAATTTGCTGTACTATTGTTCATGTTTTATACATAGTCTGGCAGCAATGACCTGCATGAATGACACATTTGTGAAGAGGAATGTGGATTGTTTCCAGGGCTGTATCAGTGCCACTGAACACTGGCTGCATCTTGGCCCTTTAAATCAGATGCCTTCATTTCTTGCATTGCAGATTAGAAGTCATGTCATTAGAGCCACCAGTCATACACTCCACTGACCCCTGCAGTAATAATGAGATCTACCTGTTCACATAATGTGCCAGCTCCCACAGGGAGAACAGAAGTGGTCCAAAACCAGTAAGACCAATGGGATAATTGTATCCACTGTGGTGCCCCAGTTTCTAAGAGGCCTTTCTTATTTTAACTGACCTGTGAAGGTGGATGTTTTAATGACCTCTTATTAGCAGGGAGTGAGCTTGGGAGTTAATTTGGTAAATGGGATGCAGCCTTAATTGAGCTGAGCTCTGCACATTAAGTCAAGTGTGATGATGCACATTGATAATTCTGAAGGTTGAACCATTACAAACACTCACTATTAATTATATCAATGGAATTACCGCAGCTAGGTTCCTGTAGGCATTAGGGATGCAATGATACAGTTTTCCCACAATTCGATGTGTATCTCGGTACACGGGTCATAATATCGATTCGATTTTGATACGTTTTAAGACTCATAAGAAAATCATGCATTGTTTTCTGCTAATGTGTGTAATATAATAACACTATGATATTAAAGAAACATTACATATATTACACACAATACATTACAGTACAACAACTGTAAAGATGTAGTTTATATGTGAAGTGTTTAGTTTGGTTCAATGATTTACAGCTCAGAATTTTTATTCAGTGAAAATGATAGAGCTTTCTCAGGCTATTTTATAATATAGTCTACTCTTAATATAGAGTGGTAGGTGAGTTACACTATCAGACTTTTCCTTCTTTGATGATGATTTGATGATTTCTTTTCCTCCTGAGTCTGTCTCTCACTGCATACGCCTGTGTGGACGCTGCACTGCCTCCTCCAGCAGAGACAGTACGTAGCTCCTCCCACACTACCCTGCTACAGTTTGTGCTCTTACAGACACACTGTGCTCTCCCATCCTCTTTCTGGACACTAAAACTATGTTATATTACATAGAAATGTCTCAACGAACAGTTTTCTGAGTAAAACTTATGACACAGTGTCTGAGAAAAAGATTGTGTGTATCGCGTTGCATGTGTGTATATGAGCGCTGTTGATTAAAGCCAAAAGCAATTCTTAAGTATTTAAAAGTTAAGATCTTTGTCATTCCTGGGTCTATTAACGTAATTGAAAGATACACAATCCACATTTGTTAGAATATTTCAGTTGCAAGTCCCTATGGAGCTGTTTTCTTGCTGCATCTGAGAAAGATGCCGTGATAACTGTTTTCTTTTCAGACCCAAATAAATGACAACACAGAGCGCATGAATGGACACATGCATATCGACAAAACACGTGTATCGAATCATGAGACCAGTATCAAACAATTCAATATTATATCAAATATCGTTGCATCCCTAGTAGGCACCAGGAGCATAATGTCCAGGACTACAAATAATATGGGTAAGAAACAGTGGTCATTATATGTGAATCATCAGGGGAACTTAATTCTGTGATTCTTCATGTTTTAATTTCCTTTACTGAGACTCCTCCTCAACCACAGTAAACAAATTTCCATGTCCATGGGAATCCTGTTGGGTCCAATCAATACCAACAGACTGACATGTCAGATGAATCTGTTAGAAATCCCTTCATTCAGAAAGAGGAGTGCGCTTTTGCATTTCTAAGGAGCTATCTGTCATCCTGATCTCAGCACACGCCACAAAGACATGATATAAAAACATAAGATAATTTACTGGAGCTGATCATGCTTGAAATATCACTGATTGCAGGGGAGAAAAGGGAATGCTGCATTCACATGCGTCATTTTTAGATTCTATTAATGTGGTAATGACAAAGAGCTTTAATTAAAATGGTATAGACATTCGCCAAAATTATGTTAATGTTAACAAATTCAACTAAATGTAAACTTTGTGTGACAAGACCACAGAATACTTACAGTATAAAAACACATGAAAAAACAAATGGGGCTTTAAAAGCCTTAATGTAATTTAATAGCCAACATCTATATCTTGGACATCCGTATTTAAGTTGAGTAAAAGTGTGAGACAGTGTGGTAGAAATCCTGAGCCCTTCAGAGGAGTTGGTGCTGCCTCTGTGGGTTTAGTGGTTCAAGGAGAGTTAGCAGCAGCAGGCCAGTATGAGCGCAGCAGGAGCAGGGCAGGGAGCGAGACCCGCCAGCACAGAGGGCACAGTTTGATGAAGACCTCTCCACTTGGGCTGATTTGGGATTTTCTCCACTGGTAAAGTGAAAAACATATAATGTTAGGCTGTAGCTTCAGTCTGCATCTGGGCAGAAAAACTGTAACTAGTGGTAAAATAAGGATAACCACACACAGAGGAATATATATTGAGAGATGTTTCTTGGAAATCTTTAATCAAATTGTATTCATTCATTATACATACTTTAGAGTCTCCATGAGTGGCAAAAGTGGTTCAAGTGGTTACAAGCAAACTAAAGGGTGTAAGTGTATTCTTGAGTGAGGCAATGCAGCCCATTCAGAACAATGAGGAGTTATAGTAGTTCATAGTCTGTCTCAAGAGGAGCAGGGAACTACTCGGGTAAATTTAAGCCTGGGAGAAAAAGATACATGAAGAATAGAGCAGAGGAGCATCTAGATGTGTTGTTAAAGGAGGTGATTTCCATGTAAGACAGGACATGGATAGTTTCACTTTCTGTCTGACATCAGCACACAACAGATGGTGCAACCACAGAGGAACAAGTAGCAAACCTTTTTTTTTTTTTAGAATAATAGAAATGAAATCTGGTGCAATAAATGTTTTCATTCTCTGAGCAAACAAAATGATTCCTTCTTTACCCCCTTTGCCAACATACACAGCAAAAGAGAAGAAGAGCTCTAGTTAAGTGGCATTAGCATTGGCGCAGGAAGCTGATCTGTTGGCCTGGGAAAAGCTCAAAGACACTGTGCTTTAGAGCCAGCGCATGCCTGCGTGCAGCACAGCTCTCTTTTTCACTCTCTGCTCACTTTTTTGGATGTTAACATTAGTCTCCCTGACTACTCACATGGGGGTACAACCCTTCACTTGTCCAAATCTTTGTCTCTGTGCTATACCTGGAGCTTTCACCATGATGAGCTTCACCTGGCATTTGCCACTGGCTTTCGGGGTCATTCCAAAAAGAAAAGAATTCTGATTTACAGTGTAAAATTAAATGACTTGTTTTCAAGTTTTGGATTTCGCAAAACAAAAATCAAATGGCTGCTATGCACAACACTGTAGTCATTATTCGTACCATTTATGTCTTGTAATGGAGGCTATTTATGTAGTCAAAGCTTCCCAAGATCACAAAGTAGTCACACGCGCACCGCATTAGTTGAAAGGCAACGCAGATACTTCATGCTCAAGGGCACAACAACAGCATGTATACATTAGGAAAGGCATCTGGTATAAACATTATAGTATTATCCAAATGTAGTTTAATAAAGTATTTTTGTCTTAGCATTTTAAAGCCCCAGTCCACTCCTTCCTGCGTCAAAATATCATAAAACGTTATAGAGAAGAGGAGCCTACAGGTCTTTTGTGTTGTACACTGTCAAACTGATATAAAAGAGGAAACTGAATGGTGTCTGATGAAATTTTCCCCGGTCTGTTTTTCTTTCAACTGTGGCTAAATAAAGGAAATGCCCCACTGTGGTCACATCCGGAGTCCATTTGAGCTGCTCTCTTCTGTCAATGCGTGGAAGGCACCTGGCCCCACTGTACTATGAAATCAGACTAGCACTGAGTGACTGAAAGAGAAAAGAGAATGACAGTGTCATATGAAAAAAACAATTGGCAAATTGTATAGTATATGTAGTATAAATACCCAGCAATGTGTTCATCTGATCAATATACTTAACTTGTGATATGTATAAAGGAAGTAAAAAACACGCAAGAATTTGATTTTTTTGTACTATAAAAATGTTTGGAGTTGGACAGGTATCAGCTCCCAACTTGAGTACACAGTAAGACAAGTGTCATAAATTATGAAGAAGCCAGTAGATCGGAATGTGCAATGTAGCTAATGGGAAAGCTCAATGTAGTTTGAACTGATCTGAAAGGTCAATGGCCTCCTATGCATTGCGTTTGCAAACTATTGACCTTGTGTAAATATCAACTTGAATGTAATTATTATAATGTGCATGCTTATCTGCGGCAGTAATCACTAAAGCATAGTTTGCTTGGTTGTGATTGTTCCTCACTAACCAGCGCCCTCTGTATCACAAAAATCTTTAACATTGTTTCTTGTGCTAACTGAATGTGTATTTATTATAAGGACAAACAATTTAATTTCATTAGTTTTCTGTTTAAGCTGCTGAATGTAGCAGAGGTGGGAAAGTGTCATGTGAGCCCTTTACAAATGCACTAGCTGTGCACTTCACACCTTAAATAGGCAATTATCGATTGCTGTATTCACAGGCCGACCCATCGCTGATCTCTTTGATGTGAATCAGCTACTGTAATATGTCATATCCTTATTTCTTGTGAGCCAGTTACCATTCTTTCCACCTCCTGAATAAAAGCTGGGTACAGAATCAAACAGAATTGTCACATTATTGGTACTCAAATCCTGCAGGGTACTCTGATTCTGAAGCACTGTTTAGATGAATGAGAAAATCAGGCCACAAATGGGTTTTTGTTTCATTATCATTTCACTGCAAGCTAAAATGTTTTTGAGGTTTTCACTTGAGTCACACATGACAAGGTAATCATGTTGAATTTGTAATACAAACCAATGACAGGAACAGCACAAACACTATCAAACATGAACTGTGTATTACAAATAAGCAACCTGACAAGCAGTGTTGTGTAAAACTTATACAGTATTATGAAGCACTTCGTTTTTCCAAATGTATCTTATGTATCTTACATTACAAAACAAGTGAATAGTGATAGTTTTCCCATAGGGATGCATTGATACCACTTTTTCCAAAACAAGACATTATTTTCTATTACAGTGGTAAATCCAATTTATATTTAATTATTTATAATCCAATCATATTATAATTCAGTGTATTAATTCATTATATCATTTATATGTAATTTAATTATAGTTTAGCTTACATTTTCACTGGAATACCTATTTGAAGGGCTGTTTTAAATTTTTACACAAATCTCTAGAAACAGCTAAGGAGCCATTTTTAGCATAACAGTGAGTGGTATCTTACTTTTACCATAGCCACACTCTGACCAATATGGACATGCTATGCTTTGAAGCCACCCATTTCATTTTCATTTTAATAATAATAATAATAATAATAATAATAATAATAATAATACATTTTATTTATATAGAGCTTTTCAAGACACTCAAAGACGTTTCACATTTCATAAAAGAATAAAATATCACAAAATTTACAACATAAAATAAATCATTAAAAGCAATTTTGAACAGGTGAGTTTTGAGTTCTTTTTTGAAGGTGGGGAGGTCAGAGCAGTCACGGAGGGGTTTGGGCAGTGAGTTCCAGAGGGTGGGGGCAGCGATGGAGAAGGCTCTGTCCCCCCAGGTTCGGAGCTTGGTCCTACAGGGCAGGGACAGGAGGTTAGAGCTGGAGGAGCGGAGGGAACGAGATGGAGTGTGGTGGTGGAGCAGGTCTGTGAGGTAAGGAGGGGCCAGGTTGTGGAGTGCTTTGAATGTGATGAGAAGGATTTTGAAGTGGATACGCTGAGGGACGGGGAGCCAGTGGAGCTTGTGGAGGACAGGGGTGATGTGTTCACGTGAGCGGGTGTGGGTAAGGAGCCGGGCAGCGGAGTTTTGAATGTACTGTAGTCTATTGAGGGTTTTGGATGGTGTACCATAGAGGATGCTATTGCAGTAGTCGATTCTAGATGTGATAAATGCGTGGATGAGAGTTTCAGCGGCAGAAAAAGTGAGTGATGGGCGGAGACGGGCTATGTTTTTGAGGTGAAAGAATGCAGTCCGGGTTATGTGCTTGACGTGGGGTTCAAATGAAAGAGTGGGGTCGAGGAGTACACCGAGGTTGCGGATGAGTGGGGATGGAGAGAGTGTGGTGTTGTCAAAGTGTAGGGTGAAGTGTTGTGAGGATTTGGTGATGTTATGTGGACCGATGATGATGAAGTCTGTTTTGTCGCTGTTAAGTTTGAGGAAGTTGTGATTCATCCAGTTTTTGATGTCTGTTAGGCAGTGGGTGAGAGTGGAGTGGATGCTGGGGTTGATGGATGTTGTGGAGATGTAAAGTTGGATGTCGTCAGCGTAGCAGTGAAAGCGGAGACCGTGTCGACGAATGATGTTGCCGAGGGGGAGGATGTAGAGAATGAAGAGGAGAGGACCAAGCACCGAACCCTGGGGGACTCCCTGCTGCAAGGGGGCTATATTTTAAATGTACTTGTCTGTTACAATAAGTCACAATGCATGCACATGCACAAGATATAGCTGATATCCTTTGTGAAGTATAAAAAAAAGTTACGACTCCCAAATATTTCCATAGTTCATTTGACAGTCACATATGATTAAAACTGAGCTTAATGTGCAGAACAGTTAATGTGCTTCTTTGTGGTCACCTCCTCTCTGCTCACCGCACAGCTGAGAGGCAAGCTGTGAGCATCAAATAAAACGCGACACAGTTACAGTGCTATCGGCAGTACATTAACAAGTACGACTACTGGAACCTGTTACCCAACCGATACCTGATACTCGTATCACTACTGGTGCATCCGTAGTTCCCCAACATGGGAACAAAAAAGGAGGTAGGTAGAAGCAATGCAAAGGAGCAAACTTAATAACATAACAAAATAACATAACTCTAATAATAAGAGGTCAGTGATATATAATCACTAATACCTACTATAAATATGATTTTAAGTATCTTGTAAAACGCTGTAGCCTGACTTGAGGCACATGGCTTAAGGCTAGCTGCCCTGAGCAGTGCACTGTGGTTAGAGCCAGAGGCCGAGCTCAGTGGGATCTGACAGTGAGTCTGGACTTTGACTTAGAGAGGAGGAGACTGCCTTTATTCTGCCCACAGGGACATGGGGGACACAGGGGAGGGCCATGCTCACAGCTCATAAGAGGATCACACGGAGGGGCTGAGAAGTTGGCCATTTCATGCAGACTCTGCTCTGTGACAGATGGGCAGGGTGCACTAGCCAAAGCCAAGAATTAAACCCAAGCTCCTATTGAGAAAGTGAGAAACAAAGAGCGCTCATGGGAGGAGTTACTGCAAGATGGAGAGAGGAGCATGAAAACCTATGTATTATAATCAAATGACCTGGTGCAGACTTTTCATAACTTTTCATCAGTACTGTCAGGAACTGCCCATGTGATTGCCAAATACTGTTTTAAGAAAATGTATGTGCAACAGCTATTCTTACTTGATAAAGCAGTAAATTCAAGGTGTAGTTCTTTCTAATACTGGCTCTTGCTTTGAGAAACAAACAGCAGATAAACAGAAACTGAAAAGAAAAAGTGCCCAGAGCATCTACAATCATTTGAGGCAGAATTATTATAGGGTTTGGCAGTAAGTACTGAAAAAAGCAGATTAAGCAGAATGTACTAACAGGCACAAATACAAAAACTTATTATTTTGTCTGCCCTCATAACAGCTGGTATAAATGACTACAATAGTGAGAGAAATACTGCAACAAATACTGAAAAATAAATCTAGCTGTCCTTCTATTTAGAGATAATCAGATTTCTAATAATGAAAACGGTGAGATTCAGCCATTTTAGAGTTCAGAGTTTGGAGGAATACATTTGACATTTTTTGTGTTAAATGTCAATGAATAAAAGTCTGTATTGTTTATTTGTTTTTAGTAAGAAAAAAATAATAAATATAAATATGTGATCAATCAATAAAAGGAAACAGTTGTGACTCATTTATTTTTCTGAAGTGTCCACTAGAAATGCAATAGTACTCAATATAACATTAAAGTGTTCAATACAGCCCACACAATGCACTACAAATGAGTGACTCAATACGCATATGTCACTACTCCAGCGCATTACTCATACCACACGTTTTCAGCTCCATATAGACGTAACTCTGCTATATTAAAATAGAAAAGACATAGTGCAACTGAAAAAAATGTTTTGTTTATTGAAAATTATCATAAAAATAAAAGTCAGAGTCAACATTGTTTTTTGTTATTCTGGAATCTAAAATATAAATTGTATCAGTAGTTATCAAATGGGAAAACTGTATTGTTCCAACTCCACCACGTGATTTTGTCTGTCTGCAATGAAAGATTACTGATCCTGGGGAAAACAGTCTGATATTGGACCAAACCAGGACTAGACCAGTGGAGTAATGCTACCAGAATAATGCTCATAGAAACACACTGGCTAAAGATGTTCACAGTTTGTAGCAGTGGCATAGAAAGGTCATTGTTTTGTGAAGGTGTGATCTGTGTGAGCCTCTGCATGCCTCTGGAGCGCTGACAGAATCAATACATCTAAAGTAGAAATCAAACCCCTGTAAACTGAGACACTCGCACACACTTCAACCCACTGCTAGGCACGGATCAGCCTCTCTCTCCAAGGAGCTCTTAAGACTTCAGGACTTTTAGCTCAATAGATACTACACACTAACATACATACTGCTGTCCAAGCTCATTCCTATTCATTCTTATTCAAGCACTCTCCCCCTGTAGGCTCCCATGGCTTTTTTCCAACCTCCAATTTATTTTAAATTACCAGTTGTCCCTCCACTGGCCTCTCTGAGCGCTGCAAGTGATCTTCTCTGCTGCTCTTTATTTATAAACCACTTCCGCTCAATTTTCCTCAGAGGACAAAACTGCCCCATCTTACCAGGAGAGAGGCATAGCTTTGAATACAAGGTTCAAGGCATCTCTAAAGGGGAATGCCTAAATGCCTTAAACTAACCCACCTACTGACAATAAACTCTTACTGTGAGTTGGGGTGCTTCTCCACAGACCTGAGCAGTGATTTATGGTGGTGTCACCTGCTTGTCTCCATGGAATTAGATAAGTTTAATGCTGTACTTTGGAACATTTCAGGCAAAGCAAAAACATCTCCATGGGAAGCAGGTGTTGGACCGTTCACTAAAAAAGTTATATAGTACCCCTTTAATGTCTATCACAGATGCAGTGTTTTTCTTCAACCATTTACCTTTACCTGCAATTTTTCGTTTTAAAGCCAGATGCCACCACACAAGGCACATGTGGTGACTGAAAAAAGTGTCTTGCCTAAGGACACAACTGCATGTACCAGAGCAGCCATTAAACACAAAAAACAAACTAAGAAAAATACTGTCATTAATAAAAATAACGTTCCAATAAATCACTTAAATTAGCTGTTGAATATTCAGTTCAGTGAAGAAAGTTAGAAGTCAATTGTAAGTTATACAATACAAAAATGAGAAAACATAACAATTCGACCAAAATGGAAATGAGCTCTGTGTAAAGAAGCTGGATGTGGGTCTGAGTGTGCAGGGGTGAGACACACAACCTTGGTATGCTCTCTATGCATTGCAAATGATGCTCATGCAATACGCCCATCATCTTTTATGCAAATTGTTTGAGTGCAGCAAAAGAATCATACATATTCATGCTTGTACTGTATGGCACCTGTCTACGTTAAATCTCTCCTTTAATGTAGGCCATATGCAGAGAGGCCACGGTGATTATGCAAGGGCAGATAGATGGGTTTTTTCAAGGTTAAAAATACAGGAAAGAGTGGGTTATGTTTTGTCGGCGATTTTGGTTTTAATTAAAATACGTATGGGGAATTATGTTCAAAATTCAAAACAAAAACTCTTTATTCTTCTGTCTGTCCATTACAAGTCAAAGCTATTCCTGACCATGTTCTTGAGGCAGGCTACACATGGGATAATGGCAGAAGAAATGTCAATATGGACAATTTAGACAATCTAACTAAACTGAGCTAAACATGCATGACTTTAGGAGATGGGAGCAAGTCAGTGATGAGGCAAACCCATAAACCAAGCACAAGCAAAAACATTTCAGCACAAACTACAAAACATACCAAGACAAAAAAGTTAATTGTAAATCTATAAAATCTTGCATACTGCTTTAGTGCTCACAGTTGTGCCAGGCAAGCACTTGTGTACACTGTGTTCAGCTGTGGCTCTGAACTGTGGCAGAACTAAACCATAGGTGCACAGAAGGAGGTGTGGTGCTGAGCTGTTGGCTGATCAGACCAGAGAAGAGGAGAGGGGATTTGGGGCTTGTCAAAACCCTGATAGAACCCAAACGTGTTGGGTTAGAGACACCAGCTGTATCTGTCTGCTTGTGTGTTGCCAAAGCCATGACACTGCTCTACACTTCCCTTTGGAGCTGTCTGACAACATGGGCCAAGCCAACTTATGCCTGCCTCATCTGCTGTTATTCAACCCTCCACTGACAATACTGCTACTCATTTTAGTGCATTTGAGCAATAAAGAATGACTTAAATGTGCACTTTTTGGGTGGCGGGGCCACCATTTGCTTGTCTGGAGATGATTTTATTGCCTGGAGTGTTTCACAGCATGGCTTTACTTATCTATCGTCTCTCCATGGAGACAAGAAGTTAACGCCAACAGGCCTAGTTTCAGATCAGATCTGTGGAGAGTCGACCTAGCTCCGTGTAATTTTGGGAATAAAAAAAACTAAGTGAATAAATGCAACATTAGTTTAACAGAATCAGAAAGAGTATTTGATGTGTCATATTCCACTTTACCAGACGGCCCCATCTGCTGCTCTTAAAGTTTGAATAAATATGTTGAGACGCAGAGTGTATAAAACATAATAAATATCCACTAACCAGATGGCCTTTTGGACGTCCACAATAAAACAAAAACTCCCTGCCTAGTTGTGAGGGATAGGGTGTTAATAATAATGGCTACATTTGGGCAGCCTTTCAATTTAGGGGTAATTTGAGGAGAACAATTGAACATTAAAATGGAGCAATGACAAGTACATATTCACAAGTACAGTGAAGTGCAACAATAGGATTTAGCTAATTAAAATTTATGATGTATAACAATGCATATTGTTCAGACCAATACTTCAGTGGTTCAGTATTCCTCCCATTTCCTCTGGTTTAGGGCGTTATCTCTGCAAATACCAGCAGTGTGTAATCATGGCTCCATTGGAAGGTTGATTTTAGTGAAGACATCGCGCCATTCTTACAAAGATCCCATTAAGACAGGTAATTAAAGGCAGCACGGAAGAAAATTGTCTGAGAAATGCATATTGAAAGGAGAATTAAATAAGAGCAATAAATCTGCCTCCAGTCTGTCTTTGGGCTCTTTGTTTGACTGTTTTATTCAGAAGGGAGATCTGGCCGAGAGCTGAGAGAAACATATGCTAACAGGAAGGGGGACAGAGAGGGTGGCCAAGTGGCAGCCATTTTGTAGGTGACCTACTTCTGATTAAATGAATAGGAAGAGGAAGATATGAGGAGGTTTAGGGGTGTCCTGCCAAAGAAAGCCATTTGTTCTGACTGTGCCTCCAGTACAGTCTGTGGTACTAATATTTTAGAGCCCTCGGCACCATCAGGTGAAGAGCAGTGCTTTTAAATTACACTGAATCTTATTAATTCAATCACAGTAACAAAGACATTTATCATAAGCACCTGATTTGCATTCTGCACAGTAAAGCTGCAGGTTAGCTTTCCTGTCACACCAAAAGATTTTTATAACCCTAATCATATTACGCTAGTCGTCTGAATATTTCATCAGCCAACATCTTGTGAAGACTCTGTTGTCAAACTATTGAGAGTCATTGATTGAACATTCAAGAGGAAAAAAGTATGACTTGGAAATCAAAGGCTTGGCACAGAGAGAATATTGACATCTTAACAATGGCGTGATGCAGAAACAATGGTGGGTGGAGCTTTTACTCAGCTGTAAATAGAAACATTCAATACAACATTGGTGAGAGGGTCGAAAGTGCTGTGGAGAAACCTGTCAATCCAAAACACTCCAAGCGCTTCTACAGTTCCAGCTAAGGATCAGTGGCTCTGAATTGAGTCTGAACTAGATTGTTATCTGAAGTCGAAAAGAACTCTCAGAATCACCTTTAATATGGACAAATGACTCTCATTATTGAATACTGGTTAGTGCAGTGGGCCTGGAGGACAGACTGATTCAATAGGGTCCTCTATTCTCTGCTCGCCTTCTTTAGCAGCAGTTATGCACCAGAGAGAGCAGCCAGGAGAATACAGGGATGCTCACTTCAATTTAGAAAGCATGAATAAACAATGGGGTTTCCATATGCTGGAGAAATTTCCCCTGGCGACACTCACTCTATGGCAGATACACTAGCACACATGCGAAAGTCACGTTTCCGCTATACAATAGAAGAAGCACCCAAACAAACTTTAAAATTCAGGAAGTCTCTAAAACTGAATTTAATATATTATAGATACTTCTTTCTTAGGGCTTAAATTGAGTCAGTTAGCAAAGGTAACACTTTAGTTTAAGGACTATACGTATTAATAGCTAGTTAATAGTAAAATGCATAGTAACTGCTTAATTACATCTTTGTACATCTTTGTTAGTATTTATAAAGTACTTTCCATGCATTTTTGTCTAAGGTTGTATTTTGCAAGTACTTTCTTCCCATTAAAGTAGTGAGGATTACAACAGATGGTTCTGTACATACACTAAAATCTTAGCAAGCATTTGATAAATACCAATGAATAGCTAAGTAACAGCTAATTACCAAACCAGTTACCACTTAGTAAGCGAGTAATATGTGGTCTCTAAACTAAAGTGTTACCTTAGCAAAAGATGCAGTTATTAAAGGCAATGTGTTGAATTTTTTTTATCAGGTATAAACAATATTTGTCTTGTCCCAGTCCAGATATACTGTACCATAAGCAGCTCTCCAGGTCAATATCTAATTATAAGGCTGATAATCAGGAAGTGCCCATTAGCATTCTAGCTGTTGCTTTACCATCAAGGTAAAAGTCTGTGCTGGAGTTGGGGAAAGTGCTTATAAACTCATGGATGAATAATTAGGATTTGGAATAAGTTAAGCGAGGAATAACTTTGTACCACTGTAAACCATTAAACATGTGAAGTCCATTTTAAAAGACAGTAAAAATCAGGTACAGTGCTTTTAATGTAATATAATTTTCAAACAAAATATTTGTGTTCTGGCAATTGGCTGTTTGGTAGAGACTGGTGATTTTATTTTATTCACACTGTTATGCTATGCCATGCAATGTCTGTGAATTGTTCTCAGTAAATTCAACAACAATTTGATGTCTGGAGATAAGAGGCACAAAATGACTACTATACAGCTCAGCTCAGCACACGGCGGAAACTGCTGGGAACACAAATATGGATAACGTTAGCACATATAGAAAGAGAAGGGAACATAAACAAGCACAGAAGTACTGTAACAGAGATATGTATTTGAGTCTATTTTCAGGCACACCTTCCCTTGGAGAGCAGAAAGATAGAAATAAACTGTGCCTACTGGCCTCATAAGTCCCATGTATACTGTTGGAGTGTGACATTGGTGGCTCTGAATTGGGTTTCACATTGTACAATTGTACAATACACACTGCACAAAGAGTGCTTAAACCGACCAATGGCACATTCCACACATTTCATTTGCTTTATAAAAGTAAAATCATTTTACAGTAAACAACGCTGAATTTGTAAACAAATGAAAGACCTTTATTCATTTCAGTTCAGTTAATCTGTGAATATAATATTCATTTCACTTTTGGATTTCTTACTTACTGCTAAATTGCATATAAACAATCCCTGTACAGCGAGTTCTAAATAAGAATACCGGGACATGAGTAATCTCAACGGGACATTCCTGGGTAAATAGGGGTTAAAATTACTTATTAAGTCAATGTTTATAGGTTCTCCGTATTATTTTAAGATTCCACTTAGTTGTTATTGTACATATTTTTCATATTATTCATATTATGCTCGTCTATTATAATGAAAACTAACTAAGCTTACTAGTCTCAGAAGTCCCATGCAGTGTGACATTGGCTGGTTTGTGTGTTGATATGTGTATGGCATGTGCCCTCAGCTCTGGTCCCCCTTAATTCTGTGCGCTAAGATAATGAGAATTTTATCTTCAGCTCCTCGGGGGCGCCTGGCTGTGATTGAATGGGAGCAGAGTGTAACGGATGAGACGAGTGATAGCGGGCCAGCTAGGTTACACCAAGGCGGGCTCAAAGGCGTGTGACACCACAGCTCTATGGGGAAACGGGGCTGCTGTGTTTGTGGCTGTGCTCACAAAGGTAATGGAACGTGTTGTGTACCTGCCACAGAACAGGAGCCCCCTTGGGTTGTGACAGATACTGAGATAATAATACCAGGCCTCTGAAAATAGTCTGCATGTATTTTAAATAGGACAGAAAACCTACAGCATATTTATGGCCATTCATGCATGCTGCCATCATTTTGAATAGCCTGCACCTGCTTTTCTCTTTCGGTAATTAATCATCGCTTTTCCCAAAATGATCTCCGTAGTGGCACACCTGATAAGTCTGGTGTCAGATTCAATTTTGAACTTGTGAATCTACAGCTGCAAGAAAAAGGAATAATGAGATTAATCAAATTAATTTAGCTGTACAACTTCTCTTTGACAAGTTAGACTAAAAATAGTTTATAGTTTAGCATAAGTGTAAATCCAAAAGTCTGATTTTATTTTAATGGACACCACCACAAATGAACATGCTCGAGTTGTTAGTAATATCTTTTGTGAACTCTGCTCCAAGCCAATTGGTTTTACTGACCGAGCATTGGCCATAGACCTCTCAATTTAAAGGACTCATTGACAATTACAGATGACTGAATCTTGATCTCAGTTAAACTTCATTAACTGCATCTAACTGGCACGGTCCAATAACTGAGAAGCCAGAATTACTGCATGAAAATGTAGCTATATCAATGTCAGTCTAAATGCATGCAAGGGAGGCCCAAATCATACACATCGATTCTGAAGCACATGTATTTATTTTTGAAAACACTAACATATTAAAATACTATCAATCAAATCTTGTTTTAATGTGAATACAATGAAATAACCTATTTTGTTTAATATTTACTTTGCCCTTAAATACAACAAACTAGAAGCTCCAAAACAAGAGGTTTTGGATGCATAAGGCGCCGTCTCTCAACACAAAGCTGTCTGATACACACTATGAACATGGCATGAGGCAATGAAGAACTCCTCTTTACTGTTTAAAAATAAACGTTTACAATGTAAATCCTGTCCTGATGACACTGTGAAAAATCACTTATTTTAGAGAACTGGCTAAATCCAATTCTGAAATTGACATGTAGAGATAAAAGAGATCATGGAGATAATACAGCAAAAGCATTGATGGGCAGGAGGCAATTCTTAAGATTTAATAGCTTCAATGCTAAGAGTCATCACTTAAGATGAGTTATGGGCACAAGATAAATTTGACACATACATGTATATGTATTATATAGAGATGATATAAGGCATTTAGTATGGCTCCCATAATGGTATTCATGTTAAATGCACTTCTCTTAACACTAGGTGAGCATATAGTTTGCCCATTAGAGACAATGATGTCATTTTTAGGTGAATTTAATGGTTGACAGTGTAAGTCAGTCTGAATAAAGGCTGTAGATGAACCAGAGCAATAGAAGGAGTTAGTATTAATACCAAATATTATTTATGCAAATTATGCATGGTCACAATTTCACAACTAATCAATAAGCATAATAACAAGCTGACAGTTTGTATGATGTGGAAATTAACTTGTCGCTAGCATAAAAATGTCATGGATAAATATTTATTTTGACAAGTAGTTAAAATGTGACAGAACATGACAACAAGACATGGTCAAGTGTCTTTTATCTCATCACATTTTTATTTTTTCATTTACCCTTCATTTAGAACAGATTTTTGGTTCAATGTACTGTCAATATCACTTACAACTAAATGTTTTCATTGTCTTTCTCCAAAGGAATGGGAAACAAAGTAGTATTGTCACCAAACTGCAAGTGGCACACTCATGTGACATTTTTAAGAATGTGAAGTTATTGTCTAAGGTCGCTGTGCCTCAGGTGCTGTGGGGGACTGGATCTCTGTCACTTTGCAGAAGCCCCAAATAGTGAGAAATGCACACACCACAAACAAGTCTGTCTCTGGCCTGAGTTTGTGCCACTGTAAAACCTTATGATGAATAGTTGCTATGAATCATCTATATTTAACAAAATGAGTATATCTATGCAGTGTTAGTATTATCATCCCACAGAGGAGAAGAGGAGAAGTTAGTGCAGACACTTCATTCAATGGATGCTTTAGTAATGCTCTGAGAGTCCGTGTAGTAAGTGGACCCTCAGGGATGATGCTCAATGAGATGTGTCTTAAATAAAACATGACACAGGCAGAAAGAGGTCTCAGGGTTTTTAGATTCAACACAACAAAATATTCCCCCTTTTGCAGACTTCTCAAAAGCAAAAGCAAAATCTGTCTCCGGGTGATCAAGTCTGGACAGAATGTAGTGCCTTAATCTACTACTGTAAATTCAACTTTTACTTCTCTTGCCTTTTTCATGTAAAATTTTAAATATAAAACCTGCAGTACACCTCACAAGCGTCATGATGCAACTTGTTAAAATCAATTGTGTGAAACCTTAACTCAAAGATTCATAGAATATTCAATGACAGCTCTGAGGAAAGAGTGAAATTTCAGCTGGGAATCTGTATATTGAGCACAGCTGTGCAATGAAGAACATCAACAACAGTAGTACTTCTCTATAAACCTTTGTAAAATCAAAGCAGATGAAATATCGAGCTTCATCATTCACAGCCAAAATTACATTAAAAATACTTCTGACATCCAAATTTATTGATGTGGCTCCATTACATTGTCAGTCTTTGTAAAAATGTATTGTAAATGTATATTGCAAGTTATGAAATATTTCAAGCTTGATTTCAATACTAATAAATAAGCTCAATACTGTTTTTGATACCACAGTGATGTTGTCCTATTTTTATTTATTTATTTTTTTGACACTTGCTCAAATGAAATCTACTGGGGATGTAACAATAGCAGAAATATCTTGTGCTGTATGTATCTTCAAAAGTGTCAATAATATATATAGTGGACTGTAACAATATATGGTATGCCTCTTTGCTTAAATGCATCGTTTTGTTGCAGCAACAGCTAAGAACAGAGGGAATTACATAGACCATGATCCTTTGCTCCGTCTCAGTGCAGACAGTATGAAGAAATAACAGTTATAAAGAACATTTCTACCTTAATCCTTTGGAAATTTTAAAGGATGAAGTAGCATTTTGATAATTCTGTTAGCATCTCCATAATATCAGAATAAATATCGTACCATGAAATGAATATAATGACAATATCGTACCGTGATATCTACCATTCTGTAGAAGTTTTAGTATTGACACTTTTGACAGCCCTAATTGCAAGTGCCTTGAGTCTGAACAGGTGAGTCAGTGTTTGGACAACCTGACCACTGAGACGCTCAACATCTTCAGAAGAGGATCGATGCAAACACTACGCAGTTGTAATCACAGAAGCCACAAGCCAGGACAAACAGGCAGTCAACATCTCTCCGTCTCCTCCTTCCACATACTCTCTGTGGCACAAAATGATCTGCCACGCCGAACAAGAGTCTGCGCTACAGGGCAGCTGCTGACATCCATTTATCAGCGCTGGGCTCATCCAGAATATTGTCTGTCCTTCTGGCAGGAAGCAAATCAAACAAACAAGAGGACAAATGGATAGCAAGGAGAGGAAGGGGAGAAAAGAGAACAAACAGGAAAAACAGTGGGACCTCTTATGCCATCCTCTTCAATCAGATGCTCCGATGTGTGCTGATGTGTGCTGATGTGTGCCCATGAGTGCCGCGGGCAAACTGATGGAAAGAGTTTCCTGCAGGATGTTAGGAGCGTGTTAGCTATAGCCGCACAGCCACAGCAGACGCTTTGATCACTGCATAATGATGAGCACCATATGCTTTAGCCTGCTCCGCCACCAGATCTCTGTCCATCCCAACACCTATGGGAATCTGCAACCGCACCACTACCCCACAATCTCTCTACGACTAAATCACAGATGAGCCACAGCAGTTAAAACATGTTTCTACAGCATAGTGTCCCCTACAAGACCTTGCTGTCATGCTTGGTATTCATTTTTGTTTAATCTGTCACTCAGTGTCTTTGGAACAGCAAATCCCCTTAGAGCCACATTCATCTGTGTTCAACCTTTACTCCCATCAGGGCTCCTCCTCTGCCTTTGATTATCTACCTGTCTTTCATTTCTCTTTGAGCGCTACCTGCTGACACTCCCTCTCCTCTTCTATGTGAACTGCCACGTGCCAATATGACTATACCCTTGTGCTCCATAACACTGGCACTCAGTCAGTACAGTTATCAGTGAATCTGCAATACATAATGAAATAAAATACTCACAAAATGCTTTGAAATGAACAAATGTGTGTAAATTGATATAAGTTTTAACTGTATTAATGAGTTTAGTTTTTGCCAGTGTTTGTTTGGTCTGTTTCTTAGCTAAGCATTCACACTTGCACACACTCCACATCCAAACTGTGACTAAACTGGGGCTAGAGGACTAAACCAAGACTAGTACAGGACTAATTCAGGACTAGAACTGGACCAAATCCATGTCCACATCAGGATAAATATCAGAACCAGACAAATTTTTCTACAGGAACAATAAAAGCTAACCTTAACCTTGACTCACAGAGTATCTCTATCAACTTTAATCGAGTCTAAAATGTTTTCATACTTTTAAAATAGGTATAATGCCTATTTTATATGAACTCAGCTTGTTTTGTTCCCTTACCTTTTACATAAGCATGTTTTATAGACTTTTATTCATTCTATTCACTGGGTCTCGCCTGGCTGAACCTGCCCCGGTGGCCTTGCAGATAGGCGACTTGCTGTGCCCATTACCTTAAGCCTGTCTGACTGGGCTGAACCCGATTAGGGGCCAAATGAATACGGATTCTTGACTGCAGGTACCTGGTCACACACCTATAAATCACATAAGTCCCCACATGTATTTCAACTTCCCCTGCACCAGAATATGAGCCAGAGTGCTTCAAAATGTGCATGTTTTTCTGCCATGTCCTTTCCTGTCGTGTCTCTGAGCATGTATGGAGCTTTAACGGTCTGTCTGGTCCTCATCTGTACTTCACTCTTCAGTATGGGCTTTTCCATCACATTCTCCCTGTGTCTCTGCCTGGCCCCCTTCTCAGCTGCCGTCATCCTATCTTCCTCCTTTCTCTCCATCTGTCTCCCTCTCTCTTTGTCTTTCTCCCAGTTTCAGTCTTGTACTTCTACTTGTTACCTTCGTTGTTATTCCTTGTCCTCCCACACTACCACCTACGAAATGGTGGTTTTGCTGTTGCTACCACAAGATCCCAAAAAGAAACAAAAAAATACAATATAGGTGACAATACTGAACACATCTGGAAAACAATATCATTAATTTTATGATTCTTCTATAAGATAAGGTAGCTTCTGGGGAGTTTCCTTTTAAAAGACTTTCATAAAAGTAAATGTATGAACTATTTTCAAATGTTTTGTAAATTGTTTTGTAAATAAATCCAAATCCACAAAATGACTGCAACAGTGATTAAATTTATGATTCATGTGAAAACAGTATTCAATTAAAGTGCACATTTTCAACACTTTCAGGAACATTTGTGTGAAGGCGGAAAAAAAACTTGCTATTCTTATATTGTTATTTATCAGCTACTGTGTCCAAATAATTTCCTTTCACAGAAGTTTGTGTAAGTCTAAACTGATACACTGATCTAAACTGATGTGAAATTTGGGAAAAGGATGAAAAACTTGTATATATTGGTAACAATGGATTTATCAGCCATCGGCAGCGCTGGATTCCAAAATACTGTTCAGCAGAGGCCATCAGTTGATCTCTAATATAAACACTACTTACTTTTACACTTACTACTTACTTTACACTTACTTTTATAAGATGGAATAATTATAAATTATTTTTGTTTGTAAATTACATTAAATTATCTAAGTAACTGAATCCTCTGTGATTTGTTAATTGTACTATTCAGTGTTATTGCTTTGATTGTGAATAACGGTGCAGCCCTGCAAGGAGATGAGAGCCTTCTTTGGATTTATCTGAGTAAAAGGGAGCTTTTTAAGCTGCACTCTGTTTGCACCTCATTATCATTTATTTGAGGGGTTTTGTGTGCTTATGGTAAACTGCAAATTGGAGCAGGAAAAAGTGTGATGAGCCAAAACTGTTAAGTACCAAATAGTTGGATTCTAAATGGTTGTGTTTGATGAGATTAAGCTCTAATAGTGGCTGTGGGGAAAGCCACATTGTTACTATGAAAACAGCTTGTAGAGACAGGGAAAATGTATGGCAAGGGTAGATATTATTAACAAATGGAAATATATTTATTTCAAAGCAATACTGAACTAAACAAAGAAATTCCTGAATGTTTCAAATGAATATTCATTTGATCTCTAAACAGGAAAAGGTGGCTGGAGGCTACTAATAGTACTACTACTGAGGTAAGGTAAATCTGGAAAATTAGCCAAGCTGAAAGAAAAACAAACCCATTTATTTTGTTAATTAGCCTGAGATGCAGGGATAAAGTTAAATTAAATATTTGAAATTAAGGCTCAACATATTGTATTCACTATTTTATTTTACATGTGTAACAAGCATCCACTTTTTGCAATATCTTTCATTCTTCAACTTTCGTTAAATCAGCTCAGACATTTAATAAAGTTCACTCTCTGATGCTTGACCACTGTTCTTAAAGTAAGACTTTATTATATAACACCCTCATAGGCTTACTATTTAGTATGCCCCTGCAGAACATTTTAGCTTTCAGACAGACTGCAAAGACCAATTTAGCGGCTGCCCAGTTTTCCTTCTTTCCAAAAGCCAAAATCTCATCATTTTAAAACAAGTGGATTTACAAGTAATCCAGAGAGCCTGAGTTCACTGGTTCAGATGTGGCTTGGAGCGTGATGAGACTTTGCACAATCATTTGAGTCTGGACATTAGCTCTATTCTCAAATGAAATGCTCAGTGTGGTTCATTTGGGAGGCCTGCAGTTTTCTAATAAGACAATAATGGAAAGGGAACCAAGTGGATCACTCACGATGCTGCACAATTCCTCCATGTACATAGAAACAAACTTATGTCTTACAAAAAACATAACAAATCAGGAAATTTGGGCAAGCATAAACATTTGAGCAAGATCGCCAAAGTTTATGTAGTTTAATAAAGTTTATACCGCTCCAGGTAATTGTGGACAGGGACAACCTGAGCAGTGGGTGCTGCAGTGCTGCAAACGCATCAACAAGGAGTCAAACCCGGAACCTTCTTCTTGTGAAATGAGAGTGCTAGCTCGTCAACGTGCCACCCTACACTGGTGCTGTAAGAAAATAGGCATTGTTACTATGAGCGGGATAACCTCTCCACAGATCTGACCTGTAACTTGGCCTGGTTGCGTCACTGGGTTTATTTAAATTATTTAAATGCCATATTTTAATCAAAGCGATGGCGTGTCCATGGAGACAAGCAGGTGGTGGACCCCCCACCAGAAAAGTTACATAGTAATAATAAAATGCCTTAACCTTGTAATGTGCTTCTCAAAGCCTCTCAATGCACTATACTGTAGTAATCATTATTCATTCACTCCATACTCAGTGCCACAGCTGCCCTGGGTCAATCATTCATGTACACACCACTGCTCTAACAACTGAGCCACACAGTACACATTTAATCCTGATCAGACAGAAACTAGTTGGCTGGATAGCTGGCAGGTGGGTATAATGCAATGCCTGAAGGTCATATCTACAGATCTAGTAAGCATCTTCAGAATTTGTTTCTTCCTTTATAAATTTTCTGCTGTTGAACACTAGCTCCAGAGGCGAGTGGCTGTAGATAAAGGGGTGGAGGGGAGGTCAGAGATGAATGGATGAGGTAGGTTGGCAAAGAGAAATAAATGAAAAAGCAGACAGGAGCAGAGAGAAAGAGCCATCATCTTGCACAGTTACTGCCCACAGGATGACAGGGCAGTCCGCGTGTGTTTTATTTGTTTGCGGCGTGTGTGTGCTCTTGTGCCTTTTGTTTGCGTGTGCAGGTTGAGACACGCGCCCCTCTCCATCTGTGAGCGTTATAAATGTCATCGCTGCAGACACGGCTAATTGCAATGTGTCAGAGATAACGGATGCTTAGGTAGGACCACACATAAAGAGCCCTGACAACTGCATAACCAGAGTGAATGGACAGTGGGGCCTCGTCGCCGATGGAGACGCATTATGAGCACCCTAATTATGCCACTGACTTTGAGATGAGGCGCAATGAGTCTCAATAACTTTCACCAGCAAACCTGATTAGTTACGCTCACCCCCTGTGGACTTCACTATCATTCAGTGACAAATAGTGCCAGGGTGAAATGCCACATACTATTAATAATGACAGTAATAACCCCGCTCTGTGGTTAGAGATATTAGAATATTTCACTCATTTTTTTCATGAGTGCATTTAAAGGGGCACTTTGTAACCTTTCTATTGGAGGGTCCTCCACATTACCACAATTAGTGGTATTAATGCAACTATAAATCTCCTCAGATCTAATAATATGGCCTGGTGGCATTGCCTGCTGACTGTCACCATGGAGAAAGACAAGTTAAATGACATAAAAATCCATGCAAACCAATAACATCATATGAAGACAACACTACACAGACTTTTAATAATGGCTATATATAACACAAAACATTTTCAAATGCATTTCTGCAAAGTCCAAGCTCCAGACCACATGAATTGGCTGTAAACCTCCTGATAAAAAAAACCCCAGGTTGATTACAGAAATGACTGACTCTCAGCCTTGATTCAAATCTGACACTTGCTGATACTGATTGCTTTACTTCAAATCAAATGAAATGGTCCAACCTGAAAAGCAGTTATACTTTGTTCTAATTCCTTGTGCAATTGTCAGCCCAGCTATCTGTGTTCTGTCTCTCTTGAACAGTCCAACCATTCATCTACAATGATCAATTCAATCTATTTGCACCACTTATGTCCTCCCTCTTAGATTGTTTAATGAACTCTAGGGTTTAATACACTCGCTCAGATACACACTCTATTATTAAGATACTAAAACTTGTTTAACATCAATTTCGATAGATTCAGGGTCTTAAAAGGGGCTGTATCTTATTTTTTACATTATAAACTAATATCTGTTTTGCTTCAGATATATTATAAAAGCAGCTCTTAGGGTAAAAATGAATCCATTCTGTGCTGTCTGCAGCAAGATACTCATTAAATGCTAATGAATGATACATACAGGTCAAATATAATGGAGATACTGGAAATCTTCTAACACCTGAAACATGGCTAGTAAGTATCTGAAACTTTCCTTATGTGTGGTAATAGTGCAGCATAAGTTTTCAAGATACTTCCAGAGCTTCCAGTGTTCAGACAAGCTCTGCCTATTGCAACTCTGTGTCAAAGTAAGAAAAAAGCTGTTCAAAAGCCTCTATAGCTGCTCTGACTGCCCTGTGTGACATTATTTGGCAAAACAAGACACTTCACACAACATTTGCAAACAATGTTTGCATGTATAATGAGGCAAAGTAGAAAGCAAAAATACTTGGTGCTTTCCGTAGAAAAAATATGGGTCAGATCAACTTAATTGTATCACAAAGTTGTAATGTATGTTATGCATAAACTGATATCAGCAACAAACCAGGAAGTAACACATCTGGCATGACGGGAAAAGTACGTGTCTGAAAGTGAAATATGCTTATAAACTTATAAACTGTGTAATTTTACAGGTTGACCCATGAAACTGTGAGAAACACCCGCTTCATTGTTGCCATGGTATTAGAACATTAAGAAGGAAATTTTCACCAAACCAAGTAGTTTGGGCTAGATATGCCTTCTTTGACTGTAGATGCACCATCCCCCACTTCCCTTCAGCTCCAGCTGGACCCTGCTGTCACTTAAATTAAGATTTTTAAGAGACTTGTATGCAAGCAAACATTCTTTAACTTCTCTTACACAAAAACTTTCCAAAAGAGCTATAAGATCTATAAGGTTTCTCCTATAAAGAAACCAACTGACTGAAGTAAATTCAAATAAACTTGACATAACCAAGACACAAATAAGACACAAGATCAAACAAGTTCAGCCAAAGGACTTTCTCCACAGAAAGAAGAGGAACTGTGTGAACTGTTCATGCTGTGAATATTGTCATTGTTGTTTGAATATTAATCTGTAAAATGTGAATATATTTTATTTGTGTAAAACTGTTAATGGTTTATAACACAAATGTGAGAGGAATTTCACAAAACATTATTGTTTAGATCACGTGGCCTCCATCCATCTCAGCTCATCTGATGCTTCAGACCTGATGCTCTGAGGACTTTAGACCACCAAACCATTGGTATCTCTCTGGACCAGACCATGACTAGACATCTCCACTCTTCCTGGTTGTATACGCACGTATCTCAGAATGGCTTGATTGATCATTTTAGACTCAACACAACTTTAGATAATTCTTAAAGTTGTACCTAATCTCCAATCTTTAGACACCAAGTTAGAGGAGCTTATACTCATTTGTATATTTCATATCTAAATGCTGTCTGTTTAATTTGGTCAATAAATACTCATAAACCACAATTTGCTTTGGCGAATAGTGATGTTATTCCCACATATGGGTCACCGATATGGACAAGAATTTAAACCTTGTTTAATTAATTATTAATGAATCAATTAACTTAGATAATTGATTATCTTGGATTGGTAATATTTCTCAACATTTGTTGAGTGATGCCCCGAAACTCTACTCCTAGTCAAAGCCAAACACTCACAAGTCCTGCTTTAACTTAGAACTTTTAAATTCCAATCTTTAATATCAGTTACCCCTACTATAATACTACTATACTATATATAATACTACTATAATTGGTTAAAATGAAGTGAAATCAGGTACGGCACCTTTAATGAGTAGCTTTAAAATTGTCTGTTAATCACAAAACTCTCAAGTCCTAAAAAAAAAAAAAAAAAAAAGTTTTTCATTTTGTGGGATTCTGTTTTATTGTGGAGAAAATGCATAATTGTGTTTATCTAGAGGCCTGGGAACATATATTTACAATTTTGTATATGAAAGTAAAATATATATCTGGCCAGGTGAAAAGGGAAAATACCCTATCATCTAAATACCAGAAAATTGTGCAAAATGACAGCAAGACAACACAAAATACTATGACAATAAAAATAGGTGGAAAAGCATAGTTCTAAAAGTGTGTACTATATTTCTGTTAAACTGTCATAATTTACTACTTTGTTAAATTATGTAACTCAAATTTTGAGTTTACAATTGACAAATTCATGCTAAAGATACATTTTTTAAGTGTTTAAAATAAATAGCAACATGGAATACACAGAGCCTTTTTAAACAAAATGAAATATAGTATAACTGGACTTGGAAACTATTATATTAAAACCATGTATACTTTTCGAAGTTGGTTTGCATATTCCATAATATTTAGAGTATAATTTCTCAGAGCCTGTTCCAGACAATTCTTCCCGCTGGTTATCAATTTGTGTTTTGGACTGCTGCTGAGATGCCCTACAGGTACTTCCCCCCAATCTGATAAACACACTTACATAAGCAGCCAGAAAACACAATGGAAAAAGCACTAAACACAGATTAATGGCTCTACATCATGCTGACATCGACAGCAGACTCTGCACTGTCATGGCACCTAAAATGGAAAAGTCAAAACTAAAAGCTACTGCAAAGAACAAGAGGTTAAAAACCAAACATTCCTGTCTATCTTCTCAACTGCCTGTGTCCCCGGGCCCTCCCATTCATCCAAATAAAATGAAAGTGAAGAATATGGTGTAGGCACTTTGGGAGTCGAAAGCTAAGAGTACAATAAAAATGAAACCGTTAAAAAATATCTACAACTATCAGGTTTCATCACTTACAGGAAGAGTGAATAATACAGAATATCCCACACAACAGGCAATAATTGAGTCACTGACAAAATTGTGATGTTATACTTGTTATAAGGTGCACTGCGTAACATTTCTACTGGAGGGTCTGCCATCTACTTGTCTCCATGGGAATGTTTGCTTGCTTTGTCTAGTATGTTCCACAGTATAGATTTAGCTACCACAAGGGCGACAAGCACGTTACAGCACTACTCTACATTACAATTAAGATCTGTGGAGAGTCACCCCTGTTCACAGAAGGAATGATTATATTTATATCCAGGCAAAGCTATAACATCTCCACGGAGACAAGCAGGTAGTGCACCCTCCACCAGAAAAGTTACGCAGCACACCTTTAGTAGATGCAAAGTATTACACAGGAAAAAGTTAAATACAACTGTCAAGATTACAAGATACACATACAAAAATGTCTAGGCAATATGTTCTCCCTTGGTTCAATATTGTATATCATCCCTGCAATTTTTAGTTTTTGTTTATCCTTTAGCATCATCTCCCCGAAGTGGAAAAAGTGCTTAGAGGGGCATTTTAGTGATTTGAGATTAATAAATATGTACTGGCTTCGACTGCCATTATAATAAAAGTATTCCACCCGGACACAGGTGTGATGACATTGGGTTTAAGGACAAAGCAGCCTCAGACGGAGTGGCAAATACAGGCAATACTGTAGTCCCGAATGTTACTGAAGGCATTAAATGGTCTAATTTTCCCATGGTGTGTGTTCAATGAGTGTTACGTTCACTATGTAGTACATTCACTACACATACCAGACAATAAATGTGTATTACTAATTATGAATATAGTATTCTCAATGGGCATAAAAGCATGGGAAATAGAACTGCCAACTCGCATATTCAAGTCTAATTAGGAAACATTTGGCATACTGAAGAAAGAGCCCCCAGAAACAGTCACCACAGCTATATGAAATGTTGTTGTGAAGTTGTAAAAGAAATGCATGATTAAATAGCCTGTATGGATATTGATTGAGACTCTTAGTCATCAGGACTAACTGAATCACAACAAAAAGTTTAGATGAAAATCTGAACAATGCAAGGTTTGAAAAATGGGGAGTATGTGGATGTTGACAGCCCAATGTTCCCACACCCAAATATTCAATTATTTATTTCCCAATAGACAGTGCATATATACTCCAGACCATAACAAAATTCTTAAAAAACACAAAATGTTCCAGCTCTAATCTTGAATTTTGCAATTGTATACAATTTTGGAGGAAATTAGGGATGGTACTTGTATTGGATATTGACGCCAGTACTGAAAATCCAAATCCAAATATCGGTTCAGCCGATATTCTGCTTGCGACTATAAATGGTGTAATAAGACTTTACTGGTTGTAGCTGGTCCAGAAAGTCTCATAAAACTTATTATGTATTTACACAAGACTGTTCTGTAGTTACTTGGGGGATAACAGTCACATAATACATTTGGACCAGTTTAGTTGTATTTTTATTTTTGTTTCAGTCTCTGCACTGGTATCAGATAATACCGGGTATCCGCATATACTTAAAGCAATAGTATCAGAACTAAAAAAGCTGGATTGGCAAGAAATAATAGAGATAGATAAATTAACACATAATCAAGTGCACTTTAGTAACCTTTAGTAGCTCTTGAAAAATGTGGTTAGGACCATTTATTTGGTTAAATGTATTATTTGGTTTGGTCTTTTCAGTCTTTTCAGAAGCTGTGGGAGGTTGTTACAGCATGACTGAGTTCACTTATGATGAACAATAGTGCAAGTGCTTGACACAAACAAAAACATCAGCTATTATTCAATTCCCTCTGGTGGACTATCTTGACCTGATGAAAAAAAAAAAAAAGAATAAATCTCACTCCATTAAATGTCATTAGCCCTGTTAACAAAAATCAAATTCTGCTAAAGTTCAGTGTTGGTTTACAAATTGAATGTAATTGCCCAGAATGCAAATGGGCAAGGCCTTGTTGATAGTGTGAATGCAGTGGCAGTGAGTGAGACAATGGAGAAACTCAATGTGTGAATCTTTAAGCACTGTCATAATGGGTGACACTCCGACTTCACAGTTTTCATGCCACACTCGAAAGGGCCACAGCGCCGGGGAATTGTTGATTGTCAAAGCTTTAAAACGGATGGCTTCATTTAACAAAGAAACTGGAGAGAGACAGGGGAAATGTAATTACGCAGCAGTGTGCAAGAGCAGCGTGGGAGTTTTACTGGTTCTGATAATTATCCCTTAAAGGAATGTTAAACTTTTACTTTTGCAAAAGCTAACTCTTGCAAAGATACATAAGTATAAGAGGTCACCCTGCCCCTGGAGGGTGCAAAGCGGAAAACAGTCACTCAATTGTTCTGCTCACTGTGATTAGAACTGTGTAATTGAGCAGTTGGACAATGAAAACATAACATCTAATGAACTGAAGAACTGCAAGTGGATAACAGATGTACTATTTTAGGGATATAGGCTATTTGTAAATCATGAAACAGATGAAACCTCTAAAAGTTGTATGATTGTGTTTGTGTGACATCATAAAATTGAATCCCCAGTTTAACTATGAGCTGGAGGACAGGTCACAATTATAGTAGTGAAATGTGCCGTTTAATAGTTAGACTGCAGATTTGTTGACTTGGTTTATTGTTAATGTCTCTGTAATTACTGGGCTTATCCACATGAAACAAAAACTGGCTCAAAGTATGGTGTTTTCTCTGTCAGCAAAAACAAAAGTAAGCCTGTCACGCTAACAAATTTTGAAAGCAAAGGAGAAATTCGATTCTGTCAGCTGGACAAATTTTTTTTCTAGTTGATAGAATTGAATCTCCTCCCTGGATGACAGAAAGACTACACAAACACATTTTGAAGCACAAGATTTTGCTATTGAGAAATATTGCGATAAACAATATTATTGAAAATACTTTATGTCTCACAAAGCAGGATAATCCAAGTAAAACATTTTTTTTAACATTAAAAGGCCTGAGCTGCAACAAATGAATATCAGAATGAACCGATAATTATCCATAGAAGTTACTTATTCTACCCTCTACAGCTCAAATCTTACATTATTACATAAAATGGCAAACATCTCCCCACTACTGCAAAGAAAAAGTACCCATGATAACTACTGAGCACCAAAATATTCCATCTTTAATATATTGAACGATAAGTCGATACAGTATTTATTGTGACAGGCCTAAACATTTTTTTTTCCACAATAGTTCTAGATATTGGTATCATTATTACAACTCCATGGACTGAAATGTCATTAAATCCTAGAATATGAACACAACTAAGTAATACAATTCTTGTGTAAAACTAACACCATAACCATTCAGTACGTTATAACAGGCTCTGTATAATTATGAAAAGCACACTAAAGTAAATGTAAACTAAAAGGAAAGCAAATGGGAGTCTTTCAAGTGTGGAGTATTTATTTCTAATGTTTTAGGCACATTTGCATAAAGATGTCTGTATTCTGACAGGCCTGCATATGTATCTCCAAAGAGACCGTGGTAAAGGTCACCTGCAGAACGGAGATACTTTGCAGGTGCATAATTTGAATGTCTGTAAATATGGCATATTTTTGTCAGTGTCACTGTCATTCTGTTTCCCTACACGATGTGGGTATATTACACTGGAGAGCCAATTAGCGTGCCTCACTTTGACAAGCTCTCATCAACAGCAGCATGCTTAGACATGTTAATAATGGTCTAGAGTGACCAAGGAGGCTCATTACTGCACGAGCACGCAAATCACAATCAGGGAGCCACCCATTCTCCTGCCACCACCTCTGTGCCCCTGCATCCCTCTGTTCTGACACTTTGCATCCCAATGAAGACTACTAAAATGATCTGATAAAGTATAAGATCTAAAACTAGAAAAATTAGGGTGTCAAGAGCTGTGTGAATATCAAAGTATATACTGCAGTGTTTCTCATTAATAGAAGAAACTACGATGGCCCCATAGCCTAAAATTCTCCCCCAAAAAGAAAGTGGACTAGATATTGTTATAACTATTGAAGATAATTTGTTTCATCAGATTTTGAATTTTAAATGCTGCTGAATTTCTCACTTTGAATTTTTTAACTCTGAAAAAACATGTATGAATTATTTTTATTCTGAATAAAAATAAGTTCCTGAATAAAATTTAGTTGCTGAAAATTTCAGCAAAGTGAACTTAAGTGTACATTTTCAAAATGTTTAAAATTAAAAACAAATTTAATATGTGGTCTATAAACTAAAGTGTCACCTCACAAAAAAAAATGTAATGTATGCAGTCTTGAAGCATACTTTTGAACAATTAATATGCCTGCATCTATATGTATGTCCCTATATTTTCTAACTAGTAGAAGGGCACCACGTTAAGGTCCCCTCCTTGAAGGTGGCGGTTCAAGGAGGGAACTTTAACGTGGTGGAGGGTTTTGAGTGCCCAAATGACCCCGGGAGCTATGTTGTCAAGTGCTTCATGCCCCTGATAGGGTCACCCAAGGCAAACAGGTCCTGGGGGACGGGTCAGACTGAGAGCGGTTCAGAAGCCCCCATGTCAAGGAATATATAAGGCCAGTTACGTCGCCCGGGCCTTCCCTCACGGGGCCCGGCCAAGCACAGCCCGAAGGAGCGACGTGGGGCCGTGGACCCACCACCCGCAGGAGGATCCATAGGGGGCCGGTGCAGGGAGATCTGGGCGGCAGTCGAAGGCAGGGGCCTCCACGACCAGATCTCCAGACATGGAGACTAGCTCTGGGGACATGGAATGTCACGTTACTGGGGGGAAAGGAGCCCAAACTCGTGCAGGAGGTTGAGTGTTACCGACTAGATATAGTCGGCCTCACCCCCACGCACAGCTTGGACTCTGGAACCCAACTCCTTGAGGGGGGCTGGACTCTCCTTTTCTCTGGCGTTGCCCGTGGGGAGTGGCCGTGGGCAGGTGTGGGCCTGCTCATTGCCCCACAGCTCAGCCGCCGTGTGTTAGAGTTCACCCCGGTGAACGAAAAGGTCACGTCCCTGTGCCTTCGGGTCAGGGACAGGTCTCTCACTGTTGTGGCAGCCTACGGGCCCAACAGCCATGCAGAGAACACCATGTTCGAGCACAAGGGTTTCCATCAGTGCACGTGGCACCAGGACACCCTAGGCCGGAGGTCAATGATCGACTTTGTTGTTGTGTCATCTGACCTCCAGCCGCGTGTCTTGGACACTCGGGTGAAGAGAAGGGCAGAGCTGTCAACCGATCACCACCTGGTTGTGAGTTGGGTCCGCTGGTGGAGGAGGAAGCCGGAAAGACCTGGCAGGCCCAAGTGTATAGTGAAGGTCTGTTGGGAACGTCTGACAGAGCCCTCTGTCAGGCGGACCTTCAACTCACACCTCCGGGAGAGCTTCTCCCAGATTCTGGGGGAGGCTGGGTAATGGAGTTTGAGTGGGCTTTGTTCTCGGCCTCTATTGTTGATGCGGCCGCTCGTAGACACCTCAGGAGGGGCAAGCAGTGCTTCACCAACACTGTTTATGGTGCGGGTGGAGAGCTGTTGACCTTGACTGGGGATGTTGTCGGACGGTAGAAGGAATACTTTGAGGATCTCCTCAATCCCACCGTCATGTCTTCCGAGGAGGAAGCAGAGGCTGGGGACTCAGAGGCAGACTCGGTGGCAAGGCTCCGGGGGTGGATGAGATCCGTCCTGAGTATCTTAAGTCTCTGGATTTTCTGGGGCTGTCTTGGCTGACACGTCTCTGCAACATCACATGGCGGTCGGGGACAGTGCCTCTGGGCTGGCAGACCGAGGTGGTGGTCCCTCTGTTTAAGAAGGGGGACCGGAGGGTGTGTTCCAACTACACGGGAATCACACTCCTCAGCCTCTCCGGTAAGGTCTATTCTAGAGTACTGGAGAGGAGAATCCGACCGATAGTCGAACACTGGACCAGCTCTATACTCTCCATCGGGTGCTCGAGGGTTCATGGAAGTTTGCCCAACCAGTCCACATGTGCTTTGTGGATCTGGAGAAGGCATTCGACCGTGTCCCTCATGGGGTCTTGTGGAGAGTGGTCTGGGAGTATGGGTTCCGGGGCTCTTTGCTAAGGGCTGTCCAGTCTCTGTATGACCAGAGCAGGAGCTGTGTTCGCATTGCCGGTAGTAAGTCGGACCTGTTCCTGGTGCATGTTGGACTCCACCAGGGCTGCCCTTTGTCACCGGTTCTGTTCATTGTATTTATGGACAGGGGCCGGAGGAGATCTGGTTTGGGGACCAGATCTCCTGGTTTGTGGAGACCACAGGATCTCATCTCTGCTGTTTGCAGATGATGTTGTCCTGATGGCTGCATCAAACCGGGACCTCCAACGTGCACTGGGGTGCTTTGCAGTTGAGTGTGAAGCGGCTGGGATGAGGACCAGCTCCACCAAATGCTAGGCAATGGTTCTTGACTGGAAAAAGGTGGCTTGCCCTCTCCGGGTGGGTGGAGAGTCCTTGCCTCAAGTGGAGGAGTTCAAGTATCTCGGGGTCTTGTTCACGAGTGAGGGGAGGATGGAGCGTGAGATTGACAGGTGGATCGGTGCAGCATCGGCAGTGATGTGATCGCTGTACAGTATTGGACCGTTGTGGTGAAGAGGGAGCTGAGCCGAAAGGCAAAGCTCTCGATTTACCGGTCAATCTACGTTCCTACCCTCACCTATGATTATGAGCTTTGGGTAATGACCGAAAGAACAAGATCGCGGATACAAGCGGCCGAAATGAGTTTCCTCCGCAGAGTGGCTGGGCGCTCCCTTAGAGATAGGGTTAGAAGCTCAAGTCACACAGGAAGAGCTCGGAGTAGAGCTGCTGCTCCTCCACATTGAGAGGAGCCAGCTGATGTGGCTCGGGCATCTGTTCCGGATGCCTCCTGGATGCCTCCCTCGGGAGGTGTTCCGGGCATGTCCCACTGGGAGGAGGCCCCGGGGAAGACCCAGGACACGCTGGAGGGACTATGTCTCTCGGCTGGCCTGGGAACGCCTTGGGGTCCCCCGGGAGGATCTGGAGGAAGTGTCCGGGGTGAAGGAAGTCTGGGAGTCCCTGCTTAGACTGTTGCCCCCGCGACCCGGCCCCGGATAAGCGGAAGAAAATGGATGAATGGATGGATAGAAGGGCAGTTTCTATTGCTTCTTAACAGTATTCCTAACAGCATTGAGGGTGGAGATATAGAGCATACAAATGAATTAAATACCATGTGGGAGAATATCTACAAATCAAGGACACAATTATCCACAGCCTTGTACTGACTTGGACAGACAATAGGAGTGTGGGGAAAAGGAACAGAACCATATCGATATCTCAGACGGGCTAAGCTCACGTCAAATTCCACTTTATCTTAAGACGAATGATAAATAATTGAAAGGTATAGTACATCAACTATTCCCTTGTACAAAACAACTGATTTTGTAAGCCTGTCATAATAATCACTATACAGACTTATTGTTCAATATACAAATGCTGGAACTATATATTTTTGAGGTCAGTATTTATTGTGTGCACATTTTCTTTGCACTACTGGAAATTGTTTTTCTTTTTTTTTTTTTTTTGGCTATATGATAACATTTAAGCCATAAAGGTTGAATAAATCACTTCTATGACTCATTATAGGTACAGACTAAGTACTGAAGTCTTTTGTTCTGCTGTTTATTTATTACAGCTCATATTTTTTAAAAATATTGTAGATTAGTGCTATTTGACATCAACCTTCAGAGGAAAAAATGGAAATGACTCATGTTGGCTATAATTGTTACATATTTTACAAAGAACCTTAAACCTTGATATTTGCATTTTAAATATTCATTAATATTGCTGTCCCTTTACAAATAAATAAAATAATAAAATAAGAAATATTTAGAATAGTTTTGTGGGCATAATTCTGCTTTAGGGTTATTGTGTCAGTGGCATAAATTAGTTTCAATATTATTGTTTATCGTCTATTTTCTTCAATATATCACACATGAAAATTTGTTATTCTAACAGGCTTAGGATTTAGAGAAATTATATTAATTCTACAAGTCTTATGTGCCCAAAAAAGAGTAGCTTGGATCATTTTTCTGATCTTTCATGACTGTACACAGCTCCACACACATATACAAACCACCCTACACCTACTCAGACAATCCACACCGACGCTCAGCATGTCGACACTGATTAAGCCTCCACTTAGCCAGTAGAAAAGTGTTCTTGAGTGCAGGAAGAGGAGGAAAAGAAACAACTTGCATCCAGTAATAAATAGCAGCATGCAATGAGGCCCTTCGGAGCTCTGGCCTTCCTCAACCTCAAGCAGATGCCGGCTGGTGGGCAGAGTGTACTGTGGGGTGGGCCAGTATCATCATCATCAACAATGGTAACGCTCCAACGCCAGGGTCTACTGTTACAGACGCAGGTGTACACATCGTTAATGTCCAATCAGAAGAGCCGCGGGAGGGGCAAAGGGATATCGATGGAGGTTAGACTGCATTGGTTCAATGGTTCACTGGGCATGTATGAAAATAAATATGGTGTCACACGTTGCGTTCATTAATATTCACCAACAACCCCAGTACTAAGCCAGACAGTCTATTAACCAGAGTCACCACTGGTTAAGCACCTCCTTATGCTCGGAGTAACCCCTTTTGGAGCATTGACTCCTACACTATTTTTCTTTTGACCATGTGAGGTATAAAGAAAGCCATATGATACAGCTGTTGTCTGCAAAGTTGCCAAGTCTACTAGGTAATTTTTTTGGTTGTAAAGAGTTTGCCAAAGCAACATAGATAATCAACATCAAATGAATTCAGCAAGGATCCTGGCACACACTGCTGTCTGGGGCAGCCAGAAAATGGAGTACTCATGTGAGAAGAGCAGCTGAGACTAGAGACAAAGAATAAACAAGCACAGAAAGTGTTGCTTTGATCACTAGCCAGAAATTCTTTAATTAACGCAAACAACACAAAACACAGAGTCTTGTTTAGTTTGGACTGAACTGTGTTTAGTGTCTCACAAATGAGGTGACAGTCATATTTAAACACATTGTTTCCCCTGCAGTTGTTGTTCTGTTAAAAAAACACATCTGTCAAGTCACTTCTGTGAGGCTCTCTTCAAGGACTTTCTTCCTGGAGCTGCTGAGCCGACAACGCCATAGGGCTCTGAGTTTTCTGTGTGGTCAAAAGAAAAAAAAAAATCAATACTTAGAAACAACTAATAATAATGCATTACTGTTATATAGTGTCCCCAGTTTCTCATAGTTGGTTTACAATTTCATGCATTATTCATTCAATCCAAACACCACATTCATGCAAACACATAACTAGGGCAGGCTATATGGCCTATTTTTTATTGTGTTACAAAAGAAAAAAATTGTTAATAATTCTATAATTGATGAGATGGCAGAAAAATACTTAATTCTGGTATTCTTATCCATCCTTTCTCTATTGTTGTTGTGCCTCTACTGTGGGCATAAGTGGTACAAATTTGGTGCAATTTCCATCTGACCTTCCTTGCAACATAGAGGAAAATCAGCTGCAGTACATGAGTAACATCACAATATTCAAATTACTCCCAAAGCAAATGACAATATATCATGAAAGATATGACCCATCCCTACAGACTACATTAGTACATACAGAGATGGGTGAAGTGTCTTGCTTAAAGACAAAGATTAAAACCTAACCTACAGCCAACCTAATAATTTTTCTCACGTTACATTTATGCTTGAATATTCTGCTGGGTGTGCAGGAAGTGGAACAGAGTTTTCCATAGCTCTGATAGATCATCATTTAGGGGCGTGTTGATTCATCACTAGAGAATTTCATGAGCATCTGCATTTTGTGATGGGATGTGGACACGGGGAGTCTGGCAGGCGCACACAGCCACGACAAGTGACTAATGATTCAAATCTGTGAGAAGAGCGGAGTAAACAGTGTGCACTGTTATTTCTAGTGTGAAACTTTCCTCTGCTGTTCGCAACAATATGGCCTCATCATTCAATTTGTTACATCTTTGTCTTATTAATTAATGTAATAGCATTTAGGGATGGGGTTGATATAAATGTAATATAAATGTGTTAATTGAGTCATTGAGATCATCAGGTGCAACAACAGTAGGCAAAAGTGGCTTGACAATGTGTTTTAATTGAAAATGTAGAAATAGCAATACACTGATGCAAAACAATTGACATATACAATATAATCAGTGAATAAAAGGATGTTTTTAAGAATTACAATCTGTATTATCTGTAATTGTCTGTGCTTGGGACCTAAAATGTTACAGTGAGGATTACCTGAAACGTTTTTACGGCTATTTGCTGTCTAATCGAAGTGATGGATTGGATTATCTTCTATTAACCATAAAACAGAGTAGATTTGAAAGCCATTGAAATCACTTGCAGTTTGTACAACATCTCAACATTTTTATAGGAGCTGTACTGTGTCTACTAATAGTAGTGACCTATTCATAATTTAGAGGTATGTATTGTTTAGCCTTCTACACAAGGGACAGATCAAGGCTAAACAGGCACTTAAAATTTACTCACTAGAACTTTATATATAATGGATTGATGTCATTCTTTACTGGGTTTATCACAAGTTCCAAACAAGCTAAGGATTTGTATTCCGAAGGTGTGGTCAGCAAATCGATTACAACACCTGACAAAAAAGCAGCAGAAAGTTGTGCAAGTAAAATGCAGGGCAACTTAAAATTATCTTCAACCCTGAATATAAAATTTCAAAATGTAGGTCAGAATGATACAATATTTAGTAGAGTAGAGTAGATATTGTAGAGAGATTGTTCTATATGCTTTACCACCACACAAAAGAAGAATGTCATACAGAACATAATCTAAAGTTAAGCCTAGCAAAAGTGAATAAAAACCCAATGCCCTAAGCTTTAATATATTTGTCTATGTACTTTTTTATTCTTATTCATACATGCAGCCTTTATTTACTGTATACCAACCATACAGCATAGTACATAAGAACCTTAGAAAACAATGGCAAACAAGTCCAGTTCTAGTTCAGTTCAACAATATGAAATCCAAAATACCTTTATCATTTCTATTATTTATCATATGTTTTGTGGGAGTAAAGTTTATTCTTGGTGTATCCTCAAATTCAAGAGCCAAAAGACCCCACAGTCATGGCAGCGTCCAAAGCAGACTGTCCCCACTGACTTTTTGCTTTGGTTTTAAAGGTTATCTGGTAGTGGCCAGTCTGGGGCCTGTGGCAGTGCAGGGACCATGCCAGCCGGCCACAGGAGTGAGCAGTGTCGATAAGCACAGAGAGGCAATGGAGAGGGGGGTGGGGACAGGGTGGGGCTGAGCTGGAAGAGAGATATCGCAGTCCATTGTGGCCCAGTACTGACCTTCATTCATAATGTACAGCAATGGAGCATCTTGGGTTGAGAACTAAAAAGACAGTTCCACATTACTGCACCTTTTGAAACCATTTTGTGGCTCAGAAATACTACATAAAAGAGTGCAAAACAATAAAAACCCAGAGAGAAGCAGAACATAGGTTTATGTACTGCTGTGGAGGGAAGCAGTGAATATAAACTAGTCATCAGGTTGCACTTCTGAAAGAGGTGGACATAAACTTGGCCTTAAAACGCATTTTTAAAGCTCGCCTGCAGGGATTAAAGATTAGGGGTATCATCTGCTTTACAAAACGAAACACGGAGAGAGAAGGACACAGCAACCAATCCCAGCACTCACTAGCTCAGTTTCACTGGGTGTAGCTCTGCCATCAATAACTAATAGGTGGAACATTAGGGAGAAATGGTGGCTATGACTTGAGGGCTTACATTAGTCTGCTGTAGAGCATCTCCTTATCTCTTTGTAGGACAAGAGAGGGGAAGGCAGGATGTGCTGTCCCCTCTGTGACTTTCTGCCTCCATTAAGTGCCCTGGCAGAATAATTCCAGAGCTACCAAAAGAGCAGAGCAACAGTGAAAATGTATGCAGCCTGCTGAGTGGATCATGAGCATTCATTCACCCTCTGTCTAAATACTAATGTGTGCTGGCACGCAAAAGCTTCTACGCCCTCACTACATGGTGACATACACCTGTTATAGGCATTACACTGAAATATTCAGATGACTGCATAAATATGTTACAGGATTACAATGTGTAGTACTGCAGCAAACACAACAATTGATGTTCCTGCTGCTGTTGCTGTGGTTGTTGGGGGTAAAGCACTGGAATACTTTTTTAAGTAATGCATAACTTAAGGTATTAATTTTAGAAGTAGTTACTTTCTTCAAATCAGTAAGAAATTAGTTTTAGTTGAGACCCAGCTGGTCAACAATATAACTTAATGAGTAACTTTTAAAAGTGATGCTACACCATCATTGCTTAGCACACCACTGACCAGGTGTCTATCAATTTATTTTCTACCCAAATGGCATGGGCATAAGCTCACTGGGCCCAAACTGTAAAAGTTACCATCAAATTCCTCACAACATTTCAGTAAAATGATTATATAAGAACAAGAGAAGATTGTTGGATAAACAAAATGGAATACAGCAACAGTAATTTTGGCCACTGCTTTGTATACAACACTAAAAAATGCAGCTTTTCTCTGTTTGGGATGGGAATATGCATAATTATCATAGTAACTAATGATGATTCATGAATGGTTTTTCTGCACGCATTGAAGCACAGAGATTGTATAGTTATTAGATAGGGGAGTAGCCGATGTTCACTCAAGAGGCACACTATCTGAAAAGGCTGAGGCAACAGCAAACTAACACATGTCTACATGTGAGTGCCCACACAGATTGTGTAACTTTGTGTTACTAATGTCTGAAACTCCATAAACATCATTAATCAATTTGACTAAGATTGGTGACCAGAAAGCAGCTGTACCTTCTCATGGTAATTAAATCAATGTACAGGCTAGCACAGGCTCTGTCCGTGCTCTCTTCTTGAAGACAGGATGTTTCAGCTACAGAAGAAGAAGAAAAGAGGATTTAAGTCAAGGTACAGCATTAGAAAGAATTGGAGAGAAGGGGACTGAAATTGGAGACAAAGGTGACACATGTCCTTTGTTTTGGTATTCTTTCAAAATCACCTGAGCCACATCTGCAGTCATGGCCCCAGTGGAAAGCTTCTATTCAGTGGAGTTTAGATTGTATAACCTCTAGCATTCACAGTCTCACAGAGCAGAACACAGCTCACAAAGGAGAGAAAACACGACAGAAAGGAAAGCTACAGGGCTGACGATTGAAAAAGAAATCTTTCACCAACAGAGCTTTGCAAAGAGACACGCCGTACCTGGCATACGGAATCCTGGAACAAAATGCAAGCATACAGTCTTCTGTATTAACATTCTTTGGGTAAACACATCTTTCTGTTTAGGAAGGACACCAGACATAAATATGGGCTTGGTGTTCTCTGAATGTGCACATGAACTACACAGTATATTCTGAAAAATGTTCCTTCCCACATTGACTGTATGAACATAATACAACTTAACTACATGCGTACAAATACATATGGATAGCAACACAACGACCCTACATAGAATTGTTGTTAAAATTATTAAAAAAGGAAGAAGTCATTGATCGACAGCTGTATTACAGACTGTATCCTGGTGACTCCATCCCTTGCATCTATGGCCTCCCAAAGATACACAAACAAGGAGTACCACTCAGACCCATTGTATGCAGCACAGACTCCATCATGTACAATGTGGCCAAACACCTAAAAACCATCTTGGCTCCTCTGGTGGGTAACACGGAGCACCATATTGAGAACACAGCCGAATTTGTGAACAAAGTCAAGCATCTCCAGTTTGACCTGGATGAGACAATGGTTTCCTTTGATGTGACCTCTCTTTTCACTTGTATCCATACATTGGTAGTGGTGGAGGCAGCAAGGAGGAGACTACTGGAGGATACCAAGCTAGAAGAAAGAACCAAACTTTCACCCAACCAAATCTGCCAACAGCTGGAAATTTGTTTAAATACCACCTATTTCCAGTTCAGAGGAAACTTCTACAGGTAAATCCATGGCTGTGCAATGGGCTCACCGATCTTCCCTATCATTGCAAACTTATACATGGAACAATTTGAACAGAGTTCCTTGGCCTCATATCCAGGCACTCCACCCACACAATGGTATCGTTATGTTGATAATTTTTCAAAAATCAAAATTCAAGATTTGGAACCTTTTACTGCACATATCAATTCTGTAGATCTGAACATCAAATTCACTTGTGAAGATGCCAAGGAGAACATACTGGCTTTCGTAGATAGTAACGATAAGAGAAGACCGGCGACTCCAGGTAGAGGTCTTCAGGAAGCCCACACACACCGACCAATATCTGCTTTTTGATTCACACCACCCACTGCAGCACAAACTTGGAGTTACAACACAGGGCCCAAGTGGTTCGTACAAGCACAGAAGGAAAGGAGAAAGAAGAACAACATGTGCAGAAAGCCCTCTCTGTTTATGGATATCCAAAATGGGCTTTCAATAAAACTAAGAGAGCCAAGAAACAAGACAACAGAGAAACAGAACCCAGGAGAAAGGGTGTAACTATTCCTTTATTCCTTACCTGGCTGGTGTTTCTGAAAAACTACAGAGGATCTTCAGACAACATGAAATCCCAGTCTATTTCAAACCCACAAACACTTTAAGACAGAAACTGGTCCACCCAAAAGACAAAACACCGAGCCACAAACAAAGCAATGTGGTCTACTCCATTCAGTGTAGTGAAGACTGCAGCGAGCGCTACATTAGAGAAACAAAACAGCCACTTCACAAAAGGATGTACCAACACAGACGAGAGAGCCAGAGTGGACCTCAGTCTGCCGTGCATCTCCACCTAAAAGCCATGGGCCACTCCTTTGAGGACAGTGAGGTTCAGATCTTGGCCAGAGAAAAGAACTGGTTTGAGAGGGGAGTTAAAGAGGCTATTTTTGTCAAGAAAGAGAATCCTTCCTTGAACAGAAATGGAGGTCTCAGACATCATCTGCCTCTCATTTCTAACTCTATCCTCAAACCCAAATCAAAACAAAGAAAACAACAGGACTAGCCAGGTCAGGTCCAGAGCTGTGAAAACACCCATCATGACCCTGAATGGTTATGCTAACAAGACCCCACTCCCACTGCATATTGAATAGGCCCACCTAACTAACAGAAATTGTAAACAAATCCAGCGTCTAACCAGAATTGAAGAAGCAGCTTAGATGAGCTGTGAAACGTATTCACCCAAATAAACTTTTGTCCAGTTGACAAATTGAATTTCTCCTTTTGCCAAAATTATTAAAGTTCATTTTGAAATTCAAATATCAGGCACATTGTTTATTAAAAAAAAATAAAAATGCCACAATATCCAATAAAAAGGAGCAAAATTATGATGTAATCTTTCTTACAAGGGTGTAAAGTGAAATGTCTTCACTTTTATGGGTAGACTTACAACTCTCACATTTATCTCACACAAACCTGAACTACATTTAAAGACACGTTTTAGCACATCTGTCAGCCCTAATATGGTCTGAATATCATATCAATATTGCCTACCCCAAGCCATGCACTATCTTAAAATTTCCTCTCACCTACAATAACTGAACTTCTTCTGTTATCCTCTGTGCTAGCTCCATGATACCCAGTGTGTCTATCCTCCTCTTTGGCTAGTTCAACACAAATGTACTTAATGTTATTTAGATTAAAAAGTACCACTCTGCCATCACATGTTCAAGAGATGGTGTTAGATGAAGAAGGTATGGAAAATTGCAAAGAGGACAGGCATACAAGTCGGCAGATTTTGATTTGTGCTTGGTTCAGCAGAGAAGGCATACTGAAGATACAAAGTCAGGCCACTAAAACTTTTCCTCACAGATAAAGTGACATGGTAATGGCTCATAAAGGGAAAGTAAATAAATTAGGAGGCAAAGTTTTACGACCACAGTGGATAGAGCCACAGCGGACAGAAGCAAATCTGCACTGTGTTGGGACCAGTGTTAATTTCGTTGACGAAAACTATGACGAAATTATTTCGTCAACGAAGGTTTTTTGTGGACGAAAACGAGACGAAAACTAAATAAAAATTACTTTTAAATAACTAAAACGATGACAAAATAGACGGACATTTTCGTCAACAAATAAAAGACGAAACGAAAATATAACCTGTGACGAATAATAGATCCATGGTGACGAATAAGTGGTCAGGACTCCTCAGGAGAAGAGAGAGAGGAACAAGCGGCCGCTGCGCTAAAGAGCCAATCACAGCGCGCGTTGTTGCGCGGTGCCGAAAAGCTAACGCGCCCCGCCGAGAAACATGAGGAGGACAGAGGAGCAACAAGTGCTAAGAGAAGATGTTGGCGACTGGGACTGGGAGAAAAAGACGGTCTGACCTGTGGTCTCACTTCACGTTTGATAACAAAGAGAATAAGACGACGTGTAAACCATGTGGCGCGTCAATCAAGGGGAAAAAGAGTTAGGGTTAGAGTTGTAGAGTTCAAAGGTTGTTACAGTACTTGTTATGCATTAATAAGCTGCAGTAATAAACTGTATAGGGCAAAAGGGCCTTTGACACCTGCACTTTAATTTTTTTTTTTATATATTTTGAATTTAGCTGTGAATTATCATTTTGACAGTTACTGATGTGGTATACACTGGTGTCATAAAGACAGACAGCAATAATTTATACTGTCTTTGTGCTTTGTTTGCTACTGCTTTTCCATTTAAACATTGAAACACATTTTCAATAAAAACAGTTGTGTTTAAATATAAAGTGTGAAATGTTTGCATATTAATATCCCAATTTCAAGAAAGTATAGTTTTATGTTCAGTGTAAAAGGTAAAAATTGATACGTGTGAAAAGCTTTTAGTCGACTAAATCTATTTTCATTTTAGT